>VWZN01022236.1:479390-492237 GCA_013396955.1 Regulus satrapa | reverse complement strand
CCATGGGCCGGCCCGACTGAGAGCCCGGAGCGTCCGGCAGCGCGGCCGGGGCTGCCCGGAGCGCCCAGGCGGAGCCGCGGCGGCAGCAGCAGCAGCAGCGCGGGGAAGATGCGCTCGGCGTGGCGGCCAGCCGGGATCCTCCTGCTCTGCGGGGGTGAGTACCGCCGAGCCCGGCCCCCCGGGAACTTTGCGGAGCTCAGGTGCCACCGGCGGCTCGGTCCGGCTCCGAAAATCTTGCCGCAGATACGGACAAGATAGAAATAATCCCGATGCGTTTTTCTTCGTTTTCTAAAAGCTAAGTTAGAACAGATGTGAGTTGGCTTTTCTCTGAATTTATGATGTGAAGGGGAAAAATATTAAAGTGTATTCCCATTTTAAGTTTTTAAAACACGGTTTCTTCTCTGTTATCCCACTCTCAGAGCTTTATGTATCATCAGGTAAAATGCGTTTTAGATTGGTAAATGAAAATGACCAGAATGTGTGTAGTGATCGGATTGTAACTCAGATGATGCTATCCACAGATGTCAAGTTTCTAAAGCAAACAGAAAATCCATTATATCTCTTTTTCTTCCATATGGCTTTGTTTGCTGATGGATTTTTGACGTTTACATGAACAAATCAAAGTTGTGTGCTAGAGAATGCAGTACAACCTTGCACACCAAAAACGCAATTATGAAAAAAAGTAAAGCCCGAACCAGCCCAGTAGTTCATTAGTTCGTCTGACAGTGAGTAGTGTGCAATATAAATTCTGCCCTTGTGATTTCCCATAAGCATGTGACTTGCTCCTTCTTGTTATTAATTCAGATTAACTGTACTAATTTGCACCATTTTAAACTACTTTCTGTACTTGCAGAGATTATAAAGCACTTTTTTTTTCCTTTGGTGTGCTAAAATACTTTAAGTTGTCCTTATTTTTTTCTCTTCTTAATACATTATTGTTAAGGCCTGATCGTTGTAAAATCTTACTGGTAGTGAAATCTAGGATATAAGGGGATAACATGTGTAGGGTATACTGCATCTAAACATGCTCATCTAGAAAAAAAAAAAGTGGGTTGTATCCCAGGATATTTCACTGTCAAGAAGAATTAGCCATACTTGTTTTGCTAATGGATGATCTATCATGCCTACTTTGCTTTTATCTTTGGCAAATCCATTTTCTTTAATGTTTTTGGCAGAATTAGGAGAAATGTAATTTACGTAAGTTCTTCAGTTTGAGGGGTATGTTTTCATTAGCCAAAATGATTCACATGCATTTGCTTGAAGATGATTTTCAGTGATTTTGTTTAAGCTGGACAGATGAGCTTACTTAGGTTCATGCTGTGATACCCCAGATTATTGCACGTCCTGAGCTAGCCGGTGTTAGGAACTCCCCAGCTGCTTTTTCATATGGCTTTTTTTTTTGTCATGCAGCATTTCCCTTTCAGTTGGACCACCATTTGATTTTACTTTTAATTGTACAACTTTATGTGAATTTCGTTTCGAAGTTCTCAAATGGGAAAGGTGTTCTCTCCACTCAAGATAGATATCTAAATCTTTCTAAATATCAGCACTTGGAAATAGTTTGAGTATTTTTATTATTAAATGTAGCCATAAATTGTTAACTTTTTGATCTGCCCATAGTTTGGAGGAATATTATTTGAGCTAATTTATTTGAGTAGAGTAGGCTGCCAAGCAGCTTTTTTTTTTGTATACTGCTTGCTTATACTTAAAATTGCAAATATTTTGCTTATGCTCTCAGCTTTGACTACTGAGGCTTAATACTTGGTTCCCCTTAGTTTCTACGAAAACTGTGGGGAAAAAAAAAGTTGTATATGTTTATGCCCACACTTTAAGTAATTGTATGCATAGTTATTTCAAGAAGTCCAGCTATGAGTGATGTCCCATGCTGGAGAAGCCCTGCTTCGCATCGTTTAGGTGTGTGACACTAATTAGCTTTTATGCAGTGAGAGCTGAGTTTACCACAGGGGTGAGATGAAGCGTTACCATCTTGGCGGTAGGAGCAGCAACCCCTGCGTGCACAGCCGGAGTTCCAGTTTAGAAACACAGCTGTCTTAGGAGGGATGATGAGCTCCCCTCGTGGGGAACGCGGTGAAACTTCAGTGGGCTCCATCCTAGGGGAAAGCCCGAGATCTTTCCCTGGGAACTGGCATGCTCTTGCCAGGTGTTGTGGAGGAATCTCTTTCAGCTGGGCAAGACCTCATCCTTTAGGATTCCCGAAGTTTACCTGCCAGGAACACCCTTGCACTCAATTGCTATAGGTGCACCTTTGGTGTATTTAATGTGAAGTTTTGGGAAGCTTAAAACTGCCATAGTTCATAAAACTTGTGCTCCCAACAAACCCAAAGGCGTTTTACTGAGTGAGCTGGCGTAATCAATCTGGTGAGCGTGCTGCTAGTTGAAAGGATTAGATTTGGTTATTTTGTATTGGCGGGCTTCAAAAAGCACACCGAACCATTTGTTCTGAAGCAGAAAGGTGCTTTGGCACCACAGGCAGCCTGTGCAGGTGCTGTTCTTAACATGCAGTAGCCTAGAAATAGCGAAAATAAAAGGAATGTTTCTTCCCAAATTAAGGCTTCTGTCTCTTATACCACTTAAAAGAAATGCAGAGTTTTACTATGGAGCGTGCATATGTCTTTTTCAAAAGTCTTGTGTCTTGTCAGTTGTAGGACTTCAGGGTGTTTACTTGTGTATGGTGCTGCCTGGCTGTTTGGTGCTGGAGTTTTGATTCTGAAAGCTCTTTGATATCAGAGGAGAACTTTGTTCAGTTAAGTGTAGAAAAGAGTGCCTGTGGGGCAAACTTGGTAGGCCTAATTTTTGTTTTTAAAGAGAATACTTTTGATGAGATAATTTCTTTTCAGTGAATGAAACACAGTTTTGTAAGCATTTCACTATGCAAATTTTGTAAAACTGGAAGGGAAACCTGCTCATGAAAATAATAGGGATCCTACTTCAACAATGTGCTCTTGGATGCAGATAATTCAAACTTTTTTTCTGTTTTATTGACTGTGATATAAAACTATTGATGAATGTACTAGTTCTGATACTCCTTTATGGACTCTTTGGGGTCGATTCTTACAGTGCATTTCAGCTAGCATTACAGCTGCTAGGATTGCTGCTAATGTTTTGACTGGTTACAGTTTACAGCAAGTTCAGGCTCAGTTCATGAGTCCAGATCAAGGACAGACCATCTTCAGAAACCAACTGCAAATATTGACATTTTTCTCCCCCAAGTGTGGATATTTCACATAATTTTTGCATTTCATGACAGAAAATGAGTGCTCTCTCTAGGAGAAGAGTATCTAGGTGATTCTCCCAAATTAAAGATCTCCTGTACACTCATACCCTAAGATCAAACTGTTGCTGATCAGATCAAATGGGGGAGCACAGACCATTGACTTGAGTCAGGAACTGGTTAAGACAGACATAATTTGTGTGCACATTTGTGGGGTTTTTTTAAATTTTTTTTTAGCAGTCATCTGGTCAGGTAATATATGATCAGGATTTTACATTGTAAAGTAAAAATTCTTCTGTTTTATTATAACCCTCACTGTGGGCAAAAGGCAAAGGAAATCTCTGGAAGACATGAGAGACACTTCATTAGATCTTACATGTCCTAATCAGGAAGCATCAGAGAGTTATGTGGGAATTTGAAACCTTGCTGCTCTTTTTCATAGCAAAAAGAGTATTAATCATGACACTTTGGTTCCTTCCTACTTCGTTGTTTTTCTCTGCCCAGAGTTCATCATCTTACCTTCTGGCTTTTCCCCAGGTGGCACTGCGAAACTGCTGTTTCACTGGCACTGCACTCAATGGGCTTCATCCCGCCTTCCTACAAGGGAAGGAGCCTGGCCCTTCTCTGGCCCTCTTGTCTCCCCTCATTTTACTCCCATTGTCAATCCTTCACCTTCCAGTTTCTTCACAAATGGAATTTTGCAGTGGAATTCACCTCATGGTCTGTTTTCCCTTTCTTAGAAAGTAATTTACTGTGTTGTTTTGGTTTGGTTGTTTGTTTTAAAATTAATACTAATTGGATCCACATTTGTGCTATATTTACTTCCCTTCTCATTGTTATGTGCTGCCTTCCCAAGGTGTCAGTCAGGGCAGTCTGTGCTATTGGCTTGATTATTTCTGCCAGTCAGTTAGTTGGAGTCTTGGTCTTTGGCTTCATTCAAGGGTTTTGTTACTATCACACAGACAGTATAAAGGAAATTAATACCAAGATAACAAAAAGCCAGCATTTTAATGTTTAAAGCTCATTTGTTAGTCTTTGATTAACAGACAAGATTTCTCATAGCATTAACATCAGCAGTCAGTCTGTACGACAGTTTGAGTTCAGCCCCTGAATGTAAGATGCGTACTCGCCATCAGTTTTCCGTCTGTATGTCATGTCATAGTCCCTTACATTTTCGGGTTTTTTACTGAAGTGACAGACGTGGCTGGTGAAAACACATGTATTTTGTTAATTTTCATTTCTTCCCTTTCCTCCCCCAGTTTGGCCCCTGGCCGGAGGAAAAGGATTTGTTCACTTGTTGCTGTGCTTTCATGCTTGGCTTGGCACTGCTGGTCCCGCTCCTCCGGGCTGCTTTCTCTCCCATAAAGCAGCCTAGCAAACACAAATATGCCATGGGTTGGAAGATAGAAGCTTGGTGTTTTCTGGAGAGCCTTGTTGTTTAAAGGTCATTTAGAGCCTGTCTGCGGTGAGGAGAGGGTTTGCTTTGTTCAGACATTGGCATCCTTCAGCTTTCCGGCAGAGCCCTAAGTGGTGCCAGCTGGTGATGGACTGCAATTATTGTGAAATGTATTCTGCAATCGTTTTGAAATGTAAAAGATTGCTTGACAGTGCTTATTGAGTGTGGATATTTGTATCAGGAGCATTGCAAAACTTACCTGAACACAGGTGGCAGTTCCCTGTGGAGACAGGGTAGATGTTAGGAGCATCTTCTTCCACGATTTAGGCACGTTCATGCTGCAGTCTGTTCTTAGCTCTTACTTTCAATTTTTGTTTTGTTTGGAAGAAGCAAAGCTTTAAAAATCACCAAAATGTTCTAGAGAAACTTTGGAATTGTTTATTCTCCAGATGATTTTTTTTTTTTTTTGGTAACTGTCTTATATTTTGGAAAGCAAGCAACTGAAGCATTGCAAGGATAAATAGAGAATTACTGTGGCAGGACAGATTTAAGGTTTGCATATTAGTTTGGTTAGATCAGGATTCAAATTCAGTTGACAGCTGTGCTACACACTTGCTGGTTGTCTCACACTCTTAGTTTTCTGTAAAGTAGCACCATTAATTAATTACTTTATCCTTAGAATATCATGTGCATTGTTGATTGACTAACGCAGTTCCAAACTGGGCTGTACTGGAGCCTATGCAAAGGAGGGAAAACACAGTGGGAAACCTTACAGAATGTCTAAAGTAATAATGCATGAATGAAACACAGCATTGGAGAAGCTGTAGAACGAAATCTATTCAAAGGCTTTATTTTTACCACGTGGTTTGTTCTTTTATCCGTGAGATATGCTGAGATATTCCACAATGTTTTGGCAAAGTCATTATGAGCCTTTTGACAAGTTTTCATGTAGATACATTGCTAGTTAATAAAGTTATTAAGAAAAAATTTGTTAACAAAATAGTAAGTCGGCTGAGATATGAATAGCCAGATGGATTTTGCTCCTTTGGGAGCTCAGGATTTAAACAAAATTATCTAAAGTGATCTCTTTTTTTTCCCTACATAAGGAGACCCCGAAGCTGGCTTTCTTAAAGATTACTTCATAAAAATGGCTAAATAGTTTCAGATTTCTGGATCTTGAAATTAGACCATAAACGTACTAGGAACATTTTAACCTAAGAGAAGCTCTGTAAATCTGCTGTAACGAAGATGATCATCAGCGCTTTAGAGCCTAAGGGAAAATAACAGTGATCGCAGGCAAAAAAGGGAATTGGAAACTTGGCTGGGGTAATAGTGCCAGAAATGTTGTTTGACTGAATTAGTTTAGAAATTTGGCTGATTGTAAATCAGGTGATTGTAAAAAGAAAATGGATATATTTCTCCTAATGGCTGTCTAATGGCTTTTCAGTGTATGCATTTAGAAAACTAATTAAACAATATATTTAACTGATATAACAAAGTTGCTTGTGTTGCTGTAATGGGTGGTTGGTTTTTGGTTGATTTTTTATTTTTTTTTTTAGTGTCCATTATGGCTTTTTTCTAAATGAGACGAATTTCAATCTCAGATAATAAAATTAAATCTAGCTTTTTCTCCTAATTCAGATGCACCACGTTTTCTGATATGGACAATTCCATTATCTGTTCTTTTCACTTGTGAAATGGAAAGACTCATATTGACATGAGTAGACCAGAATTTCATGTATCTCTGAAGCCCCTTAAAGGATAGTTTTGCCATGGAGGCAGGCGTCCTGTGGTACTGTCAGTGCCGTTCTAAAGCTGTCTTGGAGGTGAGACTTAAATCTCCCAGTGTTTTAAAGACCCAAGCAATGGTTTCTGTGGATTTGGGAAGAGTAGAAGCGTTGTTTTGGGTAGTTTTTTACCATTCCTGCATAAAGAGCTGATACTTTCAGTTTGGCCCCTAACAAGGATAATGTAGAGCAGCTTCCTCGGACTCCCTTAAGAGGTGATCCTTCTACGCTGGTTGGCTTCTGGAGATTTCTGTCCTTGCTGATGAGGCGCCCTTCCATACCCTGTTATCTTAAAAGTAGACACTGAAAAGTATTTCTGTGCGATGAGAAGTAAGGATGTAAAAAAATATCAATAGTTCACAAGATGTTGAGAACGGATTTGATTCTCTAGGCTCTCTTTCCACCCCCTGCCACTGCATTGCTTACAATTTACCTCTTGTGTTAAAAGTAGCTCTGTTGTGTTGCTGCTGTGCATTTGGGAGGAAGGTACTGACTGCCAGTGTTCCTGTGTTTGGTCAAGAAGGGGAGTAATAATTTGGATTAATGCAAATAAATGTAACAAGGTCAAAGAAAAGCTACTCTTTACTGAAATTTAGCCTGTAATGGTCTATGACTTAAAAAAAAATTACAAAAAAAATAGATCAATTATGTTTGTTTGGATGGGAATATCCAGTGTAGAGTGACTAATATATTATGTTCATGGCAGTCAGTCATCTCAGAAGACCAGAGGGTTTGAAATGTATATATACTCTAGGGCAGCAATCAGGCTTTCTTTTACACAGCATAAAAGCAGACACTAGGAAATTGTATGAACACATTTATATTGCCAGATTGTGGTGTGCAAGACCGTAAGTCAAAAGTGTGCTGTTCATGAAATCCGCATAACAGTGAGGGGAAAGGAAAGAATCCAAAGAATTCTCATCAAGAAAAGGCTTAAAGTTTTTTATTTTAATAGGAAAAGAAGTGTATTTTCCATAGGGAAAACAAAACAAAACAAACCTGTAAAAATTAAAATTGGGAGTAGTGGAAGAGAGTGGATTTGCGTAGGGGGCATTGGCTGCCGTGTGAAATTGCACTGTGATGGCTGGAGTTCTGACAGGACTTTTGGAGAAATTATCCAGTGCTGATTACTGGCGAAACAGAGTGCTGCTTTGGCACCTGCAGTGAGGAGTCATAATTTTGTAAACCACTTGATTGGAGCCTTCTCACATCTCTGAAGTACTTGGGCGTATGCTTAGTTTTATCCCAAAGCAGCAAAGCAGTTTGGACTGGGACTGCTGCATCGTAAAGAATTGCACAGTTCCCAAAGTTTAAACTCTCCGGCGGTACGTTCAGATGCCAGATTTCTCTTTGCTCCCATTTGATGTCGGGTTCCCCTTTCCTGGTGTGTGCTGTCTAACCATTGGAATGGCTCGGAGGGGCAGGATTTCCTCCTGTGGGGCCAACGCACCAACAGACAAAATAACATCTCAAATTCTTTCACTGCGTGGAGAATATGAAGATTATTCTAGCTTGGAAAGTGCTGCACGTGTAGGTGAGGTTGGCTTGCACAGAGCTCTGCTGGCTTACAGTATCAGGGCTAGTTTGTTGAGAGCTGGTTTGGATGTCTTTGTCCTCCCTTGTGCCTGAGGTTTAGGTACAACGTTCCTGAGCACTTGGTCAGTATTACTAGGCTAAGATAACACATCTGAGATAATTTTCACTGACAGCATGAACAGAGTTCTGTGTATGTATAGTGAGAGTGACTCTTTTGGATAATTTTGATGAGTAGCCTTAATAGTCTAATTTTCCTCAGCCAGACCAGGGGAGATGCCCTTAAGCCTTTCTGTAGGACTGTTTTTCCCTGAGCTGCAGATTTTTGGCAACGGTTTCTGGGGCTACCTTGGCTTGCTTCTACTACCTTTGGGCTGTAAATTATGTACTGGGTGCCTAGTTTGTATTTTGATAGTCACAGTGTCTTCAGAGAGAAATACAGAAACAAATATTTTAAAAATTGATGATTGTTACCGCTTTTCAGCAATTCTGAGTGGAGATTTCTCTAGCTGAGCTTGTGAATGCCAATGAAGTAAAAAGGACTGAGGAAGATGATTTGTATAAAATGGCTCATTGCAATTGCTATTATGAAAGGAAAAAAGTAAGCGAGTTTAGATTTTGGGTTGAACATACATGTTTTAAAGTAATGAAGGGGAAACAGTATGGCTGTAATATAAATTTTATTGCACTTTTCAATCCAGCATTACTGACATGCTCTAGATGAGAATGCATTTTAAACCATTTTATTGCTTTGGTAAACTTTTGCCTTTGGGAAGATTAGAAAAGTTGTCCTAAGTTGCTTTGATGAGGACTTTCTGGCTAGTGAGAGAGTTTATAATGTGTATTTTCCAGATTTTTTTTTTTTTAAATTTAAAAAAGGACACAAAACCCAAACCTTTAAAACTTATTTTCTGTAGATTTAACAATAGACAGGATCATCATGACAGGCTGCAATAGATCACCCTCAAAAGCTCTGTGAAAATCAAAAACATTTATTAAATTTTTTTTTCTTACCGAGGCATTGAAGTGAGCCTGTTATTGGAAAGTTGTTTTTTTTTTAACCATTTACCTTCTTAGACCTTTTATTCTAGTCTAATAAAATTTGGAATTAAAGTTAGACCAAAGGTTCTAGGGCAGTAAATGTCTAAAGAAAATAAGCAATAATAGAAAGCCCATAAGAATTACTACATAGCGTCATGCCTGACACAGTCGTTTATTTCCTGAGGATGCCTGGCAGTATCCAGTTTTGAATGGTGCTTTTTGGTCTTCATACTTCTTGAAATGCAAAGGATAATAACAAGAAATTTAGGAAGTGCTGTTTTTGAAGAAAAATAGAAATGGGTGGTAATATTTATTTATAAAGACAACTGCAAAAGCAAAGAGTTTTGCTTAATTTTTTCAGTTTAAGCCGAAGTATTACAGAGGTGGATGTACTGGTGGAAATTGAGTAGTGGTGGAAACAAGCACTTGAGGCATAGCAAGTGATATAAGGGAAGCAGTTTGGTAGCAGGGAGCTACAAGGATCTGTTGTCTGCAGTCATTGTGGGGTTTCTTTTCGCTGGGAGCATCTGAGGAAGAGGTCGGACAGCATTGTATTGGTGGTGGTGATGTATAACCAGGCCTACCTTGGATGAGTTAGATGGCCTCTCTTGGTAACTTTTGACTTCATCTTCTTACAGTTTTTTGCTCAGGGTGTTAAAAATAGGACAAATGCAGCCTTTGTATGTCTGGTGTTTGGTCAGTTAGGGCTCCTTGTGAGATTATGATAATTTAGTCTGCAGTTAATGCAACTTGAGAGTTAATATCAAAATACTTACATTGTTAATCACCAACAGCTGAATAGACAGGAGTTAGATGGCTTTGATGTCAAGACGAGCTTCTGGTTTTCAGAATATCCCCAGGGATATATTTGATATATGGTGGTCTTTGTCTTCTCAAAAATCAATTTCTAATTCCATGCTCAGTATTCTCAAATCCCAGGCAGTGAGTTGGAGACCTCACACTGGCACTGAGCATTTTCAATTAAGGCCTTGAAAAAGTCTATATACATATGGCCTAACCTTGTCACCCAGAAGAGTGGAGTGCTGTTTTCTTCATGAAAAAATGAAATGTTGTGGAGTGATGGTGTTTGTTGAAGTAGACACAGGATTTGAGGATCCATTTTCTTAAGAGTTAAACTGGATTTATGATTTGGTAGGCAGTTCTTGTTAAATGAGAATTTCATGATAGCAGAGAGACCATGAAAAAAATTGGCACTGGGATTGTAACTCTACTGTCAATATTTTCTACCCTGAATCCTAAATCGCAGTTGCCAGGACCATTTATATATCTTTGACATTAGCTGCTGAGAAGTCTCCCTTTTTTCAAGGCAATGCTTTGTTAGATTTTGATTTTTGAAAAACTGCAGCTTGTATTTTTCTACTGTTGGTTCTGTTTCACAGTTAGCATCTTCCACTGCATTCATCATGGTTTTACATTTTAAATTTGTTTATGTTTAAATATGCTTAATTTAAAATAGGGTTTAGGACATGAGCTACTTAACTACGTTGGATGGCAGCCGTGGTCTCATGGAGGGAGCTAACAATAAGGTGTTTTACAAAACTCCAGGGGAATATGGTGCAATCCTATGATGTGATCCTGTTTCCCATTCTCTGAAAAGATTTGTTTACCCTGTATGTGCCGGCATGACACTATTCCACTCTGAAAGCAGGAAAGAGGAAATCGCTATAAAGAAGAGAAAGACTGTTGTTCCTCCTTTCCAAGGATTAAACTCAATCCTAGCTAGTCTTGATTTGAAGCAGAATTGTTGCCTTGTCACCTTTTCTGGCATTTGGACAGAAACCTGCAAGTGTGTGTAGCTGCCATTGAAAATGAAATTGCACTGGGTGCGTGATTACCTTTCCAAATGTGCTGATAGAGAGTGCAGACACTGTCACAGCATCTGTGATTGTTTAGACATGTGATTTTGTCTGGGAGGAATGTTTTAGTTGGATTTTTTTCCACATTTAACTTTAGAATAGCTCATGAATCCAATCTGTCTTGCAATAGAATGAAAACATTGAGCCTTAGCTATTTCTGCGTTCATTAAAAAGATAGGAAGGAGCATTATTATGGCAGAGGTGATTCAGAGGAACTGCAGAACCTCATTTTTGCCTTTTCACACCAGACACCTCTTTCTAACAGCTTTAATTACGACTGCCCTTAGATACTGCCAGATAATGGGTGAAGATAGACCCCTGGATCAGGGAGTATATTGCCAAAATGGTAACAACACTGAAGCCTTTTGTGCAAAGGCCCGCCTGTACCTTTTTTTGTTAAATGTCCACATGGATTTAGGATTGACCAGAGTTCCAAGATATAACCCTATTTAGAAAGAATGAGTTTTAAAAAATTGTCAATGAGATAAGAAATTAAAATAATAAAAAACCACAATGAAATTAATTCAGCTGCTATATTCCAACTTCCGTAGCTGTTTTACTTTCCTGGGGAGATTTCAACAAAGTGGGTATTAAAATGCTTGGTTTTTTTTCTGTGCCTTATACCAGTTTTACTGGATGAGGGAAAACAGACTGAAGCTTAGGAAAAACCAGGAAACTGTCAATGCAAAAGCACTGTCAAAAGCAGAATGGGCATGATTTTCAGATAACGGTTCGTTTGTATGTTTAATGGGGTCATAGTTTTTTTTCTAGCATTACTTAATGAAGATGGATTTCTCACCTAGATTTCAGGTAACCTGTGGACTGTGAAATAATTAAAACAAGAATGCAGTTGTCATTATTATTAATAGTGGGGATTTTTTTTTCTTTTAAAGATGCCGTACTTGCTTCTGGAGAGCACAGTGGGACTTCATTTCTATTCCTTTTGCCATGGTGACTTTTCTCAACGTCAACTTACAAAATACACATTTGGTGACAACTTCCAGAGTTTTCAAATCTCTTTGAAAGGAAAACTGTAAGAGTTTAGGGATTGTTCCATTCATCTCAATGAGACATTAACACTGAAACCCTAAAGTCATTTAAGCATGGTCATTGGCAGCTTTCTCACTGCTGATGTTTTTTGTAGAGCTGTCTGGGTAAACGATTTTGGATTTTTATGGGAACAAATGGCCAGTGATGAGCATCATGATCTCTGCCAGGGTTAGGTCAATATTTAACAGAGTCTTCAAGCCCTAGTCAAAAATCATCTAGCAATCCTACCACTGGAGCATCACACAGAAATTTTGCATGGGCTCCCTGTTTTAAGTATCCATGGATGGGTTTTTTTAATAACAAGATGTTTTATGGTGATATATAAAGTGTGAAGTTGCAAAGTGACATAAAATGAGTACCTTGGAAATTAAATAAGCCACATGGACTGTTTTGCTGATTTTATCTCCCTAAATAATGTTCCTGTTATTTTGCAAGTGCTGGTGGAGAATCAGGTGTGTTTAAGGCACTTAGCATTTTCAGGAGTCTGTGTTTCTCATTATAAAATTAAGAGTCTACTCCCTGTCAAGTACACAAGTTTATTTGGGTTTACTGTCTCTGGAGTGGTACTTCTCAAACTGTGCTTTCCTTCAGTACATGACTGACAGATGGTGGTGGTCTTTGTCTTAGTGTCAGTGTTTCTGTGTTGTGCCTCTGGCAGCTGAATATCCACAGGAAATGTGTTACCTTTTGATCACTGGTTCTTGAACTGTAGGTTTCTGATAGACTGTCAGCCATGGTAAAGATCTGAGATGCCTTATTAAACAACTTTTTCAGTAGTGCTTGCAGTTAAAGCCTAGATGATAAACATGTATTTGGTCATAAGAAAGGGATGAGGATTGAGAGACATACAGCAATACCAAATGCTGGTGGCCCCTCTTGTGACCATCTTCCATAACAAAATTTTTGTTAAGCAGTTTTGAATTTTGAAGAC
>VWZN01022236.1:405986-479339 GCA_013396955.1 Regulus satrapa | reverse complement strand
TCCCCCCCCCCCTTTTTTTTTTTTTTGTGTAAAATAACAAGTTGAAGAAAGAAGTCAAAGCAAAAAAGCTTCTGACTGTCAAATAGCTTGAGGCCATTTGCTGCTATTCTTAAGGCACAGGAACTTTCTGAAACAATGGACATTTTCATTATAGGAGGCTTAAAAATATGTTTAAAAATAAGTTGAGAATCAAGCCTTTGTCAGAATACGTCCTGTCTGCAGCTGTTAGGTTGCTTGGTTTGTCTGAGTATGAAAGTTGTAAAGTCAGGCTTATTCTGGTAGATCTGTAAGGTAAGGATTTCCTCTTCATACACTTAGACCTGTCAGATCTGGTCTGGGCACTGATGTCATACTTAATATATTATATTTTAGCAGTGGTTGATGAACAGCAATTCCTGTCAGCAAAGCTGGGTGCATTTGTCAAGGGAGAAAGTGAGAAACTGCTGGTTTGCATCATACTGTCACATCTCCCAGCACTTGTGGTATTAAGCCCTGCTTCCCTCACGCTCTGTATGCAGAATGAATGAGGCTGTTTTAGTATGACTTCTGTTTTTATAGTTAGCTGAACTTTGAAATTGTCTCCTAAATCATCCTTGCCAATAGCATTAACTACCCCTTTGCTGGTAGTCAGAGATTATTCTACAGTAAGTTAAAGGGTAACTCATCTTCTTTTGTGATGACAGGAAACATGGAGGGATGTAAAAGATAATGGCTAATTCAAAGCAGAGCACTCCGCTCTGCTTCTGGAAATCCATCAACTCCATTCAAACACGGATCTGAAATTTTGCAACAAACTTGGAAAGCTCTTTCCCTTTCGCTGCTTCAGTAAATTGTTATCTGGGGGAGGATGAGGCAGATGCCCGTGAATTATGATGCCTTTCATTGCAAGGGGGTGAACTGCACATTAGCCTGGCATTCAGAAGCCTGGAGGTTTCAGCCACTGTTCTTTTGCCGTTTCAAAAAAGGTGAAAGTGTGATGCAAAGTAGATAAATTATGTGGTATTAGAGAAAGGTCTTTATCCTTCCTTCTCCTTTTTGCAGCACCAAAGCCCTGAAAATAGATCATTTAAAAATGTTCTTGTGCAGAGATGAGTCATCGCAGCTGCGCGGCCGGGCCAGGTAGTGAGCGACAGGGCCAGGTGGAGCCGAGGAACAGCAGGTGAATTGATCCTTGGGTAAACACCTCTGTTTGCTTTTTTACAATTTTCTTGTTAAAGACAGCTGCAGCAAGGGAACAAGAAAAAATCTAATGTAGCAACAAGCTATGGAAGGATATTTCAGAGAGTCACTTTTTTCCGAAACAAGCTGTATCTGGCTGTCTTCACATGACAGTTCCATCCGTGCTTCCTGTTCATCACCTGGGGTTGCTTCTGCTAAGTAAAATTCTTGCTGTGGTGGTTGACAGCCAGATTGTTGCTCCTGTCATTAGCTGCCTCGAAGAAATGACATTATTTTCTGCAGATGGAGGGGTGGGATCAAGAAAATGTTACTGCTAAGTCAAGAGCGTTACCTTTTCATTTACTGTGTTCCTCTGGAGCAAGGCGTCTTGTAGGACCTTGAGCAAAACACGTGAAAACTCTGGATCTGACTGTTTGTCGTAAGGAAACATGGACAGTGAAAAGACTGGGTGAAAACAGGAGCAACCCACTTTTTAGGAGTTCTGAAAAACCTTAGGAAACACAGTGCCCAAGACAGATTTAAAAACGTCCCTGTGCTCTGGGGAGCTCTGGAGATGGAGGAAAAAGACCAGATTCTTCTGTTAGAGCCGCTCTTAATCTTTGAGTATAGAAATAATTTGCTTAGGCAGCATTTAGGTATGGCAGTCAAAGGCACTGTAAAAAATTATGAGGTAAATTGGTTTTGTTAGACTATGATTATACTTATTCACAACTCATGATAGGTGTCATGTACTGTGAAGCATTTTTAATTTCCTGAGAACAATGTAACTTAAGATATCTTTCTTCACCAGGCCATTTGATTTATTAGAAAACTGCGAGATCTATGTAGTGCAGACTCTTTTAGTGATTGTTGTGTACCATTCCTACTGTGAGAAAGTGGAAGTGTGGTAGCTTGTGTGTGTTAAATTGTCGATGCATGTTTTAATGTGCTACAAACACTGTATCTTATACACGCTACATACATGATATATTTCTATATAAGGTCTGTCAGACATAAATAAAGCAAATACTCAGTGCTCTCCCTCCACAATTATTGTAAAGGAGAGTAGGAGTTACCTTACTGAAATGCTTTTTCTTCCTACGCTGCCACATGCAAAAGAGATTTATGGAAAACAGAGAAATCAGCACTGATGAGAGAAACAGATTTACAGTGAAAGCCACTATCACAATATAGTTACACTGTTTAGCAAACACCTTATGGAAGACAATACAATGTGCCAGAAAGACTGCTTTTATTTCCCAGTGTTTCTTTGCAAGCTAATAGTGTGCTTGATAAAATTAATATTGTTACGAGAGATGTAATGTCATTACAAGTAAGTTTTACTAAATCTATTCATTTGTTTCATTTACTCCTTAAAAAAAAAATCAATATGTTAATTGAGAATTAAGCATTCTTTGCTGTCTGTGTGTTAAATTATTAAGGGAGGGAAGTAACTAAATAAATGAACTAGTAGGAGATAAGATAAGCATCCACCAAAACCAGTTTAAATTTGGTCCAAACATTGACAAGCACTGCTGCCTTCATAGGGCTTGGATCAATCCTTATGACTCACACATTTAAGAAAAAAGGCATAAAATTAAACATGCCTGAATGTTTGCATCTACAGGCTTATTATCCATGATAAATCAGGGAAGGATATTTTTGCACAAAGTCAGCTATTGTCTGAAAAGTTTATAGCTATTTAATAAAATAAGTAATTGGTATTGTTTTGTTGCAAGGATGCACTTTTTTTTTACAGATAATAGGCTTGCATGATTCTGACTTGTACAGTTCGGGTGCTTTTATTGTCAGCTTTCATGATTTATGGCTTGCTGAGTGACATTTTATTTCCTATTCAAGGTAGTAACAGCTTAGAGTCTTCAGTTAATCACTTTTATAAGTAAAACTGCACTGGGTATTTCTGGAGCGATATTCAGGCCAGGTTCCTCGAGAGATCCAAATTGCCAAGAAAACCATGTGGATGAACACAGCCTAGTGCACGCAGATATATATGAGCTAGAGAGGATTAAAGAGGGAGTCTGTAGCTGTAATGTCTAGACTAGCATTTGTGACTGCTAATACACTGCTAATTTGGCTCTGTTTTTTCAAACATAGGTGTTCAGAGGGAGCTTAAGGTCTATTATGAGTTTTCCTCCTGCGACAGAAGTGAAATTTAACTTCGTGTAGGATCCAGCTTTGTGGATTTCAGCTGCAAAACTCTCCTTAAGTTTCATTTCACCTTTTGTGTTGGTTTTGAGACCCTGTCAGAATTGTATTTGGCACAGAGAGAGCAGTGAGTTCATTGAAGAAATACAGAGTTTTAAAAATCATGATTGCTTTTACAGTCTCATGGTGTGTAGCCTGGCAGGGCAAGTGTCTGTGCCCAGAGACTCTGTAGTTCATATCCCTGCATTGATGATGAGATTTAATTTCTTAATAAAAACATTAAGGGTGGTTTAGGGAAAACGTTGCAGTGAGATTATTAGTGGTGGAATGACAAGATATTCTCTTACTGGAACTCAAGTGCTGCTAATGTTCATTTTTTCTATCTGAGCCTTAGAAGTTGAGGGACACTCAATATAAAAGCCTGAGGAACTGAACTGGTGTAGGTATCTGAAGGGAGGTTTGTTCAGTGCTTGGGAGTATAATGGCAGGTTGAGTGAATATTGTCAGAGCTTCTACATATCAGGATTCTTTGTTGTGGAAAAGAATAACCTCCATGATCTCACGGGATTTTGGCTTCTGAGAGGACAGCACACTGGCTTGTCAAGAAGAGCTCGACAAGCTGCAGAGGACAGGATGTCAGATGAGCAGTTAGGAAAAATGGT
The DNA here is from genome assembly GCA_013396955.1 of Regulus satrapa. Classification (NCBI taxonomy): domain Eukaryota; kingdom Metazoa; phylum Chordata; class Aves; order Passeriformes; family Regulidae; genus Regulus; species Regulus satrapa. Next base: position 475,353 of record VWZN01022236.1, on the reverse strand, counting down.
TTCCTTTTCATTTCAGTTCTTGGCCAAATTTCTTCCACTTGACCTGTTATTTTCTCCTCCGATTTATGGCAACCGAGATCCAATATTGTAAAAGATCTTTGTGGTCTGTGAATGGAAAAGTACTCTTAATTCTAGTAACGAAATATTACAGGCTTCTGGTTTGCTATTCCCATGTATTGCTGTGTTTTTTTTAACTATTTCAGTATAAAGGTTAGTGAAAAATTCTGTCTTGTTTCTCTAAAGAGATATTTCTCATCAATTTCATCATGTGAGACACAGGAACATTGAGGGAATGGTGTAAAAAGATAAATGCAGTTAATCCAGTCTTTTGTTGGTTTAAGTAGGATTCTCTCTTGTGTATTGCCTCCATTTGGAAGAATCAGGCAGTACTTTTGCCTGTTGTACTATGGTGTTTGTTTAAAGGCAGGATTCCAAATATATTTGTTGGCTTTTCTCCTGAATCATGACTGTAACAGGGACATGGATACCTTAGAGAGCTAAATATCCTGCAGTCTGGTTTGCTACTGATGTGCATACATAATTTCCACTGACAGTAATGGGAGTTCCATGTGTATAGAAAACAAAACAGACCCTTTAAAAATGTTGGTCAAGTTATAAAAGCTAGTCTAAAGAAAGGGTGGAAGTATAGAGTAGGAGGGAGCCTTTTTTTCTTTTTCCAACTTGCTTTGTCTTTAAATTCTCCTCACCCCCCCTCATGTTAGCTTAATGTTGTTTTTATGGTTCCATCCTGATCTGTTATGACATGAGCAATAAGACAACATCTGTGTGAAATAAGTGAGCAGAAGAAGATTTTAAAACATATTTACTCCCTTTCCCAGCTCCCAGAGGAGTGAAGTGATTCCCTGTTTAGTGGTGGCACCACAGAAGAGCCTGCCTTACCTGTGTGCTGCTGAAACTCTTTTTTATTATGCAGGAAATTGGAGTGTTGCACCCGCAACAAGGGCAGGGCTGCAGAGCCCCCCGCCACTGAGTTCCTGCATCCCAGCAGCATCCAAAAATGTGAAACTGGCTATTCCACTGTGTTTATTGGGAACTCTACAGTCCTTTGCATGCTCTGTGTTATTTTGAGCTCTGAAAACCAGCAACGTAACTTCTTCGGGGGCTGTCAGGAATTCGAGTATTTTCCTTGAGCTTCATTGAGAAGGGAGAAGCAAATTCCTGGATAGTTAGACCCAGTGCTCTGTGGTCTATCCCTTAATTAAATTTTGTGCAACCTGTGTGTTTTCGTTGTTAAGCAATGGATGTTTGTCCTTAAAAGTAACTAACTCTGGGGAGCGTGAGGATAAATCTGTTCAAAAAAACCCCAAATGTTACACAAAAGGCTTAAAAATAAAATTGTCCTTTTCCAAAATAGCTGAGCATTATGGCATCTTAATAAAGGGAGTGCTAGAATATGTTCTCCTAATAAACCTCAGTAAAACCTCTAAAAATAACTACACAGATATATTCTAAGTTGATTACCAGTAATTGAACTGACTTAATGTAGTTGGATGATGTCATGTAAAATATTCCTCTAAAGTAATTTCTGTAGACAAGCCATTTGAAGTCCTCTTGCAGGCAGCATAAACATCTTCATGTTGCTAAACTGAGCACTCGGACTAAAGCACTCAGCGGGAGAGCTCTGACATCTCTCTGTTTTATCTTGTTCCTTTGGGCAACTCTGGCTTGCCTGTTAGAGGCAGCTTTGCAATGACAAATCTCATCCTTGTTTTGGTAAAAACGTGGAAACTCTGTAACGGTTTAAGACCTGTTGCAGAGAAAGGGAGGCTAACTATGGAAAGGATTTTTGAAAGTGTCTGGCTTCCAAGTTTCCCTGCATATGCATTTCCAGTGTTCTGTCCAACTTTAGCCTGCCTGAGCAACGGGGACTGTTCCATGGCCTAATTCATCTCATGAGAAGGAACCTTGGAAAATTATTTTCCTAGGTTTTGATCTTGTTTTTGTATTTGCTTATACATTTCCTTGTATATTGGCTCTTGTATTTTTATAACCTTTTAAAGCTTTGTAGCTGGTTAATGCAGATAATATCTTCCTCTACAATTTGTTTAGCTTGGATGTTGCTTTTGTGGAAATGGTTTTAATAGGGTTCTGCATGGGGGTTTTTGGTGTGGGTTTTTTTTTCACCACTTTTTATTGTACCTTTTATTGTTTGTTTGTTTGTTTTCTTTGGGTTGGGGTTTTGGGGGGATTTTGGTGTAATTTTTTGGTTGGATGCTTGGATTTTTTGTGGTTTGAGTTATTCTCTGGGTGTCAAGACATCCATGACTGATTTAGGTATCCAGGGTGCAAATGTGGATTCTACAGAAATAAAGTGCTGTGTCCCTGCTCTGTGATTTTTCTATTTACTGATCTATCTTGGCTTAATGTAGAAGCACCTTGGAGTTTTTCTCCATCAGCTGTCTGTATTACTGACTATTTTCTTCTTCATGTCCTGAGGTACTGGCATATCAGTAACTCTTGGGCAGTTCTTTTTACTGGGGCACCAGTATATCAATTAAATCACTTTGCTGATACAATGGAGAAATTCAGTGCAAGATTTATAGATGCTGCTCTACTCTTTACCATATCTAAAGGTCTGGAACAATACCCTGTGAGAAAATGTCATAGTTTTGCTGGTTTTTTTTGTTTTCCCAAGGCCACAGGATTTTTATTTTTGTCCAATAAGGTTGGTCAGTGAGTGATTCAGTAAAGCACTGATGTGCAAGTCTTGTCAGAAATTTGCTCTAACCTCCTGAACCTGTCAGAGTTCCAAAGGCACTGTTACTTATGATGCTGCCCTTAATCAAGAGGCCTGGCAAGGCCAGAGCTGTGGCTTCTGTTCTTGTATTATTAAATATCAACAGCTAATAGCGTGCTTAGTTAGTACTAGTTGATTCTTTAAATGATAGCTTATGGGGGAAGAGCACATCCTGTGGATGAGGGGAAGAGTCATTAACTTCCCCTTGAATAATGACCTTTAGGAGCAGGCTTCAACATGCCCATGTTTTGCCCCTTCCTCTGTTGGCCTTTGAAGAGGAGGTTTCCTCTTTCTCTCCTACGTTGTTTTGCCAACTGTCCTGGGTTGCCCGCCTGGAGCATTGAGTTCTGGTTCCCCAGAGGCCTTGTGACATGTTTTTCTGGCTCCTGCTGGAGCATGAACCGAGCTGGCTGAATGAGTATCCTTTTTAAAACCTCTGTTCTCCATGCACTTAAGGGACATGTCCGTTGTAACCTTTTACACAATCAGGTTTGAGAGTTGCTGGTGAAAGCTATTGTCTTCCTAGGCATGGAATGCCAGCAGGACAAGGACTGACAGATTTTGGAGTCTTTCTGTCTCTTAAAGACAAGTCTTAGTCATTCAGATCAGGACTGAACCTACAGTGTTTTGAGAGGGGCTGACAATGCCATTTTTATGTGTAACAGTGCACTCTCTATTCATCAAGGAAATGACCGCAGAGATGTGTACCCAGCTGTCTCTGTATCAGTAGCATCTATGCATAGCAGCTGCTGTTTGTGATCATTTCCTATCAGGCCCTTCTTGTTTTGGTGGATAAGCCTCAAAATAATTAGTTAAAATCTTGGAATTCAAGGACACCTCAGAGCCAAAATCAAAGCCATTTCAGGAACACTACTGTTGCATGGCCATAGCCCAGTAAATTTAAGCGGACACTGAATGATGTTCTCTCAGGGAGATTGTGGCAGTGTTCCCTGCAGTCCTTGCCCTTGAGTGTTGCCTGCTGCAGCCTTGGTCTTGTGCCACTCAGCCCAGAGGAGCCTCTGGAGCCCTGCAGACCCCGGGTTAGCTCCTTGTGCTGCGTGGGTGTGGGGTGCTCACACCTCCAGCTGCTCAGGACATGCCTGCGGCGCTGGATGCGGAGCATGCCTTGGCCATCAGCAGATACCATCTGAGCTAAGTCCTACTCTAGCGCTTTGATTTTTTTGTTGTAGTTCTAAAATCATTGTAGCTGCCTTCATAAAGAGACCTTCTGGCTCTTCTAAAGTTGTTTTTGAAAATCCTATTTGTACAATTTTACAAGAATCACAGCAAGAAAAAAAGATGATATTGTGGCCAGGGCTTTAATCTGTTATTTATTAGACCTCAGTTAAATGAGGTGCCTGTGACAAAGCAGAGTGCATGGTTTTGGTTAAGTCCCCTGGTATGCAGCGTATCAGAACTGTCAGTGCAAAGGACTCAGAGAGGAACTTCCTATTTGGATGTAACCCCCTTACTACTTCCAGCTTCTCTTTGCACAGGAAATTGTATCCCTAAAAGCAGATTGTAGGTGCATTAGGTCTGTACTGAAGGCACATCTCTGTTAGAGATTTTACCTGATGGACGTAGTTTTGCCTTTTAGATACATCCTTAACCATTCTGTACCCCAGTTTCCCAGGTGTAAAACAGGGATAAGATCCCTGACAACTCAAAAAAGTGGAAATTAATTAAACATGGCGAGACCACTTACTACTACAGTGATGGGGAGGGATTCTCTAATGAGGAGATAGGATTTCACATTTATGTTTTTAAGAGCTTGGCAATACTTATCCTTACAGACACTACACCGCAAATTTGTGTCCATTATTCTGTAAAAACCTGCTGCAAAGAAGGAATCTTTTGCATCTTAGAATAGCTTAGAGCTGTTGTAGCCTTGCACATTCAGTCTGTCCTGTGCTTTCCTGTTTTGGCCAGTAAATTTTTCTTACCCTAGTGTTGGAACTTCTTTTTCTTGTCCTAAGTCAGGCATTGTGGAAAGAGTATATGGTCTGTGAAAAGGATGAAAGAAGTATGCTGGTGATTCAAAAACTTTGCTTCTACCAGCAAACAACCATGAGTATGTAAACAGACATGACTTCTTTTTTTTCCTCTCTGTTTATGGGATTTTAAACCAAATGAATACTTACCCAGTCAGTACAAAAAGTATTCCATCATTTTGTGCTGTTGTGGTTTGGGCTTGAGGAGATGTGGACTGGGAGACTTTAGACATTTTGATTTTTTGTGGATATTTTGCTTCTCAAGGCGGCAGACATCAGACACTTCTCAGCAGCCTTAGTTTTTCAGCAACCGTAATCATCTTTCAACGGAGGTTACTTTGAGAGCAGAACTAACACAGTGGGTACTTACAGGGGCTGGAAAGATCAGGTTTGCCTTTTTTCCAGCCCCTTCTGTGTACACAGATCTGATGTAGCCGACAGCGGTGTGATCCAGGAGGCCACTCTTAGTGGCTGCTTTTTCAACCACTTGTTAGAGCTCCCAGTCTAGGCTTTGCTTCCTGAGCCATTGAAGCCTTCTCCTTCAGATCAGTGACTTGGAACAGTGATCATTGCAGCAGGTTTCTCATTTGCCTGGTTTCCTGACAGGAGGTAGACTTCTTTTATTTCTCAGAATTGATAAAATCAGAACTCAGTTGTGAGGCTCCCCGTCTACATCCGTGTCAGCTGTGTATTAGCAGGATACCTTTGTTTTCTAAGGTGTGTAAATTGATACTGGACAACCCCAATGCACCTCACATACTGTACTGACAAGAGTTTTAACAAACTACTCTTTTACTTTGACTCTCTCTTTTTTTTTTTTCTCATGAGGAATACCAAGCCAATACCAGCAAATTGTGTTAATACTTCAGTTTCACGGTTGGTTGCTTGCTTTTGTTTGGTTTTGAAGTTTTCCCCTCTAGTTCTTTAAACAGATGTCTTTACATGGAAAACAGGTAAATTTGTAGTCATTAAAAATAGAGTGCAAACCTCTAAATAAATAATAACTCAAATAAATAATATAGGGGATTAATAAAAAACAATAAATAAAAACTCTAAATAAAAGGGAGGAGTTCAGCAGTATGCTTTCCATGTTTTAAGAATGTATAGAAAAACACAATAGAAGAATCAGGGACAAGTTATACCAAAGTAGTGTATGCTAATAAGACAGAGGCACTTTTCTATGTAGGCATGATCATTGATGATTTGTGTATGTGGCCACCTAACTATACAGCAGTATCTTTTGGATGATACACTCCTAAAACTGTACTCTTTGCAATTACCTACTATTTTTAAGAAAAATAAAACCTAATTGAGTAGAATAGTGTGCAGAATATAGCACTTTCCTGCTCAAATTGGTGTTTTACTGTCAATGAAGATTGATTTAATGCTATTTTTCCTCATAAGAAGAGTTCTGAACACCAGTTTCCCATTTTTTTCCCTAGTATGTTGTCCAGGAAAACAGAATTGGAGTGAATTCTGTTAAAGTTACTGGAAAAGTCATGGAGGCTCTTCTCCTGGAAAGAATAATGGCAAATTTCACTGGGACATCTGTTTGGTTATTTGAAAAAAAAAAAAGAAAAATTGGCATGATGCTAGTTTGATTTTTTTCAGAGTGATTATTTCAAATTTTATTTGGCTGAAAATATTTTGTGTTTCAATTAAAGGTATATCCAATGCTTTTCTGGCTGAACATGTTTATATACATGCAGAGGAGTAAAAATTGCTGTCTTATTTAGCTGCTCCTTTCTGACACAGTTTTATTCCATTCATGGAAGAATAAGTAGAGAAAATGTAATAATAGACTTTATTGTGGTTAATGCCTTAAAGATTGTAATTCGTTTGGAATCTGTGATCAAATTAGCAACTATTACTATTTTAAGTACCCATTTGCTGTTTCCATGTAAATAATGATGACCAGTAGGGAACTGCTACATTACTTAGAATGTTCATTAGCAATTTTTCCTTTAGATGGGGTTTACAAAAACAGGTGGGAGAGGTAGGAGCTGAGTCGGAAGGTAATGCTGATTTGGATTAAGTTAATAATGATGTTTCCATTTGGAATGTTCAGAGGAGCAAAATACAGACCCACATTAAACTGTGTGAATTCAGCAATTTTCAAGGCCGAAGCAAAACAGAAGTTAAGGGGTTTATTCATGTCTCTGTATTGAATTGTGATAATTTCATTAAATTACTCTGCAGCTGATCTGGGCAGGAAACCAAACTTCTCAGTCTGAAGTCTGATCCAGATCTGTAACTCTGAGAGCAAATTTGTGAACGTGGAACTCAGTATCACCTCTTCACTCATTCAAAAAAAATTTAATTAAGGCATCTTTTTTGTCTCACTTGTAATTTCAGAAGCTTGTTCCCACTAGTTTGCTCATCTGCCTTTGCATCTTGCTTTTACCAGATCCTTGTAGCCAATTATGCTCAGTATAAAGATACATTAAATGATTTGAAGTATTATAGAATTCACATGGTCCGACCAGCCAGAATATTTTTAGATGCTTAGAACATGTTTTCCAAAACTGCTTCATAAAAATAATCTAACAATCTCCAAACGCATGGTACCTTTGAGAAGGAGACCTCTGTATTGTTTGGAGTCAGTGTTATTGAAAGGTAATGCAGATAAAGGGATGAAACTTGTAAGAATGCAGTCAGCTACTAAAATACTTTCTGAATTCATCCTTAGATATTTGCTGAAAACTGCTACCTTAAGGTGAGAAAGGTGTGAGGTAGCTGTGTAGACTGACATTTGAACTGTAAAGTCTGTAGGTGCATTTTCCTGATTTAATTTCTGCCTCTCAAGGTCTTTTTTTGTGGTGTAGTTCAGTTTAGAAGAGCTACTAGTTTTGTTGTTAAAACATGACAGAGAAATCTTTATTCATTGTATCCAGATGATGTTTGTGCTAAAAATCTGTTTCACTAGCTATGCCCACTCGGTTGTTGAATGTGCTTAGCCTTTGTTAACTAGTTTTCAGTATTTTGTTTTGTCTTGTAGTTTGTGATGGTTTTCTTTGTGTGTTTGACACCAAAGCACGTTCGTAGATTTTTCGGTGTAACTGCCTGGTTAAATGTGTTTGCTCCATGTGTCATTTTGTAGGCATCCAAATGGACTGTAGAGGATTTGGGTGTTTTGTCTGTTGTTTGAAGTATAAGAGCTGTAGTTTGTTCATTAGGAGCCTGAGGTTCAGGATTGCAGATTAACCAGCTGCACGGCCTGCATTCATGTGGTCACAACCTTCCAAATTTACCCCATCATGAAAGGAAGAATTAATTATAGTCCTAATTGACTGTTTCCTTGGATATAAGCAGGAAGGAACTGCTAGGAGGCAAAGTGATTAATCAGTTAAGCTAGTTACATCAGTCAAATGTGTGAGAAAGTTCATAATCCCCAAGGCAGAGTAAAGTAATACCAAAATACAAAAGCTATCAACTCTTTCATAGAGGTTTTGCTGCGCTTCTTTTGTCAGTTTTCAGAGGAATTACAAAAAAAAAATTAAAAACACATGGTGACTGACCCAGTCTACTTGACAATCTGGATTATGGTGGAAGAGGTAACAAAGCAATCTGTTCTCTTATCAGACATGGTGTGTAGTCCTCATTAAAAGACCTTAGCGTGCGTTTTTCATGCAGGTGGACAAGTCTCACATCTCTCCAGAATGAATAACTTGGTGCTACTATCTCACAAATCCTGTCAGTTGTGCCAGTGGAGTGGAGTCTCTTGGTTGCTGTCTCGGTGAGGTACTACTCCCAGAGCTTGATCTAGTGAAAGCCTAAAGCTTTAACTCACTTGACAGTGCCTTGTGGTGTTCTCTCTGAGTTTCCTGGCTGCCAGCCCTTCCTTCCCCGGGGAACATGTGGCACCTTGAGGGCAAGGGAAAAAATTCTGGAAAATCCCTTTGAAGCATTATCATCTTCAAGTGAGGATATTTTGAATAATTGCAGTTGACTGGATGGTAAACAGCAGCTTTTAAAGAGCAGCTAAGTTTTTCTTGCTTTGGCTGACAACCTCTGTCAGAGGGCAAAGGGGAAGGAAGANTCCTCCCTTGCTCCCTTCCTCCCTTCCTCCCTTCCTCCCTTCCTCCCTTCCTCCCTTCCTCCCTTCCTTCCCTCCTTCCTTCCTTCCCTCCCTCCTTCCCTCCCCAGCTGAGGCAGTGGAGTTGAAGAGACCAAACCTGGGTGAGAAACAGCTTCTGCTGGCTGTGCCAGTAACAGCAAAGGCTGTGGCACAAAGGTCCCAGAGCCTGGAGGCACAAGCTCAGCACAGACTGCTTGAGTGCCTCTGCTTCACAGGAACCACTTGTGTGCTTATCCAGCCACATGAACTGCATCTCCAGGATGGGAAAGTTCATTGTGGTGCATTATTTTTCACTCATTTTTCTCTGTCTATAGCTAGAAGCTGATAAGGAGAAGGCTTTAGTTTTGCTGGAGCTCTGGGGGGCTGTGGGTGCCAATTGTGTGATGATTGAAGGAAAACTTGTACAGAAGGTTAGGAGGGTTATGAAACTATAAGAACAAACAGGCTTCCTTAAGTTAACACTGAAAGAACTAATTACAGTTCTTTAAGGTCTGCTGGAAGTTGTAATATATTAGATACAAAATCCATGCACACTTAATATTTTATCTAGAAAAAGAGCATTTGTGTGAGCATTTATGCTAAACAGTTCTTGATTGTCTAAAAGATTAGGGTTAAAAGTGTGTGTGTGTATCTGTATTACTACGTTCATTAGATTTTCACAGATGTGTATTCATATTTATGAATGAGCATATGCCAGTATGTAGTGTAGTTTGTACATAAACAATATGAAATTTAAGTGTTGATATGGAAATTGTTTAAATCAGAAGAGAAATATGAGCAGTATTAAACTTGTTCTTGCTTTGTTTCTATATTTAAAACATTGGACTATATAATGAGGATATGCTGAATGTTAGCTAACAGCTTCATTTATGAGCTTTCTAGGGTAAATTAATTGTTTTAGAAAACAGGGTTTTCTGCATACTTAAAAAGAGACAGATTTAATCCAAAATGCTCCAGAAAAAAAACCAAAACATGATTACTGGTTAAAAGAACCAATTTTAATTTTTTTTCCTATGATTATAATTAAGGTCTAGTCAATGCAATTTTTATTAGCATATATATTTATTAAGTGTGGATTCTATGTATATTGATTTTGTTTGCTTTTATAAAAAGTCCATAACAACATTTTAATGCAGCTGCTTTTAATCTTTTATCATTGTGCTAAATCCTTGGCAGATGGCTCTTACTTTGTAAAAGGAAACAATTGTAGGAAGATCATCTTTTGCTTGTGTACAACTTAATTTTCTTGAATCAGAGGAGAAGTGTATGAAGTGCTATTGCGGCTGTAAATGTCTCAGTGTGATTGGAATGTCTTTTGGCTGGCAGACCTCTGGGCTTGGCATAAAAAAGGTTATCTTGAGTAATAGGACAAGTGGCTTTAGGTGATGTTGCTTGAGTAGGAGTATTGGTCCAGATGTTCACCAGAGGTCCCTGCCAACCTCAAACATTCTGTGATATGCTTTTAAAAAAAAAATCTATAGCTCAAGACCCCTGTTTCTGATCAGATACCATCTGTTTATGCCTTCTCAATTTTTCTTTAGAAGTGGAAAAGGTACTGGTCACTATTATGCTTGAGAGAGGGCCAGGGTGTCTCAAAAATGAACCAACCTCCCATGATTAGGGAGGTGGTGAGGAAATGGAAATGCTGTCTGCAGGTGAGCGGGGGGATCCAGTTCACAATGCATCCAAGACATACGGCTGTGGACATTGCCCAGTCTATCCTGGATTTCAGCCTTACAACCGCAGAGGCCTGATGTCTAACTGCTCTCTCTCCTGCTCCAGCAGAGTTATATTTTGCTCGTACAGCTGTATAAGTTGATTTGCTCTGCCTTTTTTCAGAGAAAAGTGGATTAAACCCATAATGAATAAATCTAATTTTAAAATTACATTGTTGATCTTCACTGCAGCAACATGTGAGATCCTTTCTGAGGTTTGCCAATCAAATGTACAAAGACAAAACAAAGTAAAATATCTGCAGCTAGGCATTCCCATTTGCAGAGTCAAAGCAATGTGATCTTTGTAAAATGTTGTATTTCAGCAAAAATTGGGTCAGCCAAAAAGCTTTGAGTAGGTCCACAAAGTCCTTATGGCAGCCAATAAAAAATAGTGGGTTTAATGATGTATAGACTGACTGGCTCCACTGGGCTTTTTGGTAAAGTAGCATTCATTCAAATGGATGTGGATCATTGAAAAATTGCAGTTGATGTGCTACATTAATTTTGGTTTAAAAAGTAATATTGTCCAGCCTTAAAAACAAAATATTGCCAAATTAAAGCTACATGAAACCACATTAAACTCTTAGAATCGTGCTAATTGTCCAAATACTATTTTGAACCTCAATTCTGGACAAAGAATTTTAAAAAAACATACACGATTACCCAGGGAATTGTAGCTGAGACTTTTAAATATGTTTTCCTTAGCATAAGTTCTTAAAACATAGCACTTTCTCATTCTTTTTGACTTAACGTTTTTATGCAATAGTCTCCAAGCATGCATCTTTCTCTCCTTAGGTGTAACCCATACTCTCACACATTTATGTTACTGTGGATAGAAAATTTGTCTTCTTAGCCTGTCAGCAAGTATGTGCAAAACGTTGCCTGTAGTCTCAAAGCTGGTGAGGTCTTACAGGGTTCTTGACCTCAGCAAGTTTGGGTGAGGCAGTGACTGTATTAAAATAGGTATTTTTGCAGGATGTGCCTGCAGTTGTCAGTTGTTCTGAGCCTGTAGCCTGGTGCAGGCTCAGCGCTGCTTAGGCGGTAGCATGAACTATTAGGCAGGAACATGAACTGTATTAAAGCATTTGGTTCATGTGCTCTTAATGAGCGCCCTCTGAGGAGAGCTGGAGAGCTGTGGTATCACAGAACTGGTAGGGCTGGCAGGGACCTCTGCACATCACCCATTCCCACCCTCCGGCCGAGGCAGGCTCTCCTGGAGCAGGTGACATAGGGACATATCCAGGTGGGTTTGGAATGTCTCCAGAGAGGGAGGTGCTGTGATGCCCCTGGGCTGCCTGTTCCAATGCTCATTGAAAAGAAACCCTTCTCCATGTTGAGGAGAAACTTCCAGCCATTTTACCTCTATCTCCTGTCCAGCTCTTCCAACTTGTTTTCAACCTACTGCTGATGAAAAACACCTCGTCTTAAAAGCTTTGAAGCATTTAAGGAAACTTTTGAGCCCACTGTGTCCTTAAGTGAGACGTAGTTTGTCAATCTATGAAGATTCTTCTCTTTTGGAAGGACCACTTCAGATTGTAGGCTTGAAAGTTAGTCAGAAGTGCTGGCAAATAGTAGGTCTGTTTCTATGAATCTTGCCCTATTATATTGCTCCCCAGATTTCCATCTTCTCTTCAACAGTAATTGTAATCCCTGTAACCAAGCTTCTGATGCCTGATGATTATTTTTCTGAAGCACTCAGTTCTGTATGCAAGTATTTAAGCTCATGCAGAAGGCCACACAGTGGTCAGTGCTTTCGATGCTCTGGACATTTTATTTTTTGTATGGCATTAAAATGTATGTGTGATGCCGATCTTAAATATGGTGTTTGCCTAAATTGCTTCCCACGATTGTCTTGTCTCTCAGTGGGCTACTGGATTTGCAGCATTACTGGAGCTGATATGTTGAGGTACTTGGAGGCAGATCTATGCAGAGTACCTCCCAAGGAATGTTCAAAGTGGCATGAGGGGGGCCAGGCTTCACTGGAAGTCCTTTTGTATCCGAAACCAAGTTGGAGGGTTTTGTCTTTTTTCTTCTTCTTCTTTTTTTTTATTTTATTTTAAATTTTTAATTCTACCTTGCGCTCTAAATGCACAGGCAGTTGGGTTAGCTAGCTGAGCAAAGTCTTCTCCAGTGCATGGAAAAATATGGGAGGTCAAGCCCTTTCTAATAGCATACAAAAACTAGGGAATAGTCACTGGGAACAGCATTGCCTTTGAAATGATTTGTGCAAGCCAAAAGCTAGAGTCTTCTCTTTCCTTGAAACCAGTGTTTATTAAATTGATAATTGCTCTAAATTGGAGAAATATGTAAAGGAATGACATTTATTTCCCTTTCAACTGCTTTCATCATTGCCAGCCGGTGTGTGGGAACTCACAGGGAGGGGCAGCAGAACTTGTCAATGTTGGTTCCAGAGCAGAGCAATTGGAAAGCCACTAAATACTTTTAAGCAACTGTGTCCTCACTTTCCTCGCACTGAAGTCTGGTTAGCGAAGTGAGCAGTTGCCCAGTGGATTTTACTGTTCTCAGAAAAATATTAGCACATCAGCAAAAGAAATGTGTGCCAAAAATGTAAAAACGTACACCTGTGGTTGGATAATGCTCTGGGAAGTGGCTTTAATGCTCATCAGGGGATCTCTGTGACCTGAAGGTTGATTTATACTGTGGGCCTCTTATTCTGTAGCCTGAAACTTTCCAAAATTTCCTAGATATCTGGCTAGTTTTTGGTGTGCATTTTGCCTCATACATGTAGTGGTAGAGTTTAGAATCCAATAAATTTCCATGTTATTGAAATTGAGTTTTTGAATATAAAGATTTGTGCAGATAATGTTTTGATATGGACATTTAATTATATTACGGAGATCATGCTACATTTTGTTCTTCTCTTTCTCAATTTTTCTAACTGCACCTGCAAGTTGGAACTTTGATCTGAAATTTCCTAAACCAGTTCTTTTTAATCCCATGCAGCATGAGAATCTCAGGAGTTTTGTCCAGCAGGTTGTGGGGTTTTTTTTGGTTTTTTTTTTGTTTGGTTTTTTTTTTGGGGGGTTTTTTTTGTTTGTTTTTTGTTTTTGCTTTGTTTTGTTTTGTTCACACCGAGTTCACAAATTCTAAGGAATTTAGCTTCGGCCTTGAGTCCTGAACCTGTTAACAGAGATTTATGAAAGGAAGAGTCCACTCTACTGTAAGCATATTCATGGTAGCTGTGGCACAGAAAGAAATCTGGAAGTTGTAAAGGTTTGTATGTTGTCATCTCCTTTTGGTGTGAAACGTAACAGGTGCCATGAATGACAAAATTGGAGCAGATGAGTGCATGCTATAACCTTAAGCTTTGTTAAGTTTTTAAAATAAAAAGCATCAAGCTAGGCAGCTTTTTATTCCTGATGCAGGGAAACTGTTTCCTGAGAAGCATTCACAGAAAAGTCAACGTACTTGAGTTGTGTACCATGACTTTAAAACCCAGCTTGGTTTGTTGATGACCATGTTTGTGTGTGTGTGTTGGGGTGTTTAGGGCACAGGTAAAGAAAGCACTTCTTAACAGAGTCACCCAAGTTTTTAATTTGCATTTCTGTGGTATTCAGTTGAAATCTGAACTTGTGTTTTCATTATATGTTACAGTCTGCTAGCCTGTGAATATTGCTGCCTTGATCAGGAAAGAGGGGAAGTAGAGGAAATGAGGTTTTTTACTGACACTTTTGTTTGTTTTTTGTGCCCTTGAAGAAATAGTGCAACAAGCACCTTTGCCGAGTTGAAAAATCAAAATGCCTTGATAAAGTGTGCATGGAGATACTGTGCTGTAACAAAACCTGATTACCTCTTTGTGACAGGAGATGCCACTGGAGGTGTTTTCAGCTCATGCACAGAGCACAAAGCATCAGTTTCACCATCTGAGAAAAATGTAAATGTATAAACTTTGTGTTTCAATATTCTTTTTGGGTCAGGCTGCCCAGGAGCTAATTGCTGAAGGATGATAGCACTTCCTTTGACTCTGGGTCTGTCACTTACAGCTTGTTTATACATCAAAAACGTGTGATCAGAATGACTGTTCTGGTAGTCTGAGTTCAGAATAAATGTCAGCATCAAGGACTATCTGTGTGCATCAGTGCAAGCCAGGACTCAGTGCAGACCTTGATGTAGGAGAAATGGCTAATAATTAAAGACATTAAGAAGTTACCCGGCAGAGAAACTGCAGCAGAGCAGCATTAACCAAATCTTTATCAAAAGTGACTGGATGTATCAGAGATACAAAGAATTGATTCTCTTCTGTTGGCAGTGGAGGGTGTAAATATGGGGCAGAGTTTTAGCTGTTACAGTAAAAATGTTTGTAAAGTAAAAAAGGCATTGAAATAGTTATGAAATATATTAAGCAAATGCATTCTTTAATAATCAGAGGAGGATTGTTTTGTGCATGTGCTCACTTGGCAGTCTCTGGTGGTTTGGCATGCCCTCTAGCAAGGGTCTGGGCTGGAACCCAGAAGTTTACTTACAGGAAAATAAAGTTCCTGTAAAGCAGGAACTGCTATTCCAGATTTTACTGCAGCTTTTGCTGTTGTTTCTTTTAGACTTCTCTAGTTCGTTCCTGTCCTCTTCAGTAGTGTGATGTAGCTCGTGACTGTCTCGAAGCCAGTAGAGAAGAGCTGTCTAGAACAGGCAGCAGTGCCCAGCACGTATCATCAGTGCTCTGTCAGCCCCTTTCCAAGCCTTGTCAATACAATTCTGCCCTACTGCTGACAACATTTATGCTTTAAGACAACAGCATAATGAGTAGCTACTGTGCATTAATGACTGAACTTCCCCAAAGGAAAAGTTCTGTTTTATTAAACAGGGATGTTCACAGTTAGGATAGTGGGGGGGGTTTTTTTTTTTTTTGCTTGTTTGCTTTTGGGTTTTTTTTAAATGGTGGCAGGTGTGATACAGATTTTTATGAAACTATTTTGAAAGCAGTCTGCCTTATAAGAACACTTAAGAAAATGTATTCTCTGCACGAGTGTCTTAAGGAATTAGAGATTCAAGTGAAGGTGTGCCTTAACAATATTCTAGTTCTTGCATGTATATGCATTTGAACAAGATAATAAAATATTAAAAATAGCAATAGGATAAGAGCTTATGTGCTGCATTTGATTTTATAGATTGCCTAAAATATAGTAACCGTAACCCAGAATATAGCGATTAAACCAAAATGCTCTGTTAATTCAAGACAAAACTTTAAATATATCAGCAAGCAAATAAGCTCACAGTTGCAGTGAGATTTTACTTCCTGGATTGAAAAATTGAACTGCAGGCTCATAGCTCCCTAGAGTGTTTGGAAAGAGAATAGCAGCTCTTAATAACAGAGCACTTTGCTGTCTGTGAGGGGTGGACATTCATGTCATTACCATTTTTCTGGCAACTTTTCAACCACCAGCAGCAAAAGTTTTCATTGATTGCCTCCTGCTGTAAGGCAGTAATTATACTGCTCTGTCTTTCTCTTTCATGAGCTACAGGAATTAGAGAAAGTAAGGGAAGCTAGAGATATTAGATATGGATGAAACACAGGCTGAGCTATTTCCTATGTTACTACATGAGGTCTAACAGGCTAATTTTTACACATCTGCACTAAATATAGAAAATAGGCTTTCCAGTGCAACAGTGAAGAATCCAAAGTAAAAATTCGATCCAGATGCTGTTAAGTTATCCACTCCCTAGAAAATGAGAAGGTATTGCATGTAACTTTTCTCTGAAAATGAGACTCCTCTCGCCACGCCCCAGGTGATCAAGAACAATTAAACATAATGCAATTATCCCAGATTGGTACTGTTGCATTTTGTCAAGGTTCTGTTAATTGTTGCAATCCAGTCATGCTGAGGGGGAAGAAGCTGTTTGTGAGAAATATTGGTACTTATTTCACCGGAGCGTGTTTTCTCTCTGAAGGTGACTTAGGCAGAGGAAATGGATGGAGGTTTTTGTGAACTGCACTGAGCTGTCAGAAAGTGATCCCTTATGTCTGATTTCATCCATTTATAATCGACAGGAAGACTTGTGTTCTGTTTGGTGATGCAGAATCAAGTGCAGCTGGAGGAAGAGAAATGAGGAAATTTAAGCTTAAGTAGTAATGGAATGCAGGAGTTTATGCATATACAAATCTTTGTCATAAATCAACAGTTAATTGGTTTTCATTCATTTCCATGACTTGGGATTTTGAAAATGTAGTACTCTATATTTATTAAGGAATCAGCACAGCTATCTAGATCTGTATCTTAATGTAAGAAATGTATTGTGATGCCAATATCCTTTTAACTAGAATAATTAATTTAAACTTATTTGTCATTGTCTCTAAGGATCTTATCAAGTATGCTGAACAATTTCTGCAGATAAGTGTCCTGTGATTTATTTTTATATTTTTATGAAACAAATATATTTGGTTGTCAGTACTTTGTTCTCCAAATTGCTACCATAATGTTTACCTTCTGTACGAGCTCAGCACTGTTAGAGTAAATATATGTGAAAGCTAATTAAAGTATAACGAGGATTAGAGCACTTGCATGTCATTACATTATCAATTGAGGATTTTGCTTTTGACACAAGTAGTGTGTCAGTTTTAGCACAGAACAGTGAGAAACATGTCACCTGTCTTCTCTAGCCTCTCATTATCGCAATCCTTACGTGCACATAAAACACATTCTAGAAGGCACGTGGGATCATACACAGAGTAAATAAATTCTCTTAACTATTTTTTAATACAGTTTGTGCTGCGATGCAGTAGAGAGTTCCCTTGTCTTACATTTCAGCTCTCTACTCCTACAGAGCAAAATTACATCTATGTATTCTCAAACAATTTAGCCATCCTTTAAAGAAGTATTTAATCACACAAATAAGGAGAAGTGGCAGAATCAGGAGACAAAGAATTTTCAGAAACCCCTGCAGTCGCACAAAAGCTTTCCATGCATATTAATTTCTACAAGGGATAGTTTAAGTTCTGCTAATACTGGTATTTAGAACAATGAAACATCAAAAATTTGTCTTTTTGCTTAGGTCATTAAAAACCCCAAAACAAACAACAAATTGTAAGAATGCAAGAGGAAGGAAGTTTCTAGCCTTTGTGGCACTTAAAGAGGAATTTTCTTAAACTTACCTAGAGGTACAGGCTCTGAAAGGAAAGTGTAGGCGCAGGTTTGACCTTCATCTGAACTCGCAAGTGAAGGTTCAGTAGAGGTCCTGTTCTCTGGTAGATCATGAGCTGCACAGGTTTTCCAGTCTTGAATTGAGACAAAAATTAAAATCTTGGCAGTTCTCACAAATCAAAATTAATTTTTTGTGGATAAATTTAGGATCTGTTTTTGACTTGGACATTTTTTTATATTTATGTTCGATATGCTTGATACAGGAAAAAAACTTTCTGCTTTACCATGTCTATCTTATTTTCCTGTACCAGAAAATCTTTCTCATTTTACTGACTAGTGGAATATTTACTACTATAATTATATATTTGTATCTTATATAATTATGTTGCATAATATATTTAATATAATATTGGATGTAATATTTCTTTCTACCTATTTATGTGTTTTCAGTCTGAAATTCAGGATTATTTTCAGTATGAGCGTGGGAATCTGGTGAGAAAAATCGCAAGCGAGGCAATTAAGTTAAAGCAGGGTAGTTTTTTAACAGGTCTGGAGTATATTCCAGTTAAGGACTGTTTCTGCTTACCATCACTTCATAAGGACCTGTTCTCCCTGGAGGTATCGTGTTCTGTAAAGCACGTGTATTTCACTGAGGCTGCTGGAACTGAAATTTATTGTGTTGTTCTCCAACAATTGTGCTACATGTAAATGTACACAACAGGTGACATTTAGCAATTATCCAACTCCATGAGTTTGACAGCCACTATAAGAAAATTCTGGTATGAATTCCTACAGTGATCTTTTCCTAATCCACACTAACCTAGGCTCCAGAGGAGAAGCTTTGGGGGGGGAAAAGAAAAAGGAAAAAAATTAATATTCACTTTAATAGAGTTTCTTAGGTTCTTGGGTTCATACCACATATGTTACAATTTGTGTAGCGATCAGCTTAAAAATGACACATCTAAAACTAAATAACGTCATGCTACTGAGCTGTGTTTATGGCTTGCTAGTCAACTAGGAGATTGCCACATGTTCTTTCCCTGCTGTGGTGACTCCCAAACCCATGGGGCAGGAACGCTGCGGCCTCAGCTCAGCGAGCTGGTGGCGGAGTTTGACTGCACTTCGTTGTGTAGAACCAGGAGAAGCTTCATGGCTTGTGCTTGTGAAAGAGGCAGCCTGGCTCGCCCTGGTGCCTGGCTGGGCGGGCATTTGAGGCGTCCCAGGGTCGCTGTGCCAGCGCTGCCGTGTCCCCAGCTGGCGCAGCCTGACCGCCGGCTCCGCTGGCCGCTCAGTCCAAGGCGGTGTTTGTAGCTCTGCTGTTCCGTACTCTGCTTCTCTGACAAGTGACAGTGGTTTTTGCTAGCAAATTACAGACTTTTTGGTTTACGGGGGCAAGTTTATTTCGTAATTGTGTAGAGACTAGAAGGGGATTAAGTGGGCAGGTCCTTTGATTTAAAATATAAAAGTGTATTACTGGCCTTGTTCTCTGATGAAGCGAACATTAGGTATATTAATACTAGTAATGGAACATAATGGATACTTGTCAGAAGTAAAAATAATTATTTCAGGAACACAAAACTAACCTTGACAGATAATTGCCTGTTGAAATCTGATGCTGTGCAACAAATGGAAGATTATTAACAACAGACTCCCATGTTCATCTGTTATATTATTAAATCCTGTATGTAACATTGACAGGGCTATCATTGCATTAAAAGCATCTCCCTTTTCTTGGAGATGCATGCCAATTCTGGATTAAAAATTTTGATTGTGGGGTGCTGTTCTGTTCTAAATAAATTGTTTTGTTGTCCTCCAAAATGTTGAGAAGCTCTGAGTGAATTTTCTGAGATGTGGGTTATATAGGTGTATACTACCTGCTGAATGAAAAATAACCATAATTTCTGTTTTTCTGGGTTTCTTTCCTTTTTTTCTTTTAAAAAAACCTAAACTGGTCTTAGTAGTTTTAAATGCATATTCATCCAGCAGGTACCTTGAGATCTGTGAAGATTTTAAGTTACTGGGCCAAAGTATACTAATGGGAACTAGTGAAAAGAAGTTTGAAGGTAAAGATACTCAAGCTCACGAGACAGTTTTCAATTACATGAGTAATGAAACCCAAAATAACTTTAGTGAGCAGTGTTGTATATTAGCCATTTAATTTTAGCAATTAAAAAAATTCTTCACTGAATTTTCTCAATGAAGAGTGAACCTTTTATTCAAAATAGTGTAACTTAAAAACAAATAGTGTAACTTAAACCAAGCAGTGGTGGTTCAAACTTTGAATTTTGACTATGAACTCCATAAGACATCTGCTACTTCAAAACTGTTTGAAGTCTGTAGTTGTGCCTTGAAGGATGGCTATGGAAATTGTTTGTGAAAATGCCTTACAGTCAAGTCTTCCTTTATATCTAATTTAAAAAAAACCCCAAAAATCCTGTTCCTTCATTTTGTGACTAAAAAGTTAAACTTTATTTTCTGTCATCGAGGTTGATATTAAAAATATAATGTTGCTGTAGTCACTTTAACAGTTCTCATCAAGAGCCATCCCAAAATGCTACTTAAGACAATAGTGGCAAGCATAAAAAGCACTGAAAACATCTAAAGTTTTGTACAGCATTTTGTGTATAGAAAATAAATCAATTTCTATCAAAAAAAGCATTATTTACCTAATCATTAATGACAGAAAAAAGCCATGTGAAAAATTGCCTTATTTCAAAAGGCAATCATGAAGGCTTCAAAGTACATATAATCTCATTCCTCTACTCTCATTTTACCTGCTTTCTCTCCCTGAACTGGAGAACTGCAGTCATAACTGTATCTATTTCCTGTAGGAGCTATTAGTTAGTAGCATTACATCCGCTTAAATGTAATCACTTTTCTCTTCTCTGTGTTACTGATATGCTATTATCCCATAATATTGCTCATCCATCAGAGGTTGCCATGTTTCCTGTGCTGATTGTAGTATGGAGAACTGAAGTGTCCTCTAAAAAAATGTGTTCAGAGATGCCAGAATATTTTAGTGATTCTGTGATGTTACAGAGCACAACCTTCTTGTGGTGCATTTCAAGCTTGTAATACCAAATTTTACTCTGCTTTAATTCTTAAGCAAAAGCACTTTAACCATCAGTTTTGAATGTAACCATCTCAATTCCTCTTTATTTAAATGGCAGATTCATTAAAAGCTCCATCTGGCTTCCATAGGAAGCTTGCACAAGTCCTTGGAAATGGGTTGTTTTTTTTTTTTTTTT
Organism: Regulus satrapa; assembly: GCA_013396955.1. Taxonomy (NCBI): domain Eukaryota; kingdom Metazoa; phylum Chordata; class Aves; order Passeriformes; family Regulidae; genus Regulus; species Regulus satrapa. The sequence goes on along the minus strand of VWZN01022236.1, from coordinate 454,466 downwards.
CAGGACACAAGGAGCTGTGGCCAGGATTAGAACCTCTTCCTCCAGCAGCATAGTTGCCAGATGGCAAGTTTATTGAATCTGGTTTTAACTCACTTGGGCTTAGAGGGATGAACACAACTCTGAGAAGTGGGTGCTACATTTCTACTTCAAACGTCTCCTTTAAAATTGGCCCCCAAAGATTTATATGCAGAGTGTGATTGTGACCTGGGCAGTCTGTTGCATATCTCTCATCTCTTTCAGTGCTTGAGTCAGAGTGACACAAGCCACTCTACAAAATACCAGTAATTTCACAACATTGGGTGAATCTTGCTACATGGCTGAATCAAATTTTATATAAATATGTTTCATTTATTTTTCATTGTTGTAAAGTCTCTTCACTTCAAATACTTGTTTTCTAAGTAAAATATGAAAATTTGACATATTCACTGGTGTCACTTAAAGCTATCCTCGGGTATTGTCCTCAGTATGGAAGTCTGCTCTGAACTAAAACCAAACACAGAATTTCGTTTACTTGGTTTTAGATTCGAATTGAGTAGAAAAAGATTGCATGTCTATTTAAATCTCTTACAGCTTTTTTCTAATTTCTTGAAGTGGCTTTGAAACCTGTAGAATACATTTTCAGCTAATTAGTGTGTAAAGCTAAATTGTTTTATTAAGGAATCCTCCTCTTCAAAATACAAAGCATTGTTTTTCATTTTGGTTATTTACAGATAAATCAGATTTTTTATATTACAGGATTTTTTTCCTGACAATGGAGAAGACTCCTCCTGTGAACTGATGCCAAAGAACTTCAGAGAGTCTGCAGCATCCGTATTAACCTTTTCTTTCACATGCAGAGCAGTTGGGATGCTGACTCTGCTGAGATGTAGTTATGTACCAGGTTTCAAGCATTTAAGTGGCCATGCCTGTCATAATTATTTATGTGCTTGGTTAAACACAACTATACCTGCGTGCAGTGTGAGCCCTCATTTGTAGAGCAAAGCATATAAAGATTAGCACTTAGCACGAAGCAAATAATTGCAACTCAAAATATTCCATTTTTCTGCCTTTCCATCCTCCTCTGTTGAAGGTTGGCATGTTTATATATACTCTATATATGCTCCTCCTGCTGGAGGTGATTTTGTATCTCAGCAGTGGTGCTGGTTCTTGTACTGTGTGATGTGAGCACACAGGACTGTTCACCCCAATCTTGGAAATAAGGAAAGTCTTGGAAACAGCGACTGTTGTATAAACCTCCTTTGTATGCATTTGTGAGTTGGAAGTAATTTTTTAGTCTTGAGTAATGAATTTTCAGTGTTGAATTTTTTTGTGAAGAAATTTTCCTGGTTGTAAAATCAAATTTTTACACAAAATACCTCAATGGGGACTCTACGTATTTGCACTGGGACTGGGCTTTGTATTTGAATATTACCTTATTCCTCTTGTTCCTGAACCCATTTGTTAGGACTTCTAGCAGCACATATTCCCCAGGTTTTCCTACACTTCAGAAAAGATGGAGGGACTGAAAAAAACCCTTGACATTTAATACAACTATTCAGGAATTTTATTTACAAAGGAGAGTGGGTGATAGTGCTGGAATCAAAAGCAATAATTTTTTTTCTGGACAGAAAATGTCAAGAGTTAATGCTTTTCTAAAACTCTCAAGAAGACTCTGGCTTCTCTTCAAATTAATTCCTTTGGAATAAATTCACCTACCATGTTACACTTCCACTTTATTCATATATTGCAAAGTGTATGTAGAAAAAAAATAATGGGCCTCTGAAAACCTGATGGATGTAATTGCATCCAGGGATACAGATGATGTCACAAATCATTGCAAGGTACAGTGGTTTCTGTGGTATTTCTAAATGAAATTAGAGGTCTCTTGTTTACAGTTTGTTTGTGGTGCACTCCATTCAGTAGAACAGCATATGGATCCAATACTAATACATAAATATATGCTATAGCCTGATGCTATTTTGAAGGTATTCTGGCATTATATTCCTAATTTTACTGATGCATTACCATAATTTCCAGTTGTATTTGGCTTGATTTAAGCTGAGAGAGCTTTGTATTAGTAGCATATGGAAGTTTTTATTGTTTACATTTGTTCAGCAGATGTGTGAGTTTTTTGTATGCCTGACTCCTTATCAGTTGGATTAAATGATGCACAATTCTGCAGTATTCAAGTATTCTGTTGGATGAGAACAAGTTCTGACTGTCAGTGCCCATAAAGTCCAAGTGACAGTGCCAGTGTTTCAGACTGTGGGGAGGCAGTGGGCATCACTTTTTCCCCTCTGTGAGAATCAGGTGTTCCACTATGATCGCGTTTGCAAGAAGTGAAATTGGAAAGGAAGCACTGCAGGCAGGTAGAGAGGCCATTGCACAGTGACCTGGGGAGGCGAGATCAGCTGAAGAAACAGGCACCGAGGGGCAATTGAGCCCTACTAAATGTAAATGCCTTCAGTGCCAGGGTGGGAAGTGATCAGGTCAGGCACGGTCACTGTACTAAAAAGGAAATGTGCGTTTCCCTTCTCACTCACTTCTCAGCTTTCCCATCTGTCATATTTAAAGTACTTAGAACACTTTCAATATTTTTTTTAAACAACAGCCATTTTCTGTACCAAAAGTACCATGCTGGCCTGTTTAGAAAGGGGGCAGCCAAAAAGGCTCTCTAAGAGGAATTTTCTATAATCTGAGGAAAAGTGTGCAAGCCATTGATAAATTCTTGTGTTTTCTGTCAACAGAGAGCATATTTCAAGGCTTTTGAAGTGTGTGATTTCATCAGGGTTTTTTTTCCTTATTTTAATATCATCTGTGAGGTCCTGGAACTGAGAGCACCAGATAGGAACTTAAGTAAAATTTGGCAAGCAGAGCTTCCTTAAGAGTTAATCTTAAACTGGGTCTTGTCTACAGCAAAGCAGTTCTGCTTTCAAAAAGCAGATAATTTTATAATTGAACATAAATATTAGGCCATATTTTTGGTGGCTGTGTCCTTGGCTTCAGTGAAGTAAGACTGTACTTATTTACACCAGATGAAGATCTGCCTTTTTCTACGTGTTTTTTAATGCTTCTTTTACTTCTTAGAGAATGAAACCCTTGTTTCTTTGGGAACACATTTATTAAGAAAACACCAGTGCAAAAATCATTTAACTGGGCCTACCCACGTCTTCTCTCATGTGCCTTCCTTTGCAGTGGCCTTGGGTCTGTACTTCCCCAGGAAGGAGTACTTGGAGAATGTCTACATTGACGAGCCAGCGGGAATGCCGCTCCTGCGCATCCATGCCTTGCGGGATTCACATGAGGAGGTGGCCCACTTCCATCTGTGCCAGAATCTCATTGTTTCTCGAGGAAGACAGCATGAAAATAATTGGTTCCAAATCAGAGAAAAAACAGGACTTCTCTACCTCAGCAAAAGCCTGGAGAGAGAAGACTTTAACATGCTGTGTAAGTATGAGAAGACCAGCTTTTCTTCTTGAGATGTCTGTTCTTAAAGCAAGAGATGTTCAATGAGATTTCTCCATTGGAAGATAAGCATCAAATATGAAAAAAGCACATCTGCCCTGATAAAATGAGGAACCAGGCCCAGTGAAACCCACAGCAGCATGCCACAGCAGATGCTGACCTGGGACAGATCCTGTTGTTCACACTGGGAGCTCCAGTAGGGTGGGACAGTTGCATTACTGGAAATACTTTTTCTGCATTTCACAGATGTATAGGTCACAGCTTTGCACTGAGCTTTGCAGTTTGTTCACGCACTGATGCAAGTGAGACCAGTTCCATTGTGTTAGGGATTCCCTGACAAATACTGTGAGAGTGGTTCCAATTCTTATGTAAATGGTCCTTGAATTCTGGTGACATAGATTCACAAATGACATTTGCATGTAATGGCCAAAAAGCTCCTAGAAGTGGTTAATTGTACCTCTCTCCTTCTCTTGAGATTTGGCTTTGTTAGAGAAGCTTACTGTTAAACTACAAAAATTCAGTATCTCAATTTTTTTCCTCTTCTTTTATGCTCTAGCAGTAAATTGGTTTTGGTGATTTTGATCTATGAGGAAATTAGGTATCATTAGATGGTGGAGGAGGAAATGGATGAGGAGTTAATAGCCTACCACTGTGATCAGCTGCAGAAATTTTACTGTTGAAGAGAGTCTGTAGTAACTGTCTTCAGTTTGTAAGATCCATATATCAACACTACCTTCAGACTTAGGTGCCTTGATGTTGAAATTTTCAACTTCAGACACTTAATGCTTTATTTTTGAAGTGCTGAGTGTTTGATATTTCATCCATTTCTGGTACTTGCATTCATGTATATCAAATACTTGTGCTGAACAAAGGAGGAATAGCTACTTAACACTCGAGAGCCTTGTTTTGTTCATACAGATCAAAGTGACCTAGAACTTCTTTTCAAGTGAATTAGATCTATTACAGAGATATTACTGTGCTGTCTGTAGTTAAGCCAAGGGAATCAAAACAAGGCTTGAGGATGTATTAGTACATGCCACAGTTTGATTTTAACCTCTGTTTTATCTTTTGTCCACCTCTTTATATTTCAAAATGATGAAGCAGTCTGTTTTCTGAACCTAGACCATTTGGTCCATACTGTTGGAATGCTGTGACTGGAATGTTAGTCCTGATATGGTTTTGTCTTGACTATCTGTTGCCATCTCGTGCACTATTTTTCCTGTTTCCACGCCGTTCTGGTCTAGTCCCTTTTAAAAGCAGTCCTATGAAAGAGCTGATTACTGGCAGTGAATTTTTTTGTGTCAGTGTCTTACAGACAGCATGCCGATACTGGTGTTGAGATTCTGTAATGCAAAATTGGTGCCAAGCCCTATAGTTTTAGGCTTATTTGGATTATTAAGGTTTAAGGTCTCCCCACCAGCATCTAGCATATTGAAGAGTTGCTTTGCCACATAATAGGGCTAAATGATCATTTAATGGAATAATGGACTAGGGTAGAATATAAGGAAAGAAATGCTGGCTTGTCTTCTCTAAAATATTTCTTACGGTGTTCTCTTCCTCCTGAAGCTGTAGGAAATTGGATGCCATTACCCAAGGTGATATTGTATGTCCACCCTTTCCAAGAGAAGGAATGTGATTCCACTACACGCACCACGGTCTTCCTCTCTTTGATCAACGCTACTGCCCCAGCTTGCAGTTCCCTGACAGCAAGGCAGCTTTGCTTCACAGAGATGGATCTCTCCTTTCACATCAAGGAAAATAAACCACCTGGTACATTTCATCAGCTCCAGTTACCCTCAGTTCATCATCTGTGTCAGAATCTCAGCATTTCCTACAAATTGCTTGCAGGTAAAACTGGATCTGAGCTGCTCACATACTGCCAATAGATTCAAACAGCTGCACTGTTAAAAAATCTCTTTTGTAGTAGATCCATTGGATTTGCTTCTGTAAAGGAAGTTCCTTTGCAAACTTAAACTAAACCTGAAGATTTTGTCTGTGAGATATATAGAGGAACTGGAAAGGAGGACTCTCCCCTTCCCTAAAGAAAAGATCAGTTTTAGAATTTTATGTCTGCTAAAAGTAGACTGAGAATATCCTGAGCTTTAAATTGTGCTGCTTCTAAACTGTAGAATGTTCCCATATATTCCATGCTTTCTTCCTACCCTAATATAACCACACAAGTTCCTTCTGTTTCACTTCTGAGTCTGTCCTTTATTGTGCAGTCATGATGTCCAAATGGATTTGCTGACCTGCAGAAGAGTATTAAAGCCATCAGAGCCCTGTAGTGGGAAGTGACTGTGTCTGTGTGTGTTGTGGCTGTTTTGCAGCTGAAGGCGTTCCCTTTCGGTACAACGAGAACTCCACCAGCGTGCGAGTGACGCAGCGCCTGGATCGCGAGGAGAGGGAGAGATACGAGCTCATCGCCAAGTGCACTGTCAGAGAGGGATTCAGGGAAATGCAGGTTGAGGTGCCTTTCCTGGTGAACGTCTTAGATGAAGATGACTCTCCTCCCTTCCTTCCCAATGGCACTGATACTGCAGATGCTGTCGTGGAGTTCAACAGGAAGGAGGTAATGTTGGTAATGTTCTCCTTTACCTAGTCCCTGAAGTATGAGCACAGCAGTGGGAGGCAGGACTCCTGGGAAGCATCACGATCTGCCTGCGTAATAGATCCTGGAGCAAGCGTGTCGCCACACCACGCTCTGTGGATCTGTGATTGTAAAGTGCTGTTTGTAGGATTCCTCTGCCCCAAGTTATGTCTTACTCAGATACCAAAGAAAGAGGAGCTGGGGTTGGTGATTAAAGAGTGTGAAGACATTTGAGCAGTTTCCAAGGTCAGAATGAGCAGTTGCTGAGTCCGTGGTCAGGAGCGCTCTGGATCTCTCCATACTGAGTTCTGCTCTGTTTGTTACAGAGTTGCTTCTTCCAGGGAATTAAAATTGTGTTGATAGAGGTGTGTGTGTGTGTATCTGTTCCATACATGCAAATGTGTAATGTATCAGGACTATGTTCAGAACGTTTCTTAGGATGCTATAGAAGTAGTTTTTGACTTCTACAGACAAACCACTGCACCTGTGAAGTTTCCAGGCTGTTAATGGCAAGCTCCAGGATCCTGTTTTAATGATGTGCCCCCATTTTTCCCTTACCATGCCAAGGTGATCTTTCAGGAGATCTGAATCCCTTGCTGTGTTTGGTGCCCCTGCACACATACCCGTTGTTTCAGTAGAGAAGTACACGTGTGGGCTCTTCCATGGGGAGCAATGACCCTTTATAAGTCAATGGTATAGAGAAGACTTTTTTAGGGGGCATAAAATGTGTGTTTCATGAGAGAACTTCTCTTTCTAACAACAAGATCCCTTGGCAGTCAATTTTCTCTTCAAAGTACCTTTTGATTGTATTTATGTCTGGAAGGGAAGAGACTGATTTTAGGAGTTTGCTGCCATCTCCTGACTACAACGAGTCTTGACAAGACACCTAAGAGGAACACATTTGCCTGAGTTTCAGTGAAAGTTGTAAGGCCTTGTTTGACCAGTATTTCAATCTGCAAAACAGTTACCAGAAGATGAAAGCTTGAGGTCCTTCAGCAGTGCTGTTTATTGTTTCCTACCAGGGCACTGTTCTTTCCACGCTGACTGTGTACGATGCAGACACCACACCTATTTACCCCCTTGAAAGCAGCAGGAAGAAATACACGGGAACCATCATTACTGACGATCCCTGGATAAGTGAAACATTCCGTGTCGAGCACATCTTTGATGAAATCCACTTCAGCCCAAATGGCAGCCAAGTGAGGGGAACTCGGCACGAGTACAGTAAGGATTCTTGCTTGTTAGTAGTTGACCAATAAGCTTTTGAGTTTTCTGAGCATTTTGTAAGTACTGAACCAAAGAAAGCTTGAGAAATTTCAAGTAAAAAAAAACCACTGAGTTTTAAATATGTACTGAAAAAATTGAGCTCTTGCATGTCTGCAATGGAGAGTGTATGGGATGACGATGTATAAACTGATAAGCAAGCGGGTTTGATTGTAGGATTCTCAGCTTGGTAGGTAGAAGGGAAGAAGGGCTCCCAAACATCTTGAATGACAGAGAGCATAACTCCATAAGAACATATTTCATATTCAACTTGCCTTCTATTTCCTGTTAGGAAGGTTGGATATGTATAATTAAATTTGGTACATCTGTTTTTGATGGGCTTGCAGTATTAAAAGCTACATTTGCAGATAATGTAGGTTGCTAATAGACTAATCTTTTCCTTTGCAGAACTGGTGCTGAATAAAAGCATTTCAGTCACAGAGCATCGTTCCTTCCAGCTGGATGTTTTGGTGAATGACACAGAATTTCATGGCCCAGAAAGATCAGTGATGCTTCATTTCAATGTCTCCATCCTCCCTGTCAGCATTCAGTTTTCAAACATTACTTACCAGTTCACAGTGAACAGAAATGCTGAGCGCTTTGCACAAGTAAGAACTGTGTGAATTATACATCTCCTTTCTGTTGGAGCTTAAGGGCCACATCACTGGGGGCCAGATGCGTTACAGTGCTCACTGGTTTTGACTGTTTTAAGCAGAATCCTGAAAAATGTGTTATCAGTGTGGTTGCTGGATGTAGGAGGTAGCGGGTAGTCTGAGCACCACCTCTCCCACCCCGTAATGACAGAGGAGGGGCTGTACGTGGAAGTACTGATGGAGAGAAATAACGTGTTGTGGGCAGGAGGACTTGCCCACAAATGGGTTAGGCATGAGTAACTGCAACAATGTCAAGGGCAAAAAAAGAGGAATTTGTCCAGCTGTTGGAGTCTCAGTATATTAATGGCTTTTCTTTAGGTAATGGCTAGTTAGTAATTAATGTGTTCCCTAATTTAACTCTTGTTTTAGCTTAATCACCACCATTGCCATTAGTAATGCTTTCCAGAGGCACTGTTAACAGGTTGACATTAATCAGGTGAAAATTACAATATAATTCCTATGAAACATGTACATTAATAAGGAATTTGTTCAATATAATTAATATTATGAAAGTGAATATTAAAAACATCAGTGATTAATCCTTTTGGGAGAGCTGCTGGAGAGCATGCCTTGTAACTGTTGTAGCAGAGAGGAGGACTGAGATTAAAATATGGTCATCCCAATTGCAGATAAAACCAATTCATTAGAAGAATTTTAAGGAAGAATTAAGTTTTATTAATCTTTACGCTTCTGGCTAATTTTAAAAAGGAAGAAAAAGGGAAGCTAGATATATTACACGTTCTTGTATCTAATCTGTTGAAATGTATTGCAGCTTGATAGCTCTTCAGAGTACAGAACAGGCTGTATGTGACCAATAAAAATTCTACTGCTCTGACAAGGGACATTTTGTCCATAGTCTGCACTGAATATCCTAAATAAGAAAAAGGTACCAAATGTGCTCATGTAGCAGCCTCACTACAACAGCTACTCCTTTATGAAATTTCATGTGCCTTATGGCTGCAGTTTTTCAATTTGCAGTCTCCTAGGAACTTCAGAGAATAGTATGTTCTTTTTGTGCAGATCAAATTATTTTTGATGTTAGGTTTGAGGCTTTTGTAGCACCAGACTGTGAAAACGTTACCCTTGCTTGTTGCCTGTGAAACCTGGGTTTCCCCCTAAAAGAAATAATAGCACAGGTATGTAAGATACTCATAGTCTAAACCTTGCATCTAGAGCTCTTCTATCTGTGTCACAACATGACTCTAATTGAAACAAATATTGACACTTACCTGTTAGGTATGTTGTGAATTTTAACTAATTAATTGGTTTGGTTTGGTTTTGTGGGCATGTTTTTATATACAGGTGTATGCATACAACATTATCATAAATTAATAAGTTACAGATAACATTTGGACAGCTATAACTATCTATGCATACTCTAGATTGCTTGAACACTTGAGTTTTAAAATCTAGGAGTATGTGAGGTTTTTAGTTTCAGGGTGCAAAACCAAAAAAAGCCAGTTGACTTTTAAAGCTACTGGTGTTGCATATTGTCATGAGAGTCAAACATCTGAAAATGAATTTTAGTATCTTTGAAAACAGTATAATTTCTCACTAATAGTGCAGTTTCACTGGGTGGCAGTAGTAGCAGGAAAACTGTTCCTGGCAAGAACTCCAAGTTTCTGGGAAGAGATCTTTGTCATTGTGCTGCCTAAACACACATTCACAAAGAGATTTTGTTCTGATTCTTGAGCAGTGAAGTGCAAAACTCATCCTGGCTCCGGAGATGGTGTTTTCAGTTAGTTAAAGTGTCATCCACTTACTTCTGAAACTGGGTTTGAATTCACAGTGTGCTCAGCTTGGAGCACAAGTCAGTGTAAGCAGCTTAGTCCCCAGCACTTCACATTATTAAAGCTGGCTGCGTAATTAGCCTTGATGTGCTGGAGTAGTCAGGGAAAGTACTGGGCCAAATCAATACGAAGGCTGAACTGTCTCTTGCCCTAAGGAAAACACAGGAGCGTGAAGGAATTATTAACTGCTGGGCTGATGCCATTTGTCTATTTGAGCAGCTAAATGAATTGAATAACAGAAGCACGGCCTGACGGTGCAGGCTTGCCCAGTGGCATTTAACTTATCAAAGGACTTAAAGCTCTATTGACATTTACTGAGACAAATGATGAATAGCATTGGCTGAGATTTTTAGAGAGGTTATATGTCCAAATGTTCCTGGAATTCAGTGAAGAGGAACAGTATCATTATCCAGACTTTATTAACACTGGCACTTGAAAGATGGATTTTTCTGTTCTTTATTCTAATAATGGTATTTCTGTGATAACTATTGAGAGTCTTAGAAATTTGTAGGTTCCTCCCCTGTAAGCTGATGTTAAACCTGAGTACCCTTTACCCTGATAACTTGATTTTTTCACCCTCATGAGAAGGGGGAAATAGCTGCTTTTTACCTTTTTTCCCCTGGAGTTGTGCTGTGCTGCACCTGAGAGTTGAGCTGGTTCCAGAACTTGTGGAGCAGAGCAGAGTTACAAGATTGGGCTTTCTTAGTGGATTCTGGCAAAAAGAGAAAGTCTACCTTTCTCATAAAAATTTATTGAGGGAAGCTTTGTAGCTTCTTCTCAAATTATACAGAGAAAGCAAAACTGGCCAATGTGCTATTCTAAGGAATAAACTGGCTAATCTGCTCTTCAGACTTTTTGGGGTCTTCTGAATTTATGGGGTCTTTTCCAACGCCATTGAAGGAAATTGCTGTGATCGAAAAGTTGCCTGGACAGAGCAGCTATGACCAAATGGGCAGAAAGGGCAGTTGAATGCAGTTCAAGGCTAATGCCATGGCTCATCATGGAGTTCTCCTCCTGCCTGGAAGGAGCACCGCCAGTGTCAGTGCGGCACCGGAGCTGTGCTGACGTGCTTCTGGAAGGGACATGTCTAGACCTTGTGTCTAGACAGAGTTTATGAACAGTGGAAATCTTGTCTTCTTCCTGCCGGTCCCAGCATGTTGTGGAGAGGATATGGCCAGAAAGAAATGGCCTTGCTTCTGATGGATTTAATAGTCTTTCTATGTTATCCTGCCACCTAGAATCCTGACAGGAATGGTGCCAAATGACCCATCAGTGATGGGAATAAGTTAGATGAAGTGAGATTATCCTTTAACAAAGTATGCTTCTAGAACTGCAAAGGCTTTCTCTCTGACTTTAAGTAGTCTGGGTTCACGAGAAGAGGTCTTAGTACACAAAAACGTCTTTGTTTTATAACATTCTTTAGTAAGAATGCTGAAACCAAGATGTACAGATACGCTTTTACCAGCAGTGGTGTTTCTTGAAAACATTTCTTAACTGCAGCATTTGAAAATAATCCATCTCCAAGTTCCTTTCAATAACACCCCACCCTTCACATTGTGGTTTTCCCTGTAAAGAAAGCCAATGCCTCTGGGCCTGATCGAAATCCCACTCTTGTGAATGGAAAAAACAAAGTGAGCTTTGGATCAGTTCCTGTAAGAGCTGGACAGGAGATGGGGCTTTTGATTCCTGTGCTTCTTAGATGATGTGTTTTAGACTGAGAAGTGTTCTAGCCTAGATACTCTGGCATGCAGAAGTTCAAATATGGCAGACCAACATATTTTCATTTTTAGATTAAAAGGTTTTAAAATTGCAAATGGGAAACAATGAAGTTCTTACTCCTTTTAAGGCTTTCAGAGAGCTCTTTTGGCCAGAAACATTTTGACTGTAATGTTATAAAAATTATGTAATAACAATTTCTGTGTTATTTGAAGAGTCTCAACTTTGTTCATGCTGAGCGCTTTGGTTTCTCAAAGATGATGGAAGTTTTTTTCAGTGGTCAGCCTGGGCCAGTGATTGAACTCAGAAACAGCCAAATCACTGGATCTTGTTTTCACTGAACACTGCTGACCATCAGCAGTAGGCACTAAATACCACTTGAGTCTGTGTCAAGACTTTTTTGCATTTCCGTGGTGAGTCTGAAGACAACAGTAATGCTTTATGTCTTATTTTTACTGAGAATAAATCCCATTGAAAGCATTTACATACTGCATTTGTGGGAAAATAACTAATGTGTAAACCCCAAATAAACGGTGAATTTGGCAAGGTATAGTATGCTCCACTTTATTTCAGATACTGTTGAGAAGCACTGATATTTTTCATGCGGACTTTTGCTCCTGTCTGTGATTCCTTTGTTGGTGTTTGAGCCTAGATAGGAAAGATCTGCATTGAAAACTGCATGAAATTCCGTGGTGTAAACATCACCTACAAGTTGCTGTCGCCCAACGCAAGCTGCTATGCTGTCAGCATCCTGCAAGGCCGGGAGGACAAATTTGGGAGCCTCTATGTGAACGACTCCTCTGTGCTGCGCAGGCCTGAGTGCAAGGAGATACAATACACTGTCCAAGCTACAGACAGGCAGAGCAGGAAACACACCAAGACCCTCCTCACTGTCATCCTGGAAGGGACTCGTAAGTACCCCAGTCAGAACTGTTTCTTTATTAACAGGTGTTACTGGTATGAGGTGATGCATTAGCAGGTGAGCTGTAAAATGTTGGCATTGACAGTGAAAATAAGTCTGAGCTACATGATATGCATCACAGAGTTTGGATTTTGAGTTTTGATTCATACCTTCCTGTAGTAGCCATTTGTTTGAGGAACTGATGCACAGAAAGGTGGGATATTACATGCAATTCGTAATGTTCATAATGGCCTTTGATTTAGAAGAATCTTTGGTATGCGTGTGTGTGACCTTTATTTTCTATTTCACATATTCCTGTGGAAGAAGAAAAGTGTCTGTTAGCATCATGTATGTATCTGTATCTGTATCTGTTCAAAGAAAGAACTATATGGCCTAAATATGTTTGTTCACCGATTTTTCTCCTCCCTTCTCTGTACAGTTTTTTTAAAAATAGTTTTCTTAGTATTTGTGTAGCAACCACACTGAATTCAAGTTCTTAAGGGCAGTGTGATGACCCACCCTTATGGGAAAGGAAGTTAGAAATGTCTTGTAACACCCACAGAGGAGGATTGCACTGGAAACATACTTGTTTCTCTGCAAGCTATATTGCACTTTATGCAAAACCGTACAATTGTAGCTGATAAAACATCTCTGTTACATTTATCAGATCAGAACTCCTATGCCAAGAGCAGACGGGTTGAAGAAAAAGAAACAAAACCATGCAGTGGACTTTACATTTTGTACAAGCCTCATATTGTTTGAAAACACACATTTTTAGCTGATGCTCTTTGCATTACTACTCTGTTAGCCCAAGAGCTAAGTATTTTCCCCTAATTAAATGTTCTGTATTTGTGCTCTCCATTCTTCTGTTATCAGTGTGTTTGCACATATCTATAGTTCTAGGCAATGACAGTGTGCTGTCAAGCTGACAACCATGCCTTCATGATCTTGCTGTTTGTCTTTTATTTCACAGAAAAGGAACACCTGGGCTTTTCTTTAATTGTTCTCTAAGTTTACTGATAATTGGGTCAGTCAGTTTTCAGTCTTTCTTTCCTTCCTGTCTATCTCTAAAAGCAGGATTTTCCTGTTTTTAGCTGACCTGCTTGTGTGTTGATTGCCCTTGTCCTGAATTTTCCCCAACAGTTTTAAAAAAAGAAGAGGACTGCCCTGACTCTTGTGCTATAAGTAAGCACCGTGCTGAATGTGAAGAGTGTGGTGGCCTGGGAGTGCTAACTGGAAGATGCCAGTGGCGACAGGGGAGTGGGAAAGGTACATTTATGTTGTATGAAGTCAAACTTCTGTTTAGTTATAATTTTGTGAATTTGATTTCCATAGATATAAACTGATTAATTCTGGCTGGAAAACATGGTATGGTAAACTAGACAGAAGCTGAGGCTAAAATAAATAAACATAATAGCCATATCAAGTATGCACTAAAAAGGAAAATGAGGTGAAGTTGGAAGATTCGTTCTTCATCTTGTCCCTGGTGATGCTGAACAGGATACATAAGCCAGCAGGTAGCAAACTGAGCTTGCAGCAGTGTGACTGGAGCAGGTGCCCCCAGCAGACAGGGAGCACAAGGCAGTGTCTCTTCCTGTGGTCTGTTGCACAGATCTGACAGGTGACAGCGCTTGGCCGCAGAACAACCATTCTGTCTCCGTGCTTGATCCCTTCAAACTGCCTAAGTGCTATAAATTCTCTACAACCACTTCTAAAACCTCATATTCAAGTGGGTGAAGTTGTGTAGAGAAATCCTCAGTTCTGAAAGCTGCCCTTCATCTCAAAGTGGTCAGCCAGCTCTTTCTCAAGCAGTAATCACAGTAACTGCAAGTGACATGACCAGAAGGCTGTCAAAAGCAGAAAATATAGCAAAAAATTGTTTCTTCCAGTTACTTTTATCTGTTGTCTTGCCTGCTACTTTAGCAGGTGTTTGTAGTCATAGATGTTCCTTTTGAAAGGCACCATAACCTGTGCTTTGGAGTAGTGTTGGTGTGCCCTGAGAAGATGCAATGAATTTTCCTTCCTCATGGTATTAGTGCAGCTGTTTCTCTGTTAACAGGGATCACCACAAACTACTCCACGTGCACCCCGAGCATCAAGACTTGTCCGGATGGCATCTGTGATGTGGTGGAGGGCAGAGACCCGGCTGTGTGCCCCCAAGACTGCACAAGTAGGAAATGTTTTAACATGGGCTTTTCTGTTTCACCTCTGATGGCTTCTCAAATGTCACTTTCCCAAGTGCAGATACTTCTACAAGTCCTTCAACATATCTGCATTGGCACACTTGCATTTGAATGATACAAGAGAGTTAAGGTTATGGGGATTAATCTTGACCTTTTTGGAGCCAGGCCATTGGCTGACTGATGTAAGGAGCAGGTTTTCTCAGTAATTCCCATTCTGCTCCCTGTTCCTTCACAGGTGGTGTTTTCAGGGGAGGGAATTGCTGAAGAGCTTTAGGTTCTAGGCACCTTAATGTCCCACTTCCTAACTCAAGTATGGTATGACAGGAGCCATGCCCATTTGAGCTCCTGGGTGAATCAGGAAGAAGGGAAGAATTTCCATTTAAATTAGATGTGTTTACAAAAGATCATCTGGGGAAATGTCCCTGCCCTTTTTTGACAGGTGGCCATCAGAATGAGCCCATGCCTTATTTATTTGAAGATCCAGGCAGAGACTCATGTGAGCAGAATTTATGAAGGAAGAATTGAAATGCATTTGTGTTGGTTCTTTTTACTTGAGCATATATTTCTGCACTCCACTCACAGCTGTGAATACCTGCAAGTTCACAACTCACTCTGAAGATATACAGGGTAGAAGAAACAGTGTAATTCTCTTGAGCAATTTCCATCCTCTGTGAGATGATAATTTTTAAGTGGACCTTTTTATGTGACAGTCTAATTCGGGAATAAAGACATACATGTTTCTTGAATGCTTCTTCTGACTCTGACATTATGTAAACTCCAAGTTTAAATTTTAAAATGGAGTCTTAGAGGAACTAGCATTCTCTTACAGGCTGGGACTTAATGTTCTTTTATAAAATTTATTACTAAAGAGGCTTCTGAGTATTTCTTACATGCAAGAATGGATTGTATTGTAAATTAGTGTTATCAGAAAGATAATTATTTCATTAGAGTGCATAAAAACAATCCCCTGAGTGGCAGAAATGCTTGAAGGAAATGCAAGTGACTTCTCTAATGCTCGTAAAAGAATACTTTATTGGTAATAATTGCAATAATTTGTCATTTTGAAAGTGGAAATATTTGTGCCGCAGGCTGCGGTGCTAAAATATGTACAACATATGCAACATTAAATGTTTTGCTCAACAGAAGCCTGAAAAAAGTATTAACTTACTGGATAATAAGCAGGCAAGTAAGAGAAGTTTTCAGGGAGTTATGCATGCCTTTTAGTGCCTGAGTTGAATAATTGTGTACATGACTTGACACAATTGAGAACCTGGGCTGGTGCCCAAGAGCAATATATTTGCAGACAAAAAAGTGAGTGTGTTCTGGGAGCTCAGAGCTGCAGGAGTACCATTTTATCATGTTTTACTGGGAGGGGGGCATTTCTTTGGGAATGGCAAACAATAAATAGGCCAGGATGTTAAGATCAAGGATATTCTTTAAGTATAGACAGTTGTGGAAAAACTTATTTTTGTAATTCATTTGTCATTAGGATGGCAATGTCCTTCTGTCCCAAAATTGCTTTCGCACAATAACACTGTGGATATTACATCCAAGGGCACTCAGCTGGAGCAGCTGGTCCTGTGGCTGTGCCTATCAAATAAAGGCAACCTAATTGCATTCTGAGCAAGAGACTAGTGTAGAAAGCAATGCTCAAGAACAGTTTAGGTAGGACTGGCTCATTCCCTGCTTCCCTCTTCTTTCACGTTTTCAAACATAGCAGATGTAGATAAATACATAGGATTTTCTGTGGCAAATGGAAACTTTATTTCCTCACCTCTTCATGATGACTGGAAGGAAGTTGGCTGGGGAGAGGCAGGGAGGATAAAGAGGAATTTTTGGGAACACCGGTGCTTTCAAGTGTCAGCTCAGAGAGCGGTGACTCAGCAGAGTCTCTTCCAAAATAACCACCTGAGCTGTCTCTAAAATGCTGCTTGTGATTAAGACAGTTAAGAGATAAAAATGTCACTACTAGTGATCATTTTTATAACATAAACAGGAAAAAACATTATTTACTTGGAAATACAATTGATGTTATTCTGCACAAAGGACTACTTGAAATCACGAGTACGAGTTTCTGCTCTTCTTTTTCTAATATTAAATAATGCATTTTCAGAGAGTGAGTTTCATTTTTTAATCCCTTGCACTTGGCATTTACTCTTAGTGCTTTGACTGGACTGTTCTGTGGCATTTTGCAGAGATGGTGAAGTGCTGTTAATCTCCATTTGACAGTGGAACAAACAGTACCTAGAACAGTAGGCTGACTTATCCAAGGTAAGGGGAAATGTGCATCAGAAGCAGGAACAGAACTCAATAACTGCTAATGAGGACTAATGTTTAAACAGGGGAAGGTCCCCCCATTTCAGGATCTCAGAAATTTCAGTATTTATTGTCTTCCATCCCCCTCAAGAGTTGCTGTCGTTATCCCTGCACTCTGCTCTCCAGTCAAATTTCAGATTCGTACTGGGGTAAACCCATGGAAAATGGAGCCTTTTCTTTTCCCTTTACCTACTTGTGAGAATATTTTCCTGTTATCTGTATTTGATTAGGTGGAAACATTATTGGTGGCCATGGGAAGGGCACTGGAAATCTTGGAATTAAGTCAGGACATGGGATTTGTTACTGCTTCCCAAGACAAAACTGTTATTGTGAGAAAGATGATATCAAAGGTAAGTCTATCTGCTGTTCTCACAGTAATCTTTTTCTCTATATATATATCATGTGTACATATGGAACAGTCTACACTTGTGGCCATGTTAATAAGCTGTATCTTGGTCAGAGACTGCTAATACAAAAGTAGTGAGGAACTGGAGCCTTGATGTCCACATTGGAGCCTGAAAATTTCCAGAGTGGGTTATTTATAGCCTTGGCTAAGGATTCTTTTTTATTCATTGCTACTTGACAAACAAGTCAGTTATCCTTTGATTTCCAGCAGCATTTGCATTTCAGTGAGACTTACCTGTTATTTGCAGAGGCAGCTAAGAGAATTGGAATAATTCAAGTAATTCCAGATAATTTCTGAAAAGTCTCACCTTCAAAATCAGAGAGAACCATCACCCATGGTGTTAGCAGGAGGTGTGCATTACCTTTTTCCTTGACCTCTGTTTAAAGAGAAAAGCTTTGTGCAGGTGTTTGAAACAGATAATGGATATTTCAACTCATTTTTATTTTGGCGAATAATAAACATAGCATGAAATAGTTTTGCATCTTTATAACTGAATTATTACGCAGAAGTAAAAGACCACAGGGAAAGTTCTAAGGAGCTCTTCTTGGTCCGCAGAGCAACTGTGCGACGACCTGTGCAAGACTGTGATCACGGGGGCGGTGGTGCTGTGCTTCGTCATCTCCGTGCTGGTTTCTTACTACTGCATCCACCGCTACCACAAGGGCTCCCCGAAGGCGCCCATCGCCTCGGCCGAGATGACCTTCCGCCGCCCGGCCCAGGCCTACCCCATCAGCTACTCCTCCAGCAACGTCCGCCGCCCTTCCCTGGATTCCATGGAGAACCAGGTGGCCGTGGACACCTTCAAAATTCCGGTAAGCCCGAGGCCCTTTTGCATGCTCTGTTGTGATGTCAGCCTTGTGTTTATGCGTGTGGATGACGTTCCGGGAGCGCAGTCTGTTCGTGGGAGCACCCGTTACCTTCAAGTAACAGCACTGGAAATCGCCTGCACTGAAGAGGCTTCATGAGTAATTGCATAAACATTTTTATTTGCTCTATAAGGCTAGTATGTTCTGGTTTTGTTATGTCAATGTTTACAATAACGTCTTCTTTTTTTTAATGTATTGTGACATTTTTAGGTCTAATTTAAGCTGAAGACTTTTACTAATATAACTGTGTGTGACAGTACTGTGGTGTTACTTTTAACATTCTCCAGTTAAGTACTAATGATCTGCAGGTTTGTACATGTTATGATGTGCCAAAGCACTACAGGAAGATTAAGTTTAAAACATTAGAAAAAAATCCCTCCTGAGATCTCTTCTTGATTTCTGATGTACGGATTGTAGATGTCAGTGTGGGAGTTTTACCCACATTCAAGGACTTCTGCCCAGTCATGCTGTCATACCTTTACTCTGGTTTTTCCTGCTTTGAATCACACACTACCCAGGATTCCTGCCAGATGGGGCATTTTCATGAACCAATGTGGTAGAGAAACACTGTCACTTTATATGGCAACATCAAATATATTTGAGTGTTAGGTAGAGAGGTCTTCACAGGCCTTCTGCTGTTTGCTTTAGTTTCTTGTCTGGTTTGTACATCTGTCATCATTTGGCAACCTTAAGGCTTATTAGCACTAATTTTATAAGAGGATGATTGTTGTCTCTGATCAGTTCTTAAGGGGAAAGCTTTATTCTGTGAGTAAAATTTATTTACTTCTTCGTGAAAGTCACATGCTCATAGTTACTCTGAAAGCAAGCATTTATCCTGCATCACTTCATTTTTCATTTGTACCTGATTTCCCAGACCTGTAGACATAATCCATTCTCCATAGACTACATCTACAGGCTGTTTGGAAGGAGTTGTTTTCAGGTAAGGGAACATATATTTGCAAAATACCTCGGTATCCAGAAGCTTTTAAAAGAATGCACTGATAGTGATGAAAAGAGCAAGAAAAGCACTGCACAGTGAAGTGCATCTATTCCTGAGGAATACCCACTCCTTCCTTGCTTTGTCTTACAAGGTTTCTTGTCTCTCCCGCAGGAAGATCCAAAGTGGGAATTCCCTCGGAAGAACCTGGTTCTGGGCAAGACTCTTGGAGAAGGAGAATTCGGAAAGGTCGTCAAGGCGACAGCGTTCCGACTCAAGGGAAGGGCTGGCTATACCACTGTGGCAGTGAAAATGTTAAAAGGTACCTTCCCATCAGGCCTTGAAACAATTTGTGGTAACCTCTGAATGGATTTTAGGAGGGGTAGTGTGAAGGCACAAGGTCAGCTAAAACCCCAGCAGTGTCACAGCCTCTCTTTTTTTCAGCATTCTGATATTCTGACAGTCACAATCTGCAGGTTTGTGACTTTAGCATTTGGGATCACATTGATCCAAGTAATTCTAAATCACGATGTGCAAGGAGCCTCTGTCTTAACATAGCAAATGTATTCAATTTTGTTTGGCATTGATGGAAATACTGCAAAGGTTTGTTATAGCTTTCTGATTCTTTTCCTCTATGCGGTTTCCCTGGGCAAAGCTTTTTAAATAAATCATGTCATAATCATATGAAGAGACAGAACAGACCTGTTAACTTACTCTCCTGATTGAGAATTCTGTCTACTTTTATACTTTCTGATCTGCTTTTCAATCACTAGGAGCTCTGTCAAAATGGCTTGAATAACTCTGTCTCCAGTGCTGTCTCCTGCTGTCTTCAGTTTTCCCTGAGACTTTAAACCTGGGGGAAGCAAAGTATGCCTAGATAATGTTAAGATGATAATATGAGACTTTGCACTGAACCATTCACTGCTGCTTGTAAGCAAAAGCATGTCATTACAGGAAAATGTTATGCTTCTTATTACCATTTCTGTTATGTTCAAAGCACATTTGCTGCTCCTTGAGGGGAAAGATGCTGTATATCTCACCATTTTACCTAAGAAGTAAATGCATTATGCAATGCATGCCTTCTGTGCACATGGAGGAAGTCTAAGAACTAAGATTTTTCGGAAGTGAAGATTAATTATTACTTGTAATACTCAAGTAATGACCTGTGTTGTATTACATTGTCAATACAATAGTCACTAGTTCATCTCATGTTTATTTGTGCATTTAGTGATGCTGCTGTTTCTAGCACATTTTCATCAACGTATGACTGAGTTCCAATTCCATGACATAGTGGTAAAAATATTGCTTTTACTTGCAGATGGTTTGACATTCAGTTTTCCCTATGCATTATGAAGGAAAGAATTGACAGAATTGACAATGCGAAGGAGTAAACCTCTATTTTAAGCACCTTATTTTAATAATTGGTCTGACATTTACAGTAATACTTCAGGCTCTGATGAATCCCTCTGCAGTGTAAATTAAATTGCAGATAGTCACCTGAAATTCCATTTTCTAACTTGAGCGTGGTGAGCATTTGTCATTCTACAAATATTTATATGCTATTATTGGCTTAACTTTGCTGTTCACACATGACAATTGAAGCATAAGGACCAGTGCATTAGCTTCAGTGGCCATTGCAGTGCTGCCAGGAAGGACAAAGGACACACATTTTGGATCACACCGACACCACCCATGCCTTCCATGTACCAGAAGCAAAGCAGGTCATTTGTCCAAGTGTTTGGGACTGTTACATGCTGACTGATCTTTAAAAGCCAGAGGTAGGCACACCAGTATGTTATTGCCTCTTATTGCATAGAAGAGATCTCCTGCCAGAGCTGGGTAGATGGGCACAATCTGGTTAAGAACAGAGCAGGGCAGGATTCTCCCTGCTGTGACAACTTGGTATTAAGTACTGTGGAGGGAACAGGGAGCAATTAGCTGAGCCAAAATAGTCTTGAAGCTGTGGATGGAGGTTTAAAGGAACAGATGGATAATGTTTTTTCAGCCCATTATTATCACTTTTCTCATATGAATGAAATCTGACCTTCTGCCTGATATGAATGCCCTTATTACAATAAAATTAAAAGGGAAAACACCAACGGATACATAAATACAAGTTATTCACGATTTGTTAAAACAAGTGGCATGAAGCTGTAGAGCTTTATGTCTCCATTTTAAAATGTCTCCATTTTAACTTAGCTTTTTTTTGGCAGACAAACAGGCATGGTACATGGGGAGCTTTGCCCTATTCTGTTTGTTCACATCACACGGCTCCAGAACTACAAAACCAGGACTTTTCTTACAGGCATTAAGTTGACATTCTTAATTTTTGTTCTACATAACTTTTTGTAGTCCTTATCAGTAGTGAGAGGCCAGCTGATATTGTGCTTCCAGCAGCAGAAGATTCTTTGCTCTGAGTGCAGATTCATACTGCAAGATAATATAAGGCAGATACAAACATACAGTTCTGATACAAACATAACAGTGGAACACAATAACTGTTTTTGTAAGGATGGCAAACTGGTTGCACATGAACAGGCAAACAAATCCTTTGGTGCTTACAGCCTTTGTGAAAAAAACACTGCAGCACCAAAGAGCAGAAGCCAACCTTGCTTTTATTATCCTTAAATCAGGATGATCACATCCCTGTCAATGCCCAGTAATGACACTGGAAGAACTGTCCAGGCTGGTTCTGTGTGTCAGAGAGATAAAGGATGAGGAAGAAGGGTTCTCTTTGACCTATGGTGTCTTTATGACTGGGGATCTCCTTCAAGCCCCAGTGCACTCAAAGAGGAAGCTTGTCAGCCTGACAAATTCTGCAAAAAGGCAGAAAGGCTAAGAAAGCCTCTTGGGGCCATATGTTGCCACATGATTCTCACAGACATCAGTGAAGTCTGCATACATGTCCTCCAGTAAAATCAGTCTGAACTATACATTTAGCTTCTGAACTCTAAATCTGGATGTATGCTGCAAGGGTAAGCCAGTAGATTAGGGATTTTTACTCTGTTGGAAAATGTATTTTGGGGAAGAACTGAGGGAGTCTTTTCAGCATGAGATCTTGGCTTTCATATGCTTCTGAAGCTTTTACTGCACTGATTCACCCTAAGAAGTTGCTTCAGAACACTGGAAAAGGTCTGTAATAATTTCATGCCATCTTTAAGACATTGTATACTCTTCTTCTGATTCTTGCCTGACCTCCTTGTTCTGCAGTTATTTGTATCAGGGCAGAGCAGTGCTTAGAGCAGGCTGCTACCAAACCAGAGCAGCAGTAGTCACATTCACTTGGTTCTGATGGGAATGGCTGCAGGACACCAGGGATGGGAAAATTTCTCTCTGCTGGGGACGTATGGAGTTTTCCAATCTCTTGCTAACTCTGGGAGAGATGGTAGATCTCATATTTCAGACTGTACATAGGGAACTCTTGAGTGATGCTTTCCTAACCAAAAAGTGTGTTTGGTCACTTTCTGCAGAAAATGCTTCCCAGAGTGAGCTGCGAGATCTCCTGTCAGAGTTCAACCTTCTGAAACAAGTCAACCATCCTCATGTCATCAAACTTTATGGAGCCTGCAGTCAAGATGGTAAATACCAAAACCTTGTTACTAGGATGAAACCATCCAGAAAAGAAATCAAATGCAGTTTGTTGATGGATTTCAACAACTGCTTAATAATTGCTGGCATTTTTAAAAATTTGCTGTTGCCTGAAAAAGGAGAGCTAAAAATCCCCCAGTATTTGAAAGCAAAGGGAAATAGTAATTCAGTAGAACTAAGCATTCTTCCTGTGGTTTTCTTCAATGCACATTTTGATTCTGAAACTATTTTAAATTAACAAATCTCCTACAAATTCTATGTCTTTGAATCAAGATATATTTTTATATTGCATTAATAATCAGTGTTTTCAAATATCAGTTATATTTCAAGTTTGTGTTTTCATTATTTTTGTTATTATTTATACTAAAACAGTGTAAATTGACAACTACAGCCATATAAAGACAAATATAACTGGATAGTTTGGTTCATACTCCACTGTCATAAAACTATTGTCTCCCTCGGGTTATGAAGTGGTTTCTAAAAGCCACAGTCATCAACAGGTACATTTCAAGGGGAAAAAACCTGTGGACACATGTATTATAAATTGCCAGTTAAGCAAATTTTGTTGTGCATAGGAATTGCTCCTTTTAAGTGGAGTGGCATGGCTACATTCTCTTCCTTTTGCATCTGCAGTTGTGCAGCCTAAAATCACATCATGTATTCTGCAACCTCAGGCAAAGGCCTGCCTTCTTTGCCCACCCAGTTCTGTTGCAATTGCCACTTTATAGTTGTAGACAGAGAATGTAATTCAGGAGTGAGTCATCTCTGAGTCTTAGTAAGGTAATGAACTAGTGGGGCGGTTTAGTTTTTTTTCTTTTCAGTACAATGTATTTTTCATCGCAAAGGAAGTGAAATGTTTCTGAGTCACAGGCTTGTAATAAATATCAAGTTAATTCATTAGCCTATGAGGTAGGAGGGCTTTGATACAGCAGACAAATGTATTTAGCATTCCAGCACTGAGTAGGTATTATTCATGTGGGTAACGGGGAGGAGAAATTAATGGATTATAATGCCAGAATGTTTCTAAGTGCTCTCAAAAGGCACCTTAAATACAATGCTGGAATTAGCAGATGATTTGAGCTCAGTATCACAAGTTCAGGAAGTTTATTTTTATTTTAAAGTTTCCCTAAGTTAAGCTGTTTCACAGATCCAATTTGTATGAAGGTTGTCTGCTTTTTTTGTGGTCTCAGATTATCTAGATGAGGATTTATAGGCAAGAGCCAGCGTTCTGCTTTGATTTAGCCTGAAACTCATTCTCTTTGCATAGAGTATCTCAGCCAAAAATATTCTCGTTTCATGGCTGACTCAGTGCTTTTTACATAAAGGGCAGAGGTGTCTGGAGCATCTGACTGTTCAGAACAATGTGCTGATTAGAAGAGACTTATTTGGAAAAAAAACCCCTAAAATTGTTATCTGTTAATTGTTTACTCACCTGTGTGTTTATTTCAGGCCCACTGTATTTAATTGTGGAATACGCCAAGTACGGCTCCTTGCGCAGTTTCCTCAGGGAGAGTCGAAAAGTAGGCCCGAGCTACGTGGGCAGTGATGGCAACAGAAACTCCAGTTATTTGGATAACCCTGACGAGAGAGCCTTAACCATGGGAGACCTGATCTCGTTTGCGTGGCAGATATCCCGCGGGATGCAGTACCTCGCAGAGATGAAGGTGGGCCAGGGCAGTGGGGGTCTCAGTGGGTGGTAGATGTGGAGCAGCTGGGTCCTCCCCAAGATCATCAACACTCCCGTGGTTTCCTTCCAAAAGCTCGTGCATCGGGATTTGGCGGCCAGGAACGTGTTGGTGGCGGAAGGGCGCAAAATGAAGATTTCTGATTTTGGCCTCTCGCGTGATGTGTATGAAGAAGACTCCTACGTAAAGAGGAGCAAGGTACTGCATTAAAAGCAGTGGTGGAAATTATTGTCTGATCAAGAAAATGAATTTATACTGTGGGACTTGAACATGGAGGAAAAGGAAAATGGATGTTTTTATGAACTTTGGATAATTACTTTAAGGAAGTGAAAATGACAGTGAAGCAAAATTATGAGCTTGACCAGTGGGATAGAAATACATACATATATGTACGTGTGTGTGTGTGTGTGTGTAAAATATGTATAATCTTTAAGTAACTATTACCTCTTCCACTCCTCATTTATCCAGTCCTGTCATTCCATTCCTTATTTATTCAGTTCCTCAAACTACATGAAAACTCAAAAAAAACCCCAACTTTTTTCTTTTTCTCTTCCTATTTGTAATTAAAAGTACAAACTAAAAATACTAAAGAGTTGAAAAATATATAGACAATTTATATCAAGTCCCACACAACTTTCATAAGTATCAGTCTTGGGCTGGACTGTGATGCTCATGAACACAGTCTCCCACTGACTGTGTCAAATGAGCTGTGGTGGTTCCGTTCCCTCTGTGGCTTAATATGAAGGAGTTGCCAACAGAATTTTTTTGCATATGAAATTTTTGAAATTTCGTGAGAAGATTTCTATAAATGCTGTGAAATTTTTAGTTTAGCTTTCCCTGTTTTTAAAGGCCAGTTTAAGTGAATGTTGCATAAGTCAAAATGAGTTGTGAGGAAAAAAACCTTCTGGAAGATATGATCTTATGAAAAAGGGCATTGCCTCGTTCATTTAGCTGTCTTCTGATGGATGTGTTTTTACATTAAAATACACCAGTTCCTGTGTATTTTAAGAGTAATGCATTTACATAAAGGCAGTTTGGCAGTTTAGTTTCATTTGGTGGGGCATGATGTACTGAGTGGATATTTGCTCTTTACTTCTGAGATGCTCATCAGTGTAGTATTATTCAGAGCCTAACAAGCATCTGTCTGCTTGGATGGAGAGACAGGGAAAAGAAGAATTTGAGAAGGAAGAAGAAGTTTCAAATCCTACTAAAATACTTTTTGCATAGCTATATATGGATTTCATGAGAATGAGAAGTAAGGCATATGAATGCTAATCATACTGTGAAGGTTATGAAACATCTTGGAAATTTTGCAAACCTAGATTTTTCATGAATATTTGGGGCGGATTTCTCAGATTTTCTCAGTGAATTTCTGCCAGTGAAAAATAGCAATTTGTAGATTCCACTTAGAAACTAGTAACCAAATGTGATTGTCCAGGTTCAGTTCTGAAACCAAAGGTATCTGCAACATCCAGGTGCTTCTATTTATGTATCATCCCTGGTATAAACGAGATAGCTCTTCCTCTTTAATCATCATTCCTCGTTGTTTTTGCATCTGCACATTTTCAAAGTTCTTTGTTAAGAGAAAAGGTGAGTTTACCTGACTTAAACTGACCTGCAAAAAGATACACCAGCTTATTGCACACAATTGGATTGCTGAAGTGTGTGAAAAGACATGAACTAGTTTTTTCAAAACCTCTTACAAATTCTCTTTACTGTTTTTCTTACAAAATGCCAAATCATTAGTGCATTTGGAAATGCTGTAGTATGGATAGACTGTGTTTTACTATTTTGAAGATAAATACCTTGGTTTTTTTACTTGGAAACTTATTTTTCTGACCATTACTGCTTTTTAACCTCCTAGGGTCGAATCCCTGTGAAATGGATGGCCATAGAGTCCCTATTTGATCATATCTACACAACACAAAGTGATGTGTAAGTGTAAATTCTTGAATACTTTCTGGTTTGTAGACTTTCTGTTTATGGAGCTGGGGGAGGAGCAAGCACAGCAAGGTGTGTATGAGCCAAAGCCATTACTCCTGCACAGAAACAAGAAGGAAGTCTGGATGGCACCATCACCTGGCAATGATGCCAAAGATCTTCGCTGTTGAATTAATTCTAAATAAAATATTATCAGATGTATTTATGTACATAATTCCTGTTGAAATCAGCAAGGGTTGGATCTGTTCATGTGACATGATTGACTTTGAATATATAGACACGAGTTAGACTATGGATTATTGTCCTACCTGAACTTCTCAGTTCTCTTCATTACTTGTCTGAAACACAGAGTGGCAGGTGAGGGATGGAGTGGAAGAAAGGAAGGGGAATTTAATGCCTGACCTCTCTCCTGTTGAAATCAGTGACAGAACTCCAGTCAGCTCAGTCCAGTTTCAGTGCCAAGATATAAGCTTATTTTCATGGTTAGGGTAACAGAGACCCTGAAGATGAATATGCTGGAATCTCCACCTGTGATGAAGAGGAGGCAAAGCAACCACAGCTGTTCCCATGTCTGAGAAGCATGGGGCCAGGCAGAGGAGTGTTTGTAGATATTTTAAATTCGGGATCACGTACTTTCATTTCTTTCTCTCAGGGGTGAACGATGCTTGTGGCTAGTCACTGGGCAGACTCTAAAGCTAAAGTTTATTTATTTAGGAGAAAAACCTCTAAAGGAGTGTAAAACCAGCAGTACTTAAGCCTGATTTTCTCCTAGGTAGCATCTTGGTGCCTTCAAAGTTTTCCTTGAAAGAAAGCATCTGAGTGAAGCAATGCTTTTGTTACACTCAAATGGAGTAAAATGCCAATTTGGGTGGCATTGCACTTCAAGGGGAAACACTTTGATAATAGCAGGATGTCAAAATATGCACCTTTAGATTTGTACTTCTAAAATTAGTGCTGTTCCCTTTTTACTCTTCTCTCTGCAGATCAGAGGAGTTTTAGTGAAATAAAATATTTTGTATGCCTTGGAAATTCCTTACAAAATTAATTTCCGAAGTGTTTTCCTTTAATTTGTTTCCATTGGAGTTAGAAAAGAAAAAATAAAAAGGATAATTCTTGAGAGAATGTCATTTTTACTTAGATCAGCTTACAGGTTTTTCTGTCTCTCTCTTTATCCTCCTCAGAGCACCCGTTGTGGTGACTTGCTTCTCTAAAAATTACTTTTCCCAAAGAATCGATAAAATTCCTTTAAAAAACTTCTTAGCAAATTTTTAATTTCTTCATTTTCTGCCAAACAGTTTTGTCACTATGCTTTGGGACCAGAACAGATTGTGTTGTCATGTCACTGCCACCCATGCAGTGCCAGAAAGGGTCCAGATGCCTGCTGTGCTTGCACTGTGCCTTTGTCTCACTGCTGGCTCACCTTTACTGTGTCATTGTACATTAAATAATCCAGGAGTGCTGCTTAGCAGCTCCTTGTTCAGCCAGGTTCCTGCAGAGCAGAACTGAGACACATACACAGAGCTGGAGAGGAAATCCTCTGCAGCACCAGGTCCCATGATGGCATTTCAGCAGCAGCAGACTGATCAATGAAGTATTCCTTTTGCAGTCTTGATTGATATTTTTAGATCATTGCACTCATGGAAAACACTATTTTATGGATATTATTTGTTGTTTGTGGTGATGCAGTTATATTTTAGGTGAACATATTACTCAACAACCATTCCAGTATGTGCTTTTTTCTGATATTCTGTGTTTCTGTTTTCCACCCTCTTCCTTCTCAAGCTGTATAGTTAGTGGTTAGCAGAGCTTAATAACAGTACCACTTGCCAGCATTTACAAATACTCCATTTTTGCTTCAGAGTTCGATGACATCAGTGGAAAGCTAACCTGCTATCTTCCTCTTCACATACTTTTCTTTCCTGGCTTTTTGGGATCATGTTTTTATTCAGCAATAAAAATAACACAGTGGGAAATTCTTCATCTCTCATTTCTCCTCCTGTAGTACTTAATTTGTGTAACAGTCTGAAAGTACTGCAGCATTTTACAGAATTCTCTTCCAATATGTTCACCTACTGAACAACTTCAGTTTAGAAGTTGTTCATCTGATCCCTCCTTCCATATTCCATAAAATTTCTCTTAAGCAGAAGTGGCTTTTAAAAGTAAAACCTGCTATGCTCCAAAGTTTATTTGAATTAGTCATGGACAGAATTGTAACCTGATGGCAGAGCATAATTGGCTTCAAAAAGGGCATGAGGAGAAATATTAATAAAGTATATGAAAATGCTATAAATATTCATAAGCTTTTGAGAATGTGCAGAGTGATTAAAAATTACTTCAGTGAATGGGATTAGGGAGAAGAATGGCAGTACACCACTTGGGACCAAGTGAGAGTCACTTTGACTTCTCTTACTGTTTGTGAGGTTTTATTGCTGTACCTTTGGGGTTACCCTCGTTCTGTAAAATGTGAGAAGCACAGGTGGAAGGGAGTCAGACAGGAGGTGAGGCGTTTGGCTAACATTTTGAGCTGGAATTTTCACAGGGAATTAGACATGGCTATTTGGCTTGGCAGTGGGTATCTAACACTTACTAAAATTGTCTTTAAAATGGAGTTTACAGAGAAATTGCCCAAAGCTAGCATTTTTCATAAATTGTATGCAATTTTGCTTCCAGATGCATCCCATTGAGCAGCCCCAGTGTTGGCTGGTTTCTTTCCTTTCAAACATCCAGATTTTGTCAGTTGAGCAGATTCAGAGTGATTTGTAGCTTCTTTGTGTCTCAAAAAGCCTTTCACTTGGAACAGAAAAATTTTTGCCTCTTTTCTCCTGGCTTGCTCTCCAGGAATGAACTATTGTATCTAAACATTTCTCACCCATTTTGCAAGGTCTTTTTGTTTGAGCTCAGCAGTAAAGTAGGTTTAAAAATTCACTATTTCTTCTGTTAATTTCAGAAAAATGGTTTCTTCTGTTCTGTGTCAAAGTTCATTATAGACATCTGGTATTTCCAGAGGAAATTTTTTTCCTCTTCTTTCATCAACTCTAAGAAGAAAATGAACTCCTGAATCACTGAAATGGCCCAACAGACCAGCTGAAATCAAAGATGTTACTTTTGGTTGAAAGAAACACATTGGGTTGTGTCACAGTTGGGACAGCAAAGCAGTCCTGTGGTAACTCTGTAAATTTAATTTAGAGCTATTTCTGGATACAAGGGCTAATTAGGGAGGTTAGACTGCTGCAGGAGCATTGTGCAGCAGTGGAACAAGTCTTTGGGCTGGGCCATCAGAGGAAGGACTTCCTCTTTCTGCTGTCTAGAGAAGATGGATCTTCCCAGGGTATAATTGGCTTTTATCAGTGGATAAAAGAGGGGTATCTGTTTTCTCTACTGTCTTGGTTGCTAACCTTTTCAGTGAATGGTATTTGGGAACAAGGATGGCCCCACTTGCATCTGTACAGTCCTTCTGGCTTGAGGTGTCTTGAATTTCGTTGGGTTCTGAAAATACTAGGAGGAGATTTGTTGTGTAAATACCACACTAAGCTCCTGAAATCTACCACTCTATATAAAAGCTCGTTTTTTCTTTTTTAGATGGTCATTTGGAGTTCTGCTATGGGAGATTGTTACTTTAGGAGGCAATCCTTACCCAGGTATTGCTCCTGAAAGACTCTTTAACCTCCTAAAGACTGGCTATAGAATGGAAAGACCAGAAAACTGCAGTGAAGAAATGTAAGTAACTCTTGATTTGATTAGATTCAGAAAAAATTAATTAATATACTTGAAAAAAAAGTTTAAATAAATACCACATAAATATTATTCTGTATTTCTTAGAGAGATAGTCAAAATATGTTGTGCTTTAAAAAATGCCATGAAATTAGTGAACAGTAAAGCAGGGGGGAAATGTTGCCCACAGAATGCCTACAGCTGTATCCAAACCATTTGTAGGGTATTAAATAACAAGCTTGCCAAACAATGAAAGGAGTTTGGACATTCAAAACCTCTCAGGGGGTGGGAAGGAGGAAAATTCTGTAAGAGTGGTAGCTGAAATACTGAAGAAAATGTTGTAGTACTTTCTGCAAATGAAGCAGATATTCCATGTGCAGTCATTGTCTATTAGTTGTCATGGCATTCCAGAAGAAAAATTATACCTTGGCCCATAAATCTACACTCTTGAAGATAAAAATTTTCTGTGACTTGATAAGCCCACAGCTTTGGAGACAGTTCATAATTTATTGGCTGATTTATTAAAGCACAGCCCGTGTGAAATGTATTTTGTCTGTGATCTTCCATGGCATTTGGAGAGGATTTGGAAGTCATTGAGGCACAATTTTATGTTCAGCCTGCAAATTTGATTGTGGCTGTGGTTTTTTGAACATTCCCAGGCTTTAATCATTGTGACCACTCTTTCGACTGATTTTCAGTTGGAGGGACACTTTGACCATATCTGGGCTGAGAAAAAAAAAAAGGTTTAAATAAATAACAGTATAAATATTAATTTTTAACATACAGAGAAAAACATTAAGTATTTCCCAATTTAGGGCAGTGTAGAAGTTTACAGGAGTGATTGGCAGATATTGTCTAAGAAATGTATAATACTAGTTTTTGAATTGTTTCGTCTCAGTGAGGAATACTCATTCTGCAAACATGTTATGTCATTGATAATTATTAGTTTCGGCAAGCTGACCACATCTGAGTTTTGTTTTTTTCTGAAGTTAAGTCATGGTTTTCTGACTTTTTTTAGATTTTCTTGTTTTACCCAGAAGTTTTTCTGACAGCTTGTGAAAGAAAGCCCACTTTAAGCACCACTTTTCTCAAATTGCGTTCTCTTCTATACCCAGTCAAGTGTGAGAGGGATCATGGATGAAGGCATAAAATGCAGTGCCTTTCAATAGCTTCCCGTAGTTCTCCTAGCCCACTGTTTCCAGCATTAGAGCACTTACGTGGACAGATCACTCAGTCCCGAGAACAGCTGAGCAAGAAGAGAAAAATTACATGAATGGCACAGGTTGGAGAGCTACACTTCCAGAACTTGCCAGTGTCTGTCTGATAGTCACTCAGCTGTAAAACTTTAAATTATCTAACCTTTCCTTTCCACACTCCATGCTATAGAAGACAGTTAAAGGGAGAATAAATACAGGTTTAATCAAAAGAACAATAATAGAAGTAATCAAAAGAATATTAATTTCTGCAAATAGTCTTAGGCTAGGCTCTGCTTTGAAGAAAAGGTTACAGAAACTTAAGAATTTGAACAAATGAAAAATTTGCTTTTTGGTATGACAGCAGAGTTTTTCAGGTTGATACAGAAATTTCTTCAGTGTCATACAAAGTGAATTAGAAATCTGGCGTGCTGCCCTACACTTGAGGTGGTCCCTTGAGAAAGTGAAGCCTAAGCCTACTGTTCTTTAAGGACAGCCAAGTGCATCATTTGAACTCATGGAGACTCTTGAAAATAAAAGCCCATTGTTGTGAGTGTCAGTTGTTAATTCCAGGGAACATTTAGCAGAACTCAAAACAGAGATTGTTGTGGATGGCCTTCATGCCACAGTTCAGTACTATAAATCATTAGAGCAGAAGCATGACCCCTTTCTAACAGTTTGGGGGTTTTTTTTCACTCTGTGATGGGTCCCAGGTACAACCTCATGCTGCGCTGTTGGAAGCAAGAACCTGATAAAAGGCCAACATTTACTGAGATCAGCAAGGAACTGGAGAAAATGATGGTGAAGAGTAGGGTAAGTGTGGAAAGCATGGATTTTGAAAGTTTGTGTGGTCTTCTGAGTACAGAAATAATAACTTTTAAATTTTATTTTAAAGCAAGGTAACTTTTTTTTTCATCAAATCTTGAGGCATTTACAGATCCGCTTTCTTCCAGACACACACAGCTTTTTGAAAGCAATAGTGCCTCTTCTAATAGCTTTGGTGACTTCAACCCAGAAAGAATGTGGGTGAAGTATTCTTAACCTGTCTATTTTCTTTAAATAATAGTAATAATTTTAAAACTACAGTGAAAAGTTACTCCTAAATTTCACTGCTGAATAAATAACATTAGAGAGCCAGAACTGGAAGAATGTAGTATTTCACGCATTTTAGATTAGTTGAAAATACTTCACTTTTTTTAAATTTCTTTTTCATCAAATCAATTCTGCAACATAAATAAAAATCAATGAATTCTTATCGGTGACCTAAATGTTTAGTTTAAGAACAGCAACCAAAGCTTTATTTGGTAATACTTACATTGTTATTTTATGCATTGTTATGTCATATGTAAATGACATAACGATGTCCTTTTGTAAAACAATTATGAGATCTGAGTAGCTCGTGCACATTTTATCCTTTTTACCCAAACAGCAACACTGCCACGTGCATTAACGCAGCTTTTTGTGTATTCCTTTCTCAGGACTACTTAGACCTTGCAGCTTCCACGCCCTCCGATTCCTTACTGTACGATGATGGGCTCTCAGAAGAGGAGACACCTCTCGTGGACTGTAATAATGCTCCCCTCCCTCGAACCCTCCCTTCCACATGGATTGAAAACAAACTCTATGGTAGAATTTCACATGCATTTACTAGATTCTAGCAACACACACAAAAAAAGTTGATTTTTCTTCTGCACTGTTCTCAGACTCTGTAACCTCATTACAGTGTTTCTTGTCTGAATGAAGCCAATCAAAATTTGCTTGGAAGCTTCTTTTGGGGTTTTTTTTTTATTTGTTTGTTTGTTTGTTTTTTCTTTTGGTAAATGTCAAAGTTTGCATCAGGATCATCCTTTAGTCATTTTGCAGCTGTGTCTAAAATAAGCATTTTAAAAGGATGTGAAAATACGTAAAATGACTAGATATCATACAGTAAAAGCAAAAAAAAAAAAAAAAGATCAGGGAAGTATTCTCAGGGGAAATATAAAATACTAATGAGTATCTAATTCAACTATCCTGTTGGGGGAGGCTACAACGTTTAAAATATGTTAGATTCTGCATCTCTAATTTAAGCAATAGATTTTTTTTTTAATACTGTTTTTTGCCGTAACTCAGTGATAGGACTCATCTGCAACATTTTTCATTTATTAAGAAGGATGTCTAAATTTCAGCTGCTATTAGTACATTTTGGACCTATAAGCTGAAATGTATTTAATGTATCATAGGATGAAAACAGATTATTATATACAGAAGGTAGAAGCACTGTATATAAATATTATATACAGACTAAGCAGACATGTAAAATCCTTTGAAAACTTAATTAACAGTGGGCATTTTGAAAATAACAGCTGTTTTCACGTCCTTTGATTTGTTATGAACATGTTAGTACTAAACCACGACTGAATGATGTAGCAAGTGTTTTTAAAAAGAACATACGCTTTCATATTGTGATGGTGAGATGGACAGTAAAAATGGTTCTTGCCAAAACTCCTATATTTTGTCTTCTGATTAAATATTCTACATGGTTTTAGATACTTACTAACATCACAGATACTTTTTTCATTCTTCAAGCAGTATGACTTTTGAAAAGTTGGATCTTTTACTTCAAAAGTTGCCATTAATACATGGCTTTGGGTCTATTTTTGATCTCTACCTTAGCTATTATTTTCTTCATTAGGTTTTCTCAACTCATGTTGATTTTGGGGCACTTTAGTCGTCAGATTGTTAAAAGAATGAAGTAGCAGAAAAAAGTTGCCACAAGGGTGATGGCAGATGCTGAATGCTTAATAAGCAACAGAATGAGATTTCTGCTTTGAAAATCTCAACCCTGCTACGGTTCTGTGCTTGCACAGCTGAATCAACACGGTGCTAAGCACTCTGTCTGTTTTGG
Organism: Regulus satrapa; assembly: GCA_013396955.1. Classification (NCBI taxonomy): domain Eukaryota; kingdom Metazoa; phylum Chordata; class Aves; order Passeriformes; family Regulidae; genus Regulus; species Regulus satrapa. The sequence goes on along the minus strand of VWZN01022236.1, from coordinate 420,402 downwards.
TGATCACTTGTGCCTAAACACAGAAACAGTAACTGCACTCAATGCAAATAATTACAAGCCTGAAATACAACTTTAAATGCTGAATCAAGACAGGAGTGCTCAGCATTTTGTTGGACTTTACTCAATTGTGCTCTTGGGATTTCCTGAAATTGGGCAGGGGATCCCTGGAGGGGGTGTGAAAGTGTCCCCAGAACCTCACTGAAGCCAAAGGAAAAGCACCCATTTGAGTAAATGGAAATACTCTATCGTTGAAATGGACTTTGGATCCTGTCCCAAATAGGTTTATTAATTCTTGGAGCATTTCCTGTACAGCAAGAACTTTCTCTTGCAAAGCAATATATTGCTACATGATTGTTAAAATATAAAATTATGGAAAGTTGGAGGCTTATGAGAAGAACAATTCTTAGCTTTTTATTATGCATGTGTGCACGCATGCACACAATTTTTTATTGAGTAAGCACTTTAATTTGTCCAGGATTTTGCCTGCATCTGAATTTCTGCTTCAGGGATTTCAAAACATCATTTATATTAATTGATTTGGGACAAAATCCAGTGGACTGGCTTAAAGTATTGAAGGGAGTTTTGCCAAGGGCCTTACTGTCTGCACATGAAGTTATGGTTCTTCAGTGCAGAAAAAATTATCTGTTTTCATTTTTAGGCATGTCATACCCGAACTGGCCTGAGGAGAGCCCCGTTCCACTCACAAGATTCGATGGCACTAACTCTGTGTTTTCAAGATATGCAAATGATAGTGTATATGCTAACTGGATGGTTTCACACTCAGCGGCAAAATTTATGGACAAGTTTGATAGCTAAAATTTTCTTTGTGAAAGGTAATGGACTCCTGAGGAAAACAAGGAGGCAAAGAGTGGGAAGTCCATTGGCTCGTTCTTTGTACAGTCAACAACTAACTTCTAAATTGGCAAATCCCTTTATTGGTAGTTTTAAAAGTGTGTTATTTATGCTGAAGACTATAATTGGAACTCTCCCCTTTCAGAAAACATATCAAGCTGGATAAGAGTTGTAGTTCTGGTACTCTTTCTAAGTTGCCAGTTTGCATATTGGTTCCATTTGGCAACTTCTTAGTGCAAATGGCCTTGCACTTCACCCTCGGTGTTTTTTAGACTAACCATCCTCTGTTACAGCCTTCTGGGATGGTAAAATGTACTTGAACTGCTACTTTTAGAGTGGCTGTTAGCATACAACCACTTGATCTTAGCAGAAAGCACAAACAGTATATAGAAGGGAGGAGGGAAACAGGCTCCCAGATTACTGAGCTTGCTATCAAATTAAAAGTGTTAGAATGATGTTGGCACTAGCAAAGCCAATAGCTTGGTTTGGAAGCAAACATTTAGTAACTCAATAGAGGACTTGAGATTCAACATTTGAAGTCTTGTAAAATGTATTGTCTTGTCTTAATGAGAAGAGAATTTGTTTTATTAGTCTTAACTTCTCTTACCTTTAGCACAATGGAGATAAATTTGATACGAGATAAGCTGTATAGACTGATGGCAATCAAGAGTGTTTGTCTGACACATTTACTTTCCATCACCAACATATTAGTCGTGTTAAAACATACCGTCTTGTACAACCATAGTTTCTTTTATGAGTTAAAAATAGGCTATACAGGATTTTTAGACTGAATTCATAGAATAAAATAGTAGCATCATAGAACGGTTTGTGTTGGAAGGGAACTTGGAGGTCATCTACTTCCAGTTCCTTGCCTGGTCTTGTGTTATGGGGAGTGACATCTTCCACTAAACCAAATTGCTCAAATTCCCATCCAACCTGGACTTGAGCACTACCAGGGATGTGACATCCACAGCTTCTCTGGGCAACCTGTTCCAGTACTTCACCACCTTCACTGTAAAGAATTTCTTCTTAGTATCTAACCTAAACCTGCCTTCTTTCAGTTTAAAGCCATTCCCCTTATCCTAACATTACATGCCCCTGTAAAAAACTCCCTGTCCAGCTTTTCCATAGGCTCCCTTTAGGTACTAAAAGGCTGCTCTAAGGTCTCCTGAGAGCCTTTTCTTGCCCAGGATGAACAGCCCAAACTCTCTCAGCCTGTCTTTATAGGAGAGGTGCTCAGCCCTCTCACAGTCTTTGTGACCATCTAGACTTACTCCAATGGGTCCCTGAACTCCTCATGCTGGAGACCCCAGAGCTGATGCAGCACTCCAGACTGGGTCTCTCAAGAACAGAGCAGATGGGGAGGAACCTCTCCTTGACCTGCTGCCCATGCTGCTTTTGATGTAACCTGGGATGCAGTTTGTTTGCTGGGCTGTAAAAACATCCTGGTCATATTGAGCATCCTGTCTCAATCAACATCCCCAGGTTCTTTCCCCCAGGGCTGCTCCAAATCCATTCTCCAACCAGCTTGCCTTTGTGCTTGGGATTGCCCTGACCCAGGCGCAGGACCTTGTCTTGCCTTGTTGAACTTCATGAGGTTTGTGTGGGCCCACCTCTCAAGCCTGTCAAGGTCCCTGTGGATGGCATCCCGTCTCTCCAGTGTGTCAGCTGCACCACAGAGCTTGCTGTCACTGAAAACCTTGCTGAGGGTACCCTCGGTCCCGCTGTCGATGTACCAACAAAGGTGTCAAACAGTGCCAATCCCATTACCGACCCCTGAGGAACAGCAATCCTTACTGGTGTCCACTTGGACGTCAAACTGTTGGCAGCAACTCGGAGAGTAGCCATCCAGCCAGTTCCTTATCCACTGCATGGTCCATCCATCAAATCTGTGCCTCTCCGGTTCCAAGACAAGGATGTAATGTAAGCCAGTGTCAAATGCTCTGCACGACTCCAAGTAGACAGCATCAGTCACTTTTCTCTTGTCCACCAGCACTCTAATCCTGTCATAGAAGGATATTTGTAGGGTTTGCCCTTAGTGATGCCATGTGGGCTGTCACCAGTCACCTTATTTTCCATATTTTGTTATCTGGTTCCATGGACTTGTGGACCCTCAGGTTCCTTAGCTGGTTCAGAACCTGATCTTCCCCTCTGGTGGGTGGTTCTTTATTCTCACAGCTTTGCCACCTCAGCAAAGGGCTTGTGCAGACTTGGGCCTCAGTGGCTGAAGAACTTTTTGCTGGTGAAGACCAAGGCAAAAATGTCATTGAGTACCTCAGCCTTACTCCCAGGTAACCAAGTCTCCCAATTCTTTCCGTAGAGCGCTCAACATTTTCACCAACTTACCTGTAGAAGCTTTTTTTGTTGCCCTTGTTGTCCCTGGCCAGATAGAATTCTGTCAGGGCTTTAGCTTTCCTAACCTGATCCCAGACTGCTTAGACAATTTCTCAGTATTCCTCTGAGGCTATCTATCCTTGCTTTCACCCTTTTTCTGGGGGGGAAGCATAGGCTTCCTTTTTCTGTTTGAGTTTGTTCAGGAGCTCCTGGTTCATCCATGCAGGTCTCCTGACATTTTTGCCTGACTCCCTCTTTGTTGCATCGCTCCTGACCTTGCAAGAGGTGATCCTTTAATATTAACCAGCTTTCTTGGGTCACTCTTCCTTCCAGGGCTTTATCCCATGGTACTCTACCCAGAAGATCCCTGAAGAAGCCCAGGTGTGCCCTCCTGATGTCCAGGTTAGTGAGCTTGCTGTGTGCCTCCTTGCTGGCCTGAGGATACTGAAGTCCACCATTTTATGGTACTGCAGCCAAGGCTGCCCTTGAGATTCACATTCCCCACCAGCCTCTCCTTGTTGGAAAGAACAAGGTCCAGCATCACAGCTCTCCTCATTTACTCCTTTGTCCCTTGGAAAAGCAAGTCATCCATGTATTCCAAGAATCTCCTGGATTGCTCATGCCCTGCTGTGTTGTCCCTCCAATGGATATTGGGGTAGTTGAAGTTCCCCATGAGGACCAGGACTTGTGAATATGAGGCAGCTCCCATCTGTCTGTAGAGGGTCTCATCTACTTGGGTCTCATCTCCTGGCTGGGTGGCCTTACACCTCCACTAGAATGTCACTTGTCCTTGCCCTCCCTTTTATCCTGACCCATAAACTCCTCTCCAGTCCCAGTACAGCTCCAAACACTCATATGGTCATGGACAGAGAGGGCAATATCCCGTTCTCCTGTTGCCTGCCTGTCCTTCCTAAAGGGCCTGCATCCTTCCCCGCCAACACTCCAGTCATAGGAGCCACCCTACCATGTACCTGATGCCATCACATCAGATCACAGCTCTTCAGGTGTGCACTGTCTCGTACTGCTCTTGTTTATCCCTCATGCTATGTTCATTTGCATAAAGGCATTGGAATTGGGCCCCTGATGGAGCATACTTACTGGCAGGAATGGCTAGAATTCCCTGTGCAGCACTTCAGGTTCTCTCTTGCTGATTTGCAGTCCGTCTGCAGGCTCTGAGCATCACTTGCTGGTGCTGGCATCAAAAGAGTAGGAGTGGAACGGATGGAGGATTCCCTTTCCCAGCAACTTCAATTTAATGCCTTCTTCACCAGCTTGACAAGCCTGTGACCAGAGATGCTCTGTTCTGTCTGAGGGCTCCCCTCAGACTCCATCAGCCCAGGTTTTCAGCATGAGTCCCCAGGAGCAGCCAGACCCCTGGCTCTGGCACTAGACCCCTAACCATTTGTTGATTTGCCAGATTGACCTGGCCCTTTCAAAGCCCTTCCCTTTGACAGGGAGGACTGATGGAAAAGGCTGCCAGCACTTGAGTTCCTCACTGCCTCTCCCAGGAATCTGTAATGTCCTTGGTCTTCCTCAGACCACTCCTGGCTGTATCCCTGGTGCACCCGTGACACAACAGCAGCAGGTAATGATATGAGGCTGTGAGGCTTGGTACGAGGCTCTCTCTGGGTGACATACCTGCTCCAGCTCCCTGGTAATCAGTCAGGTTGACCGGTGGTTCCCTCAGTGCCTCTCAGAGGAGAGTCCCCTGCTACTCTCCCCTGTCACCTTTGCTACTTGTGCTGGTTGTTTCTCAGGGAGCACATGGGCTGCCTTACTCAGCTCCAGCCTCCCTCTGGATGTCATGGGGCTGCCTCCCTCTCCAGCCTGCAGAGTGCTGAAGTGGTTCTGCAGGGCAACCTCAGGCTCCAGGGAAGTCTCTTCCTCCTGCAGGTCCTTGTTATTTTGAGTGTCCATTCTTCTGCCATGCTGACATCCCTCCTCCCTTCTGTGTGTGCATGGTGGGGGAGTTTTTGCCTCTTGGGCTGTGGGTTTACTGCAGGCTGCCCTTGGAACCAGCCATCCAACTCCTTCACAGCCTGAAGTTATGTAGCCTTCTCACCCCCTCCTGCAGCTGTGCCACAGGACATCCTCTGCCTCAGCACATCTTTTGCAGATACTGAAGTACAGAGATTTTGTCTGCAGTCTTGTTAAGTGGGTTGGAGACCTCCTCTCAGCTCCAAATTGTGTGTACTGCCATGCACAGGACGCTGCCATAGCATAATTCCAAATAAACCTATTACCTTGGAAGTAACAAATGAAAAAGAGTTGTACAGCAAAATTGGTCTAAAACTCTGCTGTTGAAACTACACAAGGCCAATGTCACTGGAATTTGTTAAGGTGAAATATAAAAATGATGTCCTTACAAAAGTGACTTGATGTTTGGGAGAACAATCAGACTGTGAGTCATGTTCTGTGGGGAAGAGTAAACGATCAGCACTACTTTTGTCTTCATTTGTAATCTACCATGGTTAAGAGTAACATTTTGTTTGCTACAAATGTTGGGATGTAAATCCCGAGTGACTCATTGTTAGCGTTGTGATGGTTATTCTAAATAATCCAATTCTACCAAAGCTTGCTCCTGTCACTTACAGTCCAATTTAGATGTTTCAGATCTGTTTTCAGATGTTGTTTTTGTGTATCAACTTTATGTTTCCATTAAAGTCTGTGATTTCAGAAACATGGTCTTGAGTCAGACTGCCAAAACCTGAACACAGATTTTCATTTTGCAAAAAGCGGGCTATGAAGTGGTGTGTTGAAATTGAAAGAGCTTCCCTGTTGGATTGCATACTTGATCCTGTCCTGGTTTCAGACAAGCAGTAGGCACAGCAGCTTTTCCTGTGCACAGACACTTGCCATGTTGAGTAATGCTTACAGCAAACACAAGAGCTCTGAACACAGGAGTGGCTCCGCGTTGAGACCACGGTGATCTTCATTGACACGACTGCCAGAGTGCATACTTGGAAAACAGGGCACTGAAAATTAAACTCTTTATATGGGCTGTCTGCAAAAAGGAAGAAAAAAATTACACTTGTGGTAACCTTATGCTTTGTCTAGTTGTTTTCCTATATTTTCTATCTGTAAATGGGAATTCCTCACTTGCCATGAGCAACTAAGGCATCAAGATTTTTTGTTTTATTTGCATTTTTTGCTTCCTTAAATGAAGAATGAAAATTTATCCAGTACCTTCATCAACAGTATGCAACGGAGAGATGTGAAACACCCAGTTTCTAATCCAACAGCCCTGGGACAGCACTGCTGTACGGTAGGTGAGTGGGACAGTAAGTGCTGGTGAAATAACCAGTGGATGTAGGGAGTAGTGTGTACTTCAGACTTTGAGGATAAATCAGTGTTGTTTCAACCATTAATTTCTGTGAAAAGTTCACTAATAGTTATTGCTACTTATCCTACTGGACATAGGACCTGCATATCAAATACATACATGGCCCATAATTATTATTTCCATGCAAAATTACCTCCATTAAGTGCAGTTTAGTGAAAAATTACGTTTCCTAATCCAATTAATTTTGATTCCCTTCCTCTCATGAATTTTGGCAAGAAATAGATTATTGTTTTTAAGTATTCATTCATATTATGAAAGCTTTTTATGTCTTCTGTGTATGCTATTTTTGTAAATATTTCCCCCTGAAGTGTTTCCTGTTTGTTCTGTGTTGCCACTAGTCAAAATGGTGACAATTTTGTTTCAGTTCCTCTTTGGAGAGTAAATGTAGTTCCCACATGGGAAAAAAGTGATACAGCAGATGATTATTTCCATCGGTGCCAGAAATACTTACGCACTTGGCTGCCCTGAGGAAAGTGAATTCAGAGGGAACAAATGACTCACCTAAATATACAGGTTGGAGGGAATAATTTTCTAAAAATTTCTGCCAACCTTTTCTAAATGTCTGCAGAAATGACATGGTTTACCTGATCTGTGCTTTGAGTTGTGACAGATGGGGGAGAGCATGGCTCTTACATGTCTGTACAGTCCTTAGCACAAGGACGTTACTGCAATATTGGTTTCCACAAACTCCCAGAGGTAGGATACTCAGAAAATCTCCTGTGAGCTTGCAAATTTTAATTTGCAGACACTAGCCTGTTTCATATAGTAGAAGTTCTTAAAAATATTATCCCATGGATACGAGGTACATAATATTTAAATCATGGGGATTTTATGTCCAACTCATCATGCAAAATATGCATGAATCTGTATGGTGCCCTCAACTGGACCTTAGGAATTCTCAAAAATATACAGTAAAAGCAAGCTTATATTCCTTATTGATTTAGTATCACTCTTATATGCACGCTCAAAGCTTCAAAATATATATTACAAGAATATTTCTAATCTTAACTTTTGAAAATAAAAAAAAATGCTTTTAATTTTGAAGTACTTCATTTCAAAACATAGCTTACCTGAAAGTGTTGTTTCTCAATGTAGCTAGAGTGGTAAATTTATAACAAAATGCTGGAGATAATATTCAAAAGCACCAGCCCTTAAGTAGCACCAGGTAATACTCCCCATGAACGCAGTGCAGATGCGCCATAATGTGATGAATGGTTGGATCTTTTCAGCCCAAGCAAGCTTCCTGAAAAATAACTGGATCGTTCCTTTAAAATGTATGCAAGTACTTAAAATCTTAAGAAGAAAACATAAGCTGTTCACATCCTTTCTATCTAGCCTCATAAAATTTAAGAAGTCCCTCTGAAGTTAGTGGGATAATTCATAAATGCATTATTCATAGACATTTGCTGGTCTGAAATCCAGTATCACAAGAGTCAACTAGCAAAAGTACAAAGGATATTATCAAAATGTGGACAAAGTAGCAATAGCCTTGGTGTACCCCTCCCTGGTGCAACGTTTTAACCTGTTGGAAAGCAGTCTGTAGAATTAGGTACTAGAGAACAAATAAACTTCTAATTTACACCTAGAAGAGATACCGAGTGAAATATGTTTTGGTATCTGTCAAGTTCTCCCGTAAAGTGGAGCTGTTCATTTAAGTGTGTTTGGTATTTATTCTCATTTCTAAACTTCGGGACAGCAACCTGTGTCTCCCAGTTACAATAGAGAGATAATACTCCTAATGCATTCTGAGAAAAAGAAGAGTTCCTCTCTTTTTATAGTGTGTTTTTGGGCTTTATCTGGTCTTTTGAAGGGTTACATTTATCTTAAACCAACAAATTTCTTGCTGAAACCTCTTTCTTTGAGCTATTATCAAAGTTCATTTTGCTGATAATGTCCTGAAGTTAAGCCAGAGCATTTTGCCTGCCTGAGGATAGATGAGTACACCTTTCCATAAGCTGATGAGAAATCATTAGCTCCTTGTTTAGGTTAAAAAGGTACAATTCATAAAAATGCAGCTTTATATCACCTGAGAGCAGTTTCATATGGATTACAGAGTAACCTAAATAGTGAGAACAATTTAAGAGCATTGCAGTTGTACTTGCCATAGATTTGAACTCCTGAACGATTCAGCCTGAATCTGGATAGCAATCAATCAATCATTGCAGTTCCTAGTCTGATTTTTCTGCACTCAGCAGGTCACATAAATTATTGTTAAAGCCCTTATATAATTTTTTAGCTGTCCAGGACTTTCCTTCCTGACATGAACACGTTTAGAAGAGTTTGATGTGAACATTGATTTTCATTTGGAACATGTGCCATTTTCATAGCTTCCTGCCAATGCAATTTCCTTTCTGAATTTACTGTGCTTAAGGATGGAAATATTTTAAAATTTTTAATAAAACTAAATCAAATATGTATTTTAAGCATTTGGGTTGCTAAAAATCTTGCTTGCCTGTATTTAGGTATACTTGAAAGTTATTTTGGGGGAAGAAAAACCCCTGAAACTCCACTTACTCTTTCAGTAGTAAATCTTTCAGGAGTTTCATGTAGTGTAAGCTATAGCCCAGTGCAAATCAGTAAACGATTAGGATACACTCATCCTGCTCTTTTTGCCAAGCTGCTGCCAGTAACAAGAATAGTATCCCTTTATTGAAGAGTATTTCTCAAGAAAGGAAGAGATTCAGAATAAATTGTCTGTTGGAAAAGCACATGTCAAACGGGTGGAATCCCAAGTAAGAGGTGGCTGATGGGCCAGATCAGGGGGCTGAGAGGGAGAGCTGATCTCATTCCTTGAGAAAGCTGGTAAGGCTTCATCTTCAGATGATTTAAAAAGCTTGGAAGAGTATTGTTAAAGACTGAAATGTGGGAAAAGTGTATGCAGAGATCCAGGAGATCAATAGCAGAGCCATAGTACATTCTTTTTAAATGTACAGAGCTTTGAGAACCAGCCAGCAAGAAACAAGCAGGGTTAACTGTTTTCCAAGATAGTTTTTGTGTAGTCAAGAGTGTCAGCAGAAGACTAGAATTATTCTTTCTGGTACAGGGTATAAATAATTGAGGGAGATTTTAGCATCGAGTCAGGAAATCATTTAAATGCTTACTTCACTGTTTTTCCTGTGCAGAGGCTTTCTGAACAGTGGCCTAGTCCAGGCAGTAAACAGAAAGGCATAAAGTTTATGCTGACTATAAGGATTTTTATTTTAAAACATTGCTGTTGGAGGTCTAACCCAGTGTTGTTCTTCTAGGATCATTTGTTAAAATGAACTGTGACAGTTTGTTAAATACCAAGAAAAAACAGATGATGTGAATTTTTGTAAAAATACTACGTATAATACTTTTATTGATATTGCAAAATATTGATCCCCATTTTTACATGCACAGAGATAAAGTAAGCAATCAGATCAGGCTATAAGTTATCAAACAGAAATAATGTTTATGGAATAAATTCTTTTTGCTTACTGAGTCTCCATGATAGTTTCCTTGTGTTAGAAAATGTGAAATGCATGCTTTGAAATGCTAGACCTTACCTTAAACTAGAGATTGCTTCTAATTGTTACCATTTCAGATGGTAATAATATTTACTAGGCAATACATAGCAGAATGCTATTCAAGGGTATTAAACCTTGAAACTCAGTGATATGAATAGCACATATTACCTTTATTGCTAGGAAAGGCATCTAAAGACCTTGCCATACAAGATTTAAGCATCACTCAGGGGGAGCAGAAAACATACATAAAACTATCAGCAGCATTTTAGCATTCACAAGTTCAGCTATTTTTTTTCACCTCCTACACGTGGCCAAATTTTACAATTTGCATTTGTCTGCACTCGTAATGACCATCTTGGTCTTGTGAGTGTGCATCAGTAATCTAAACCTTGCTTGCACATAGCTTCTAAGATGCTTGAGTTGCAGAAAAAGGCAGTTAAAAAAACCTCTTATCTCTGTGCTTATCCTGTCGTAAATGTGATTTGTTTTTTTAAATAGTGCAAATCCTTGCTTGTCTAGCATAGTGTCAAGAACTTGTAACTGACATTCTTTAAATTTAAATTAAAAAGAGAATGAAACTGAAATAGAAGTGTCGTTTATAACTATTCAATTCCATCTAGTAAATACTTCTGATCTTGATATTCCATAATTTAAATGGGATGCAGGCTGCCAGGTCAGGTCCTTCTCATTCTAGTTCTAAAAATAGGGACAGGAAAGGAAAAGCAAGAACACATTTTGCTCTTGAGAAGGAGTGGGAACAAATTCAAGTGATTTTCCAAGTATCATGCTGTTCAGCTCTCCTGTAATTGCATTCCTAATGTAAAATCTTGCTTTGAAATAATTTGGAGCTTCATTTTACCAACAGATGTGATTCACTGTAAGATGCTCATTAGCAAAACTTTTTCCTAACAAAGATAAAACAATCGTTACAAGTCAGCAATTAAAGAGAAGCTTGTGAGACTGCGAGGAATGCAGTGACACTTGATCCTGACTTTGCAAATCAGTTCGTCCTTACCCATTGTTATGATGATAACAGTGAAGTCTCAACAGCATACTTAAACACTTTTCCAAAATCAGCCACTGCTTTTATGCACCACAGGAACAGATGCCATATTCCATGAAAATCTAAACAGTGTTTTCAAGTGCTCAACTGATGTATGGTATTTTTTTTCTGGTTGTCTGTTGATATCTTATGGTGCCTGGGAGGGTTCTCTCCTGACAAGAGAACCTTCCTTTTGCCTTGTCTTAATGCTGCTACAGCCCTGTTAGAGTTTTTTAGTCATTGGTAAAGTACTGCTAATAAATATCAAAGTAGTAAGGTGATTTTATTAGCACTTCCATGCCATTTTATGGGAGGAGTTGGAAAATACGAAAAATGTTGGACTTAAAAACATTTTGATTATGTATATGCAACAATTAACTGTATCAGAAACAGGAGAAAGAAATAATTTGTTTGATGAACTGGCTGGAGTTTTCACTCAAATGGAAGGAGGTCTTTTTTGGGCAGTGAAGATAAGTCTTAACACTAGCAAAAGAACCCCAAACCCTAAACTGGAGTAGATAAGTATTGCAAACTGTGTGTGACCAGCAGAGTACAGGCAATGAACAATAGAAGTTTCTTAGTCTCTGGTCCTGTCTAATGAATGAAGAAATTAACACTGGCTTAAGTTTTAGCAAACTTGACTATTTGCTAAACTATCAGCATGGATGATCGTCTCTGTACTGTACCTTTTTATAGGTTGNGGGTTTCTTGTTTGGTTGTTTGAGGGTTTTTTTGTGGGGTTTTTTTGAGTGTGTGGAAGGTGCTGGTGTTTTGACTGTTGGGCAGGCTCAGTGGGTACACCTGATCATGCATATTAAATACTGATATACTGAGTAGTTTGCATAAAACATGATGCACATCAGATTAAGAAAGCCCAAATATTTCTCTCTAGAGAAACTGCATTTACTGTAGATATTTATCTGAATAAATTGAGCTTGGGTGCATGAGGCTTTCAAGAAACCAGATAACCAACCAAAAGATGTTGATAACTTATATTATTATCTCATCAGACAAGGAGTGTTCATGAAAGAATTTCTGGCTTAAATCTCATATTTAGAATGTTCCAATTATTCTTTTGCCGCATCCTAGATTTTAAAATCTAGTCAAATCTAGATTTTTAAAAGTAATTGAATAATGTTACTTTATGGCATTCATAAGTTACTGTTCTGCAGTACAGAAGGACACACAAAAATAAATGTGTATTTTTTAGAATGTTTTGCATAACACTGAGTTTTTGAGTCAAAACCCTCCTATTTGTTTTCCATTCTAGGCATAGATTAGGGTTGCTTGGACTTTGTTTCAGAGCTGCTTTGCAGTCTTAAGAATTTGCGACAACATTTTCTTCTCTTTTTAGAAAAATGCCTGCAGCACTTCTTAGTGCTATTAGACGGAAGCTATACAGCGAGGGTGTTTTGGAATAGTCAGAAATAAACCAGTATGGAATTCTAGCCCTACCTACATGGATTACTTTCCATACATGCTGTTCTGCTGACTCCGGTGTGATACCTCGGTGCAGCTGTGAGTGAGCAGTGGAACCCTGGGCGCACAACTCATTGTCCTTGCCAGGAAAAATAAGGCCGTGTGGCCAGGAAAAATGCTCAGCCACCACTGCAGAATATTGCCTGCTGCTCTCAGCTGGAGCAGCACAGAACCCAGGCATTTAACCCAGCTCCCTGCTTGTCCCCTTCTGCGTTCCTTTTCCCCCGTGGCACCAGCCAGAGCAACGCTGTACTGGTGGTACAGCAATGTTTCCACAATCCATTTGCTGCTGCCACAGAGCTCGATAAACATTTGTTGCTAACAGCAACTATATGTTGGTTTCAAAGAGAAAAAGTTACTTGAAGAGATTGTATCCAAAAAATTCTGATTCATCCTCCCATACACTTTTCCAGATGCTAAACTATCACTATTCAAAGAAAAAAGGAAGTTGGACTATAGTAAGCACTTATGTTATCAGAAGAAAACCTTTTCAGGTAGTAGATAAAACTCAATCTTATTTACATTCACTCACAGCTGTGATTGTATTGATTTTTATTTTTTTAAAATGATAAGGAATCTCTTCTACTTTTATGAATTGATACCGTAATTATTGAGTCACTTTAATGTATGAATGGACTCTATAGAAATTTAAAGTCAGTTGATACTGTTTTCTAATGAGAATTTTTGAAAGGAATTAATTTAGCAACTGTGATCCCAAAGCAACAGGAAAAGAGCAATCCATAGCAGTTAATTTCGCAAACATTATATAAATTATATGCTTCTGAGTCCAAAATTTAGTGTGTTATTATACCAAAGAATTGCTATTTATTTGATCCCAAAAACACTATATGAAAAAATGTGGTCCTTCAGCACTCGGAGACGTAGAGGCCAAAAGCCTAGGCCTTGACAAAAAGGAAATGCTGCTCAATGCAAAATGAAGGGCACAGCAACAATAAATACGGGAAGATTTTTTGCGTGCTATGTTGATACAAACTAATTTTACAGATGCACCATCTCTCCTCAAGATATTACTGCAATCTCTGAGAGCAGCGAGGTGAAATGCCCTGACATTCCAGGCACCTTTAACCCATGTTAAGGTTGACAATATAAGAGCGTGTCCTTTCCGAGGCACAGAGCAAGCCCTGCCTGGGCTTTCGGTGCCCCAGCTGGTGCTGATACTAGAGCGCTGCCAGCAGAGCCTGAGGTCGAGCTTGGCATTGCCCACGGCAGCCCTGAGCGAGTTCTTAAATTCTGCTGGAGCGCAGGGCCTCTCCCAAGAGCCCGTTTCACTGCCCACAGCAACAGGATGCGTTTGGGCAGGAGCCGTGACAAAGGGTTACGGAGTGTAACGGGGAGAAGCTCAGACTGAGGACTTCAAGGGATGTAAATCATGATGATTAGAACACTGTAGGAGGGTTGATTTCAGGCTGTTAAAAATTCTTCATGATTTTGGTTGCATTGTTCAGTATCTGTTATAAATAATTTGCAACACTTAAGGAAAAAGAAAGCGGCTTCACATGGGATCATGTTGGAATTGTGCCACCAGTAAAGCAAAGCTGTGCTATTTGACAAAAAGCCTTGTGTCACAGCAAACTAATGACTATTGTTGGACAATTAAAGCTCAGAATTTTCTGTGCAAAATAATAGACCGTTTCTTCTTATTCTGCATGCACATTTCATTTTTGGCTCAAGAGGTTAATAGAACAAAAATATCCTTTGTTGAAGGATTGCTTTTTTTCTTTTCTCCTTTGGCCTCATTTACATTACTCCTTCACTTTGGTATCATGTTCTCAGATCAGCTCTTCTCTCGCCTTTTCTTTTGTCTCTTCCCCTCCAGCCCACACATATGCTTTTTTTTTTTTAAAAAAAAAAAAAAAA
>VWZN01022236.1:353922-405956 GCA_013396955.1 Regulus satrapa | reverse complement strand
CAAAAACCACTAGAGGCTGGAGCTAATACTGTACTGGAAAACACTTCTTTTTGGAATAAGCTATTGCCAGCCAGCCACTTCCTCCCCTTCAACTGTACCAATTTAAGAACACTGTTTAGCAAAGTTTAGGGAAACATTTTTAAAGTCTGTCTCCTAAATAACCATCCTATCATAATATTTTAGACAAATTCAAAGCTGAGTCAATAAATTATAAATATATAAATGTATATGTTATTGCTCTCAGATGCTATGAGGTCTGCAACTACTTCTCTAAGAAAAATTCTGACGCTGAAATGAAGTGTATCTTAAAACACAGACATTTATTAAATGTTTTATCACCTGCTTTATTCACAAACAACATGGGAATTCCTCTGTAGGCCTGTAAGATTAACATCAAATAGGAACTATAACATCTGTCAGCATACATATAGGTCTGAGTTATGAAGAAATGTCTAATCTTAGAACAGCTAGAAGAATCAAGAAACTACACAACATTACTGCAAACCCATCATTTTTCCTGACACGGTAGACCTTTCATACAGAGATGCCTATGAATACCCATATTGTTCCTACGAGAAGTGAAAAAAACATCTATTTTTTCCTTCCCTCCATCTGGGGAAAAAAGCAACCTTTCTGGTAGAGAAGAAATTCTGGTAAACAGAAGAAACTGGGACTTAGAGAGGTAGAAAAAGTATTCTCTGTATTACCTCCTGGAAAGCCCAGTATAGCTCTCCCCACACAGCAGCAACAAGCTCGTTGCAGAAAGGTGGTACCTGGGAAACTTGAAGGACAATATTTAGAGTGTGGTTGCTCTCTGTAGACCAGCCAGTGCGTGCTGCAGCGTTGTCAGAGATTGTTTCAGACCTAAAATGTAGGGTTAGTTAACAAAATCAGTGCTTTCAGTTATTTCCATTCTGTTATCTTCTTGTACTCACAAATATTGTGTCTACAGAAAACTGCAGTCTCCAGTGTGTCAGTGTCTACTGAACTCCTACTCATTATCCACAACAAAGATGACAAGCAGGATCTTTCACAGTCATCTGTAACATGCAATACTGAAACTTTGTGTGAGGCCAGGTTTAAAATAGTGTATTTACATACTGTTTTAAAAGAGTAATGAAGCCACATCTACCTAATTTGAGGAGTGCATGTGTGAATATTTAAAATCTTCTGATAATTCTTTTATATGAGTATCCCTGTATTTTTGAGGGATATCTAAAATTATGATCTAGCATTGTGACAAGTTTTAGTGGATAGGAAAGTGCCTGGATGGATGGCTGGTCACACTAGCCAGATGTCTTTCCCCTGCTCCTTTAAGGTATTCCTTGGAAAGACCTTTGCTGTCTGAGGGCTTGAAATCTGGTCAGAACAGATCTGGTCCCTGGGCACCCAGCCCCTTCCCACGCTGTGTGGTGTAGCTGTTTATGAACAAATGGTCTCTGCCTGCCTGGAGACAAAGGGCTGCTCTGTGCTAGGCGGGTACAGACCTTCCCAGAGCAGTAAGGTGACACAGGGTGCAGCCTCTGCTGCTCACACCACTCTGTGCTCTGGAAAGCCCTCGGTGCCTGCATTTGGCAGGTGAGCAGTCACAGGCAATCAGCTGAGTGATGGATGTCAAGTTAGGGGGTTCGGGCTGGTACAGAATAGGCCTTTACTGGCTTTCTCTGACTCAGTTTTTGATGAGCATAACCAAAAACATTTGGTACATAGTTGTGGAAGAACATTCCTACCTCGCCTGCTTCCCAAGCTTTACCGTTTCAAACTTCTACAGGCCACCATTCATGTGCATGGCTGGAACCTGCATGGGTTCCCAAGCCTGCCTGCCTTTCAGGTCAAGCCCTGCAGAAAGCTAATGTTGGTTTTCATCAATGAAATGATTTTGTGTAACGAAATGTCTTCTGGAAACATAGAACTGTGCCCAAATACTTGGATAAGCAGAAAATAATTATTGGCAAATTCTGCTTCATAAAGTCTACATCGCAATTCCACGTTTGAGTTCGAGAAATCAGCATCACTGTGCTGCTGCTGCTGCTGCTGCTGGCCCTCTGCGAGCCGCGGCGCTCCAGGGCCGGCAGCGCGGCGGTCTGCGTGTGCGGCCGGGCAGGGCTGNCTGTGCCGGGCTGTGCCGGGCTGTGCCGGGCTGTGCCGGGCTGTGCCGGGCTGTGCCGGGCTGTGCCGGGCTGTGCCGGGCTGTGCCGGGCTGTGCCGGGCTGTGCCGGGCTGTGCCGGGCTGTGCCGGGCTGTGCCGGGCTGTGCCGGGCTGTGCCGGGCTGTGCCGGGCTGTGCCGGGCTGTGCCGGGCTGTGCCGGGCTGTGCCGGGCTGTGCCGGGCTGTGCCGGGCTGTGCCGGGCTGTGCCGGGCTGTGCCGGGCTGTGCCGGGCTGTGCCGGGCTGTGCCGGGCTGTGCCGGGCTGTGCCGGGCTGTGCCGGGCTGTGCCGGGCTGTGCCGGGCTGTGCCGGGCTGTGCCGGGCTGTGCCGGGCTGTGCCGGGCTGTGCCGGGCTGTGCCGGGCTGTGCCGGGCTGTGCCGGGCTGTGCCGGGCTGTGCCGGGCTGTGCCGGGCTGTGCCGGGCTGTGCCGGGCTGTGCCGGGCTGTGCCGGGCTGTGCCGGGCTGTGCCGGGCTGTGCCGGGCTGTGCCGGGCTGTGCCGGGCTGTGCCGGGCTGTGCCGGGCTGTGCCGGGCCTGGGGCTGCCAGAAACCCCCGTTCCTTCCGCCAGCCCCCCAGAGTAGGGGAAACGATGGTGAGGGTGGTTAGCGATCCTCAGTGGAACGTGGAAGTGCTGCTGTTCAAACTGTGGTTTGCATCTCTTCGCTTTTGTCAGACGCGGTCTTGCTCGGTAAATCCAGTGCTCTCGCCAGCTGTGAGAGTCGGAACGTTTTGGTATTGAACGTAAAAATAGATGGTGTAGTTGTCACCAGCCAATTAATTCAAAAATGATAAAGCAGAAACGGGGGATGTTGCAATTTGCGAGACCGTTTTTAAACCTAAGTGTGTAGAAATTTAAACTTGAAGTGTAATCAGTGTTTACTTTATTCTCTGGGTTTTGTTGTTTGTTTGTGGTTTCTTTCTCTTCAAGTCCCCGTGTCAGGTGGAAATTGAGACACTGATCCCTTCTGCTGAACTTGTAGGTGATGCCTAAGGACCAACTTTATTTTCTTCTCATTAGTAACTCGGAAGAACTGCAGAAAAGAGAGGTTGTTTCAACACTGATAAATGTGTCTCAGGTTAAGGTCATACAGTAAAAATACCTTTTGTTTTCCCTCTTTCTTTCCTCAGAGACTGTAATGCTAGGCATTGGAGGACAGTTTCTTCTTTCCCAGTATACACTAGCTGCAAGTTCTTATCTTGCTTTAATGTGTTTGAAGGAAGCTTCTGGCTTCCCTTTATTTAGTAGCTAGATAGTGGGTCCCCAAGGAGCACCAAAGACAGCGGTTTGGAAATATTCCCAGCAGCTGTCATCGGAGGTAGATGTATTTTTTGGAGGGGTGTTAGCTACGAGCCTCTATTAGCTACGAGGCCCACACTGGGCTACAGCATCACTGTCCTAAATCATCAGCAGGTGAGCATGGCAGGAAGAACAGTGATTGTTGAAGTACACAACTGTACAGCCCAAACAGACATTTTTTAGCTTGTCTGTTGCTGGACAAAGTGTGTGAAAACTTCAGTGTCGTTTAGATTAGTTGATCTCTCCCTTCTTGTTCCCATGACTTTGTTTTAGCATCTTTCTCAGGCTCAAGGAATGAAGGAATAAAGGAAATAAAGGAACCCCCAAACCTGTTAGTACAGCTGCTACGTTGTGGCAGAAGTTGCACCAAATTACTCTTGAATTTGAATTCTTTGCTTTTTATGTTCCAACACCAGGATTTGGGTCTTTCCAAGTCAGTGAGAAACATCATCTGAGGGCATAGTTAAATGAAAAATAGCTATGGTGTGTTACTAAGAAAACCCACAAACATATCTGGCACAAGAATTTCAACCCCTGCATTACAGTCTGCTTGCCAGAAATGTTCTGTGGACCTCTTCATAAAAAGAATCCATCAGATTCACCTGCACTTTTAAAAGAGATAAAACTAAACTCCCAGGAGGGTGGGTGTGAGAAATATGAGGTCAGTTTTTTTCACTGCAGAAAACAAATTGCACAATATTTTTCTTGTCTCTGAAGCAGCCTGTCATTATGAAGCAAGCTTCATGACTTGCAGTATTTTCTCCTTAAATAATGCGGAAACAGGATCACAGAGGTGGGATGAAAGTCAGGCTTTGGATAAGTGCTGGAACTGATAATGTCCTTGGCTTTTTGTTAGCTCATCTGCCCTCTAAAGGATCAGCCCTTCAGAATAAAAGTATGGGAAAAGGCTGTAATAATTTTGCTTTTGGAAAAATAACATAGAAAACACGCAGGGGTTTCAAGAGTACAGGACTTTGTTTAAAAAACAAAACAAAACAAAAAAAAACCAAACCAGAAGACATTCTCAGAGGGCACAATGGGAAGAAAATATTTTCAGGAGCATATTGTTTTTAAACGAAAACTCAAACCATGAATAACTGTGCTTTATCTGTCTATCTAATTATATTCTTTTAAGCTTAGTGCTAGAAATGGGAAAATGAGACCAGGACTCACAAGATGTTTATAAAAGAAATATAATTCTTTTTGAAGGGAATAGGAATATAGCTTTATTTCTGAATTGGAACCACAGCTTGTGGAAGACTGTCTGCTGGGAACAATTTCATTCTGAATGATGATTAGAAAAGCCCAACACATCCATATATATTATATCTCATTAAAAAAAAATCTGAAAGTGTGCAATTAATTTAATATCTTTAATTTCTTTTTTAATAAGGTCTTTGAATTTTTTTAGTTTTATTTTTTGAGGACAGGAAAAATTCTGCAAGTTGTAGCCCTCCAGTTATGAGTGCCTTTTGGTACAAAAGTAGTAGAACCAGGCTCCTGTTTTAGATCCTGTTTTAGAGGCCCATTTTGGGTGCAACTAGCTTCTGCTTTTATCCAAGCCTTAAAAAAAAATATTGTAAGGCTGCAGTTATTTTGTGTGCATCTAAAAATGTAGACAGGCAACTTATTCAGCTTAGTATATCTCAGGTAGCTAATACTTCAAGTGTTAGATAAATTAGTGATTCTGATGGTCCCTGGTAGCTGAGAAACTTTGTTGTAAAAAGAGTAACAAGGAATTAGTGCAAGCTGTATGTAGTCACTGAAGATGGGAGATTGAAGGGAGAAGGAAAATGCCTTTTTTCCCCTAATCCTGAAGGTGCTGCGTGTGGAAGGAAACAAGGCACACTAAGGTACTTGGGAGAAACTTGCACTCTCTCTGCTTGCACTGGGCTGTCCGTGCTACTGCTCTGGGTTATGGTGGGGCAGGCAGGAGCCACTTGCTCCACAATTATTTCTTAATGGGGTGTGGTGGGATAACCTTGGAACAATCTCTGCTTTATTTTACTTGTTTTTAAAGGCTCTCTCCGTTCACACACCAAATCCTCTAAAAGCAACTTGATAAAACTGGCAAGTTGTTTCAAGCTGTGAGTGTAAATTCTCTCTCTCTGGAGAGAACATAACAGAGTTGGTGTTCCACAGTGAAGTTCAGAGAATCCAAATCAGATGACGTGAGGGAACTATCTTGTGAGGAAATCTTGTATGTACTTTTACAGTCTATTTCCTCACAATCATCTCCAACTGTAATAAAAAGTGACTGCAGTGATTGGCCTGTTTACTGATTTATGGCTGGCCTGCAGCGCCGGTGCTTTCCAGCACGGGGCTCTTGGGTCTGATTGCTTCCTCTAGCCCTTCCTGTGTTCCTGGGAAGATTTTGGTCTGGAGCCCATCTCCCTGCCCAGCCTGCTGTGGAGGGTGCCCATGCCCTCCTTAGGGAGGTGCATTTGAGGAGAATGTTGATGGGTGACAGCAGGGGCAGAGCTGCCTCTGTTTTACTTCAGCCTTTTCCCCCCTTCAATTCTTTCACTGGTGGAGTGAGCAGGTGGTAAAGGGCAGGTCTGTGTGGCTTTTGTTCTTGCCTTTGCTCCTGCCCTGTACTAAATGATGATGTTTCACTGGTGAAGCACCTCCTGGCAGAGGATCTTTCTCTCTTGGTACTGAGCTTCCTGGTAAGGATGTCACTGGAAAGAACGGATCAGCATCCAACAGCCACCATATGTGTCCTGCTGTCAAAAGTGAGGCTTCCCATCAGCTCCTCTACCACAGCCAGAAATGACCTAAAATGTCCATCAGTGCATTGCTTCAGTGGATGGAGGGGTGAGAATGTTTACCTGTGGGAGTCTGAGCACAAGCACACGCTTGGCAGCTAAAGAAAAAGTGTGCAGAATGGAAGTACTGCAGCTGTCTCAGCAGCGTTGGGATGGCTGGGCTGATGTCGGGGTCAGACACTCGGTACTTGTTCTCCCAAAAACTAGGGAAAGTAATTTTACTCTTTTCTGGCATACTGGAGGGCATTTCTGTTCAGGGAAACCAATATGCCAGTTGTAGAGCAGAAGTAAAATTCTCTCATGGCTGACAAATCCTCTGGGGGTCCTACCCAAGTACTTTTAATGGCTGTCACTGGCAGCAGTCATCTCCTTTTGCTGAACATAGCTCCAGGCTGGTTCTCACATGATCAGAGTTAAAATAGTACAGTGCAGAACAGGTAGGAGTTAAAAGTAGCTTAGAAACACAATAGTTGCAGTTACTGTATTTCCAAGTAAAATTGCTGAACAGATGAGGTTATTTTATATAGACACTTGCTTCTTGTATTTAACTTTGACAAATGAACGTCCACCACAAAAAGAGGTTAGTATGTCTGCGCTGTTGATTGTGCTTTTTGTCAAGACCACAAATGAGTGTTTTCATAGAATACCAAAATTATAGGACACCTGCGTTCTCCAAAAAGTTGTATGTGAGCCTATGAGCAGTTTTGTATTGACTAGTCCTAGTTAATCATGCAAAGAAAAGTGCACTAATTGTTTTTCCGATGCCACTTGCCGGAGACGTGGAAGAACAGTTTCTGGCTTTCAGGTGTGTAATTGCAGGAAGACATGAAAATTTAAAGCTGATGGCTGAGGTGCTGCTGTACAGAGGCTCTGAGGTAACTGTGCTTGTGGATGTTGTGTTTGTAGTGTGTTGTGTGGTAGTTGGTTGCAGCCAGATCGGTAACCAGGCAGATTTTCTGCTACCCCAGTGTAGGTGTGTGGTGTTTGCGTCTTCTCCGTAGAAACAGCAGAAATTATACTGAGAGTTCTGGGTGGAGTTTGTGTTGCTGCTGCAGGGGCAGGTGTTGAGCAGCGATGCACAGGAAGCAATTGAAGCTTGTTGGGAACACTGCTGAATTAAAGCAGAGGAAATGATTTAAATGAGTTTGTGTTCTGAAACCCACTGTGAAAACACGAAATGCTAGTCTTGCGCACCGTTCAGAGCGAGCCCACAGTTCTGAGGCAAAGTCATAAGTTTCTGTAAAAGAAAATCTATCCTGTGAGAGTGTTTCAGGTGACCTGTGGTAGCACTTTGGCTGTCCCTTAAAGGCTTCCCCTAGCAGTGGTGTCAGAAAGGATGGCACTTGTCAGCACTGTTGGTGCTGCTCACAGCCCCAGGCGCAGCAGATGCCTTGTGCTCCGGTAGAGTGAAAATGAAGAACTGCTGAGTGATAGTAGCTTAGTCCATCTTTCACGTGCTCTGTGAGCTCCTGATAAGTGTAGAAGTCTTCAGAAGAGACATACAATTTGTGAAGTAGCAGGATGAGTACTGGTTGCAGTCAGTGCTGGCTGGACAGGCGCTGGCAGGTTTCTTACATTGCTCCGGTAAGATGCCTCTGCAGGACAAACTTTGCCCTCTCCCCCAGTAATGTTAACTGAGTATTAGCATCCAAAATACTGCATTAGATTCTGCTGTGAACTGCTCCTATGCATGTTTCTATGCATGTTGGATTTCTTAAATTAGATTTTTGGACATAATCCAGTGTTTTTGAATTCTTTTGCATTTAACTCTTCAGAATTCCTCCTCAGTTTAAGGTCCTGAGCTTCTATTAAATGGACAGGTAGAAGTGATAGGGATTTAAATCAACTGTGTGAAGGGACAATAAAGGGAAGGAAAAAAAAACCAAATTTGAACCAGTGTTCTGTGGAACCTAGTATAGTAGAAACTGTTGCCAGTAGAACTGTGTGTTAAATATGGCACTTGTGACAAGTGTCTGTGGTAACAAACTGTATGTCTCTGCTATGAAGCAAAATAAGCAAAAAAAGTTAGGAAAAAAAGAGTAATGAAATATGAACACAACAAAAGAAGAGTGCAAGGAACCTGCAAAAACTTAGCAGAAGTTTGCAAAACTCTTGGCTTTTCTCCCCTTCAAACTATGATGATCTCTTCCTGAAGAAAAGGGGAGGAAAGGCAGTTCAAGTGGTCCAGAGACCGACTTCAGGGACTTGAAAACCAAACCAAGAAGAGGTGAAGCAGCATATTGCCAAGTGTTCAATGTTTGATGTTTCTAGTTGTTCATACTGGCAACTTTTTCAGTAGGAAATACAAGGAAAATATCAAGATGGATAGTTCTGACAAGCTGCTGGCTTTTCTGCTTCCAGTGAAGCTTGGTATTGCTAGTCCTTTAAGAGTAAGTTAATGCTTAGTTATAATGTCAAACTGAAAAATTACAGATGACATAAGCTGTGCTTCTGGAATGCACCAGATGTTTCTCAGTTGTTTGGCATCCAGCTTTCATGGCTGGTGACATATTCATGGCTGATTTGTTGTGCTGAAAGCAGAACCTGAACTACTACGCTGAGATTTAGCCTTTCTAAAACCATTTGTAGTTTGTGTTCCTCCTTCCATCTTCGATTGTGGACCGAAGAATAGCAAAGTGAGCACAGTTTTGAAAACCACATGTGAATATAAGGGAGCTGATTCAGTTTCATTTAAGAAAAACTAGAATGGTGATTGATTTTTCAAAGCAGCAGTTTCTCAGGATTTCTGGATCAAATAGTGTTTTAAACTGGTTTGTGTTATTTTAAAAGTCTCAGGCCAAACTACTATTTGGACAAAATACACAGAAATGTCTTCCAGTGTTCACTCCAAGAGTCTTCAAACTTGCACAGAGGAGACTTACATACAAATGTTCCCTGGTCCGGGTAACCCTCAAAAAATTTGTCCATAAATCATAACTTCAATGAGAGCAGTGTATAGTTGTCCAACAAAACTATTTTATTAAATTTAAATCAATTTCCTTTAAGCATTTCTGTTTTCAAGATGGATATTAATAGAAGTTTGAAAGTATTTTTAGGAAAGTTGGATGCACTTGAGAATTGAACTTCTCTGTTTTCACTAAAACTGCTACAGCTGCGTCACAATCTGGAATATTACATCTTTGAAAACAGTGGCACTCTTACCATAGGAAAAAAACCTCCAAAAAAAAGGGGAAAAAACCCCCCAACTCCTCCACATTATTAAGTCTCTAACTTTTTAAAAATGCGTGCCAATTTGCTGTGAAACTGTTAGAAAGAACACTCTGGGTATGGACTGTCCTTTTCCATCTCTTCTTTTAATAACTTAAGAAAAAGAAATCTCCATGAGAGAACCACTTGTGAGGGCCACAAAGGATCTGTTTTGCTCTATAGCATTTTCAGATTTGCTTTACTCTATGTAGAAACTACATGTATGACCTTTATTTTAACCTCCCACAAGGACAACTCTTCCACCAGCTCCATGTATGAACTTGCATGACAATTATCCTTTAAAAACAGCTCAAGAGTTTACATGGGTTGATATTTATATTTTCGCTATGCTTAGGTTACAGTAGCTATGTTATCTTGATCTCCATAGAGAAGTAGATGACAGAGAGATCCGAGAAAACAGAAGACAGCTTTATTCTGGGAATGTAGTTAGATGTGGAACTTAGGTGAAGCAATTGCAAGAAAACCACATTATTCTCATCTCCTTGGCTTTGCCAGCTGCCATTCTACAGTGGATGGCTGCAGTCATTCTCAGTGACTGGTTTTAATAAGTAAAGCATGGCTTCAGTGGGATCATCTATTACCTTTTACTGCGCTATTGCATTTGAGGGAGCATGCTCATCTTGTCTGGGGGAAGTATTTAGCTGGGGCCTTTTAAGTTGTTTAAAGATTTACGGTGCCTAAAGAATATTTCACTTTTCCTCATTCACTTTGATTCCAGGTGATGCTGTGTTGCTAAGTGGAACTGCTTTGCTGTCTTTCTAAAGCAGGCTGTTTCCTGTGCCAAAACAAGCCCTACCTGCAGCATTACCTTTTTGAAGACTGCTGGACATCTTAAGTTTAGTTTCTACCTCTTGCTGCAGCTGTTGCTCTGTCCAACAGAAAGAAGCAGAAACATCTCCCAGCATGTGGTCTAATAGAGACTACTGTGCATCCTTGAAGATAAGCTGCAGTTGCTGTAAGAAGTGTGGTTTAGTTTCCTTAAGCTGTCCTCCAGAGTATTTTTTCTTTGGTCGGGTGTTACACAGGCTTTTGGGAGGCTGGGGCCCAGCAGGACAAATGCTGCTGTGTTATAATTTATCTGGCCCCTTATGGGGACTGTGCCCTTAATGAGGGGTTATCAAAGCCTGCTGTAAGAGTAGGCTGGGTTCTTGCCTAATGCTCATGTGCAAAACATTACTTACAAGATGTTGGGAATGCCCAGAGATGTTCCCCGATAAC
The DNA here is from genome assembly GCA_013396955.1 of Regulus satrapa. Classification (NCBI taxonomy): domain Eukaryota; kingdom Metazoa; phylum Chordata; class Aves; order Passeriformes; family Regulidae; genus Regulus; species Regulus satrapa. The sequence continues at coordinate 395,297 of VWZN01022236.1, read as the reverse complement.
TGTGCTAAGGTAGCTCTCATACTTCTCTTCTTTTTTCTAGGTTGAACTCTAGCAACCAACAAAGTAGGCACAATAAGTGAAGTCATAGAAAGCTGCTGTTCCTTTAATTCCCTGACAATAAGGGGAAGAAGACATGCTTCACCAAACTTGGAGTTTGTGGTTTTCTTGCCAAATTTAAAAAGAGGAATAGCACCGAGAGCAGTGCAGAAACCCACAAGCTAAATAATAGAAGCGATAGGAAAAGTTGTGTCATACAGAAAAGCTACTGTCTTGTGAAAGCTGAAGGTAGAAGAGCCTTTCATGATAGCTGCTCGATAATAGTTTTAAAACAAGGCAAATGAGAGTCCTTCAACTGGTCCTACCTAGGACATTGCACCTATGTTTTCTTGCCAAGCAGATGTCTCTCTTTATAAAAGCAGTAAAGTGACTCTGAGTTGACTTGTGTTTCCTGGCTTCATCTGCAATGGAATAATACTGACCAGTGTGGTTAAGGTGTAGCTGGTTGGGTTTCAAGTTTCAATTTTAATTCAGCATTTTCTAGACAACTGGACTTGCTTTGGGTTCACTGAAGTCAAAGCTGGGCTTCTCTTTGTAAGCTCATTGCTTACTTTGGATTAGTTATAAAGTAAACAATGTGAATAATACTGTTCTTTTGTTTGTCCACTTAACTATGTAATGGATTTAGTTTTATTTAAGAACAGCAAATGCCAGGACAAGCGATAACTCTCTTGCTTCTCTCATTTATAAGAGATAAAACTGTTTCAGCAAAAGGTTGCTCTTTTTCCTTGTTATTTCACAGTAGATTTGAAAGAATTGCATTTAAACCACTGCAGTACAGTTAATATTTCCATTGAGGATGACAGCATGACTGCTTTTTCCAGGTATTGTCGTGGCAAAAATGCCACCATTTCTGGGTTGTTGGATATCGCCTTCTGCTTGCTTTCTCTGAGAACAGAGGCAATAAACCCCACAGTATGTCTTATTCTGTCAGCTTGGCAAGCTGATTTATTTTTTGGCCATGTACAGTGGGGCAGGGAAGGTGTGTGCATGGGCAGGATGGGTCCTTCCTGCAGCCCCCATGGCCCGTGTCAGTGTTGTAAAAACACATTCCAGGGAACTTGAAACCAAGGCAGAAATTGCAAGAGGGGGTTTGGGCAAGCTGTAAAGAGCATGACCTGAGTGATCGTTCTTGATTTCTAAGATGATTGAACACTGCTATTAAAATGAAACCCTACTCTTTTCTATGTTTTTGTGTTCTAAAAGTTAGTATAAAGTGTGTTTATTCAGTTGTGTATCCTGAAAAGATGTAATTAGTAAGCAGGATCTGGTCCTTGGAGAAGGCGGGGTTTTTATTGATTTTATCTCTCCCTGGTGTTGAGAGTGAGTTGATCTATCACACGAAGCAAGGGAGATAAGAAACCAAATATATCTTCCCTCTATACTGCAGTCTCTAATGTGGCACTGGAAATTTCTGGAGGTTTGGTCTTAATTTTATTTTGGAGCACAGCATTTCTGCTGGCAAAACAACAATGTTGCTTTTTGTAAAAGAAACCATTTGCATGGAGAACATTATTTTTGGAGTTATAAATCCTGTGATTGCTGCACCCTTCACTGAAGTAACTTTTTCCTATGGTTCCTGTGCCTGAACCACTTATTCCTGGTGTACTTTGAGTTCTAGAATGCTTCTTGTGCCAAAGGCATGGGGTTTTTTCCTTCCCATTTAGGAACTGAAGAAATATCTGAAGTTATCTATTAGCAAATATGCTCGAGCACTTTAAAATTCATCGCAGGCTGTTCATAATGTGGACAGTTCACCACTGTTCAGTCTTTTCCCCAAGTCCTCCATTAAAAATGAAGTGAGTTGCTCAGTTATCAGTGAATAGTCATTGCTTCCCCCATGGGGACTCTGGCTTTGGCAGAGGAAATGAAACTGATGAAAATCAAGAGGTAGCTTGAAGAATTCCTTTTGGTGTCAAAAGGATAGGTAAGGTGAGCAGTTAAGCTGAAATTCAGTGCTTACCAGCTAAAGGGGGGTGTTGTGATGAATTGGAAGTGTGTTCATACTCTAAACTTTCAAAAAGTTTAAAATGAACTGCTGCATGTGCTTAATGAGATTGATTTACCTTGGGCAGTGGATGCAATGTGTACAAGCAAAACTTTCAGATTTTTCAGAATTCAGTGTGGAACTGGTAAGGTCTAAAATATTTGGTGATTATTTTCACTTTGCTATTGGTTTTATTGAATGCAGATTGTCTTTCCATAAATTGATAGTGGCTTTTAACTTCTGTCCCATCCAGCAGTGCATATGTGTGTGTGCTTGGGAGGCAGAGCCACAGCTGAGAGCATATCAGATAGCAGAATTGTAATAAAAAGATTGGGAGTTTTGGTCAGTGAAGAGGGTGAGAGTTTTGACTGGTTTTCTGTGGAAAGTGAGAACCTGGGCAATTAATTCTGGTGAAGTTTTTTTTCCCTCTTTCTGTCTTCCTGAATAGCTTTCTTCCTTTAATAGCTGACAAGTCTGACTTAGGTACTGGCTCAGTTGTGTAATAAAACCATGGACAGATTCTTTTGTCTGAGGCTATGCCACAGCAGACTGGCTAAGCAGAGATGATATGATGTGTACTTCAGGTATGGTTTGAGGTTTTTCACTCTGGGGTTTATGCAAAGATTGTCTGCAACAGCAGATGCCCAACTTGCTTTGTGTTTGGTTTCAGCAAGCGAGAACACAGGGGTGTGCTCAGTGTTCCTCTAACATTCCAAGCTATTCTGTTCTCAGTGGCATTGTTCCTCACAATAAGAAGGGAATATGCAAGGGATGAGATTGGACCTTATGTTTTCATTGTATAACTTGCTAAGAAGAGAAATATATGTGTGGAGGAGGTGTAAGACAATGAATATATGAGGCATCTGGGTGAAATTATGAACAATAAAATAACTCTGCTGGAATTTCATGAGCAGCTAAACAGTCAGTGACCGTCTCGGGCATGCTGAATGAAAAGGACTTGGCCAAAGTAAAACATGCTCACACAAGAAGTGTCCCTGCAGTCTGGCATGAAGCCAGGTGCATACTGAATTAGGTCACTGCCTTAAGTGTGACTGCTTCCCCACTTCAGGAAGATGTACTCATCCTTTGCAGCAAAGAACAAAACCAGAATGCTAATATAATAAAAAAAAAGTAAAGCATTTTCAATTAGCATGCTGGTCTATTCCCTTGTGCTTAGAGAATCAATGAACTTTTTTGTAAGGAACAGAAAGGTTTCCATTGTTGAATATACAGAAGGCCCTGGAAATGCATAAAGAATTAACAACCATGTGCCTCTGGAAGACCTGCAGATCTTTATAAGCATTGTATAAGCCTCAGATGTCTAATTCATTGGAGATCATACAGACTACTGCAAATAGATTTGTTCTGAAGAACTGATTATGAAGTTAAATACCAGCATGTGCAATTTAAAGTATTGGAACTTAATCTTAAAGCACTGAAATTCCAGGAACTTCTTTGTCATTACTTATTACCTGGTAATCTTACTGTCCTTTTTTTATAAACTTCTAAATGTTCCACATTACCCAGTTAGTTTCCCTATTGTGATTTTTAGGATCCCATGTGCTTTTACTTGTTCTGGGGTTTCACAGCCTGCTTTCTCTTGTAATCATATTCTACAGCCTAGTTACTGGAATTCCTAAAATAGGACTGTGCCAGATCAAATTCATATCAAATTTGGACTGTAAATAGGTAAAAAGAGGGCTTTTTTTTCTTTCTTTCTGAAAAGAGAGAATAGTGAAATAGAGTGCTCATAAGCCTTCCTTTTCCAATGGGATAAGAAGGAAGGAAGATTCTTACTGCTTTCACTCACTTTGAAGCTGAAATGTATCTTACTCCTTTATGATGACTTCCCTCAGCAGAAGTAATACTGAAGGAGAAAAAAAAAGTCAATTGGCTCAGTTCCCACTGCTTTAGCAAACTAACTTACCCATTCAGCTCTCCATGTACAATTTAAAATTTTAATGTTCGACATAGCTGGTTGCACAAACATTCCTAGCCTTTAAAGGCCACGGGGAAGCTCTAGTGGGAAAAATGCCTGTTCTTTATGGTGTTGCAAAAAACTGGTCAAACATATTTTAAATAGGCAATGCCCGTCTGTATAAAAGAGCTGTCTTGTTAATAAGATTGTCACTAGCCCATAGATAAAGGAATAATTAGAGCCTCAAAGGCAAAGTACCAGTGAGCTCTTCACAGCCCAGCTCCGTGTAGTTCCCATTGCTTCAGGAATCGCTTGTTGTATCTCAGTGCCTCCCAAACAGCTGTCAATAGCTGAAAGTGCCCAGCAGCAGTCCCAGCAGGTGTGTTTTGACTTCCCTAATCCCTGCTTACCATAGTGATGTGTGTTTGGCTGCAGTGGGGAAAGGTAGGGAGAGCAAGAGCTCTCTTACTGCCCCCAGCGATTCTCTGAGGGGATCCTCATCTCCTGGTACATTGTGTCCTCTTGACGCCACATCAGGACATCTCTTCTCCCTCGCTTCGAAGATATGAATGAAACCTAAAGAAACTTAGAGACTCTTAGGCTGTTCAGAGTTGAACACAGGGCAATTTATTGGTGGAGCAAGAATTGACTACAAAAGCCTTCTAGAGGTAATGCTTCATCTGCAGGGGTATCGATTAGTCAGTTAACAACAATTAGAATAGTTGGGGCTTTATTTACTGATTATTTTATGCAAGTTAGGTGGTTTGACCATTTTTCAATATGCCTTTACTGATTGAAGATGTGTAAGCTCCTGCATGGAGTAGCTTTAGTACAGTTTAGCATTTACTGAGGTTTAAAGAAACATATTGTTCTTTATGCTATTAATTGTGGCTTCACCTCTTGCCGTCTAACAGAACAAAAATAAGAAACGTAAAAAACCATCATATGGTCAGTACAATACTTTGTACTAAAGAAAGCTTGGAATGCTATTGTATAATTTCTGTGAACTGGTTTTATCCTGTAGATTTTTTTTTCCTCTGTCTCCCTTGATTCCTCACATCTGGACACAGGTCAGTAGTCTGAGGATACATCTGGTGTTGATCACTCTTTAAAGGCATTCAGCTTGCTTTTATATAATGTTGTGTTTGTGCAGTGAGAAGTGACTAACTTCTTCTTTGTCTGGGCTTGAAAGGATGTTATCTAGTATTCAGTTGATAAAACTGTTACTTATTTTGTATCAAAGTCTGCAGTAGCTTTCCATGAGTTCCAAAAGCTTCAGTTTCAGATGAGTAATTGCCTTTAATCTACTGTATTAAGAATTTCCACATAATCTATGTAAATTCTTTATTAACAGGGACTTTAGCACTACTAAGTACTAAAAACTGCTTTAAGCAGTCCTGTAGACTCCAGCTGGACAACTCCAACGTGTGCAGCTCTCACCAAACTTGGTGTGCGGGATATGCCTGTAAGCTTTGGGTCAGCTGTGGCAGGCATTGCTGCTGGTGGTGTGAATAAGTCACTTAATCTTTCAGGCCTTCTCACTGGAGCTTCCTTGCAAGTGAAGATGCTGAATATGATGATACCACCGATCAGGAGTGCCTGATTCCCAGTGGAGCAGTATCCTGGTGCTGGAAGCTGAATGGGAAGGGAGGAGTGTCACAAAGACACAGCTGGGGAGCAAACACAGTGCCAGGTGTTTGCTGCAAGCACCTGGGGAGCGTTGTGGCAGCCTGACCGACTCGCAGGGTTAGCACAAGATGGGCTGGGTGGCAGCTGGCAGTGCCAGATAACGCTGTGTAGCCCACATAGAAGGAGTATGGGAGTGAGCAGGTTTTTTTTCTAGTCTCATAAGGATAGTGAAACGAAACTGGGAGTCTCAGAACTTCCCCTGGACCATAATTGCGTAACACAGTCAAAATGGACGTAGAGCTAATAGGTCCCTGGATAAATTTTAATGAGCTTCACTTACTTTATACAGGCACATTTAAAATGAAAGTATTAATGTTGAAAGTAGGCTAACATACCTTGAGCTTATTTCTTAGTTTTTTATGCTGTCATTGAAGAGACCCATAAAACATATACCTGACTCTCAGTGCTGAGTAGGAGTTTTGGTATCCCCCCCTTGCATAACTGTGGTCTGTTTCTCTGGGCTTTCCCTCTAGGCTAGTTTTGTCACTCATGTAAGAGTGCGACTCATGCAGATGGTCACTGCCTCTTCATGCTAGCCTAATCATATCGGAAAATGGAAATATTAGCAGATGGATAATTTCAGGATCCCTTCCATCCATCAGGGATTGGTGTTTGAATTTTAATTTCTGTTAAATTTGACTTAATCTGAAATGCGGTTTCTGTAAACTTTGATATTTAAATCTATAATACTTTATTCATGAGTGAACAGTTATACCCTGAAAGGTATTTACTTAAAGTAAAGGCAAATGAAATTGCAAGCTTCTGCTGCTTCAAAATAGTTCATGGATTTTCTTCTTTTTTTTTTTTAATTTTTGTGTTTTGTTGTTGTTTCTTGGGGTTTTTTTTAGTTTAGAGGCGTAGGAAAGGCATGGGGTTTGTTGGTATCTTTTTATCCACCCACAGAGTAAAACAAAACAAAAAGCCTGAGAAGGAATGGGGGAGTTTAAACAAATGTGAAATAAACCGTGGTGAGACTAGAAGAACGGTTACTGCTTTGGCTAGCTGTGTGACAAATGCATTTTATTGGACTGTCCATATTATTTTCCAGACACTGTGTCAAAGGGAGTTGCTGATGGGTAATGCAAAGAAAAGAAATGTTTTCTTTCTCCTTTTCTCAGTCCTTCCACCAGCAGTCTTTTGCATGCATGTGTTAAACTTTGTTCGTGTGTTTCTCCGATGACTGTCTGCTTTGTAGTTCTAATATGCACTTTTCTTTTAATTTTAGGTTCTGACTTCATTTTGCTGACTCAAACTACAGATTCCAAGGAAAGGAGAGGAAGTGGAATAAAATACCCAAGTGCCAGAGGAAAAGCAAGACCAGCCAATGAAAATTACTGTTACTAAACTGTAGATTGCTCTCGCACATAGTGGGGGGGAAAATAGCTGTCTTTTCAAAGCTTACAAAATTACTTTTGCAGATTTCCCTCACAAAACTTCAAATAAGCTAATCCCCTTCACCTAGGGCTGAATTAGGAAATGAAAATATGATTCCTTGCTGGTGTCTTCCATCTTCCTCCCCCTTTGCAGGTTTTTTTTGTTTGGGGTAGGAAACCCTGAACAAACTGTATGGCGTCAACCAGATTTACAGTTGATGGTTATGGATGACACAAGAACTTCAGATTTACATCTCTGCAATGACACCTGATTAAGGCAAAGCTTGAAAACTGCTCATCACTATGTTACCAGAACTTGTAGTAGCTATTACAGTTGTGTTTTCTCTCTTTTTCTAAGATTTCAAGTCTGGGGTGATGTCCCCTGGAAAGCAAGAGCAGATAAGTCATCTTTTAAGATTGGGAAGTGAAATAATATGAGAATGCCCAGAAGAGGCTTAGTAATTCAAGCCAGGACTCGTTGGCTATTGGTGGGCCTTGCTTTACTCTTCAGTTTAGTGTTGCTCATGTATTTGCTGGAGTGTGCTCCACAAACAGATGGCAATGGATCTCTGCCTGGTGTTGTAGGCGAAAGCATGGGTAAAGAATACTATCAAGCTCTCTTGCAGGAACAGGAAGAGCATTATCAAAACCGAGCTACCAGTCTGAAACGTCAGATTGCCCAGCTCAAGCAAGAGCTTCAGGAAATGAGTGACAAATTGAAATCCCTGCAGGAAAAGAAGAGCCCGAAGCTCAATGGTATGAACTACCAGGGCACCAAAGAACAAACATCCAATGATCTCCTAGAGTTTCTTCATTCCCAGATTGACAAAGCTGAGGTGAGCGTGGGGGCCAAACTGCCTAGTGAGTACGGAGTCATTCCTTTTGAAAGCTTTACATCCATGAAAGTATTCCAGCTGGAGATGGGGCTCACTCGGCATCCAGAAGAGAAGCCTGTTAGAAAGGATAAACGAGATGAATTGGTGGAAGTTATCGAGGCTGGCCTAGAAGTTATCAATAATCCAGATGAAGAAGATGGACAAGAGGAAGATGATGGAGTAGGAGACAGGCAGCTATATAGTGAAAATGATTTTATAGAAGGTATGTTCACATGCTTCCCAGCCCCTTAGCAGACTGTCACCACAGGCATTCAATAGTGTTTGCACTTTCAGGTGTTTTACCTCCTTGAATAGTCTTGAAGAGTAATTGTACAATAGGAACCCTCATTTCTGACAATGAGATTACTACTTCATTATCTTGTGTTTTAATGGAGTAACAAATGCATGTCAGTAGGGCTCACCACAAGAGGTGCATAGGGGAAGCTGTATCTGCTTAAAATACAGATGCATTCATAACTGATGGTAGCCAGAGTCAGTCTGACACAACTGCTTATGGTACTAAATAACTGAGAGACTTTCAGTGAAACTGATGCCAGTGGGAGGGAGGAGTTGAATCATCTCTCTTATTCCAGACTAGTTAAGCAATCCAGTATGAAGTAACATGGTTTTTCTTCACTCATCTCTATGCCACTTTTAGTTAATATTCAGGCATTTGACTCTCTTAGAGCTGGCACAGCCGTACTGCAGGGGGAGTTAGGCTGTGTTCTGGGCCTGTGAGCTGAAGAATTCGGTGTCCTGAATAGATCTTTCATGGTATACAGTTATGGGCTCTGCTAAGCTCTGCAGCCTTGAACTGTTCTCTTGTTCTCTCTTCAGTTTTGTCTCAGTGCCTGTAAGTTTAATTGCAGAACACATATTATTATAAAGGCATATTTAGCAGTTAAACTTTCAACGCTTAGTAAGGCACTTAAAAGATGCAGTAGTGACAAATCCCATAAAAGGTGGCTTTCAGGGTATGGTCTCATGCAATGGAACTATTCTTAAAAACTGTCCTAGTATCTCTTCTTTATACTTACAGTATTAAATACAGCTCATGCTGCCATTAAAAACCAAAAGGTGGACCATGTTGTAAGACCATTACTGTAGAAGGGATTCTGGAGTAAGTACTGTATGATGTCTGTATTATTAAGCAAACATGCCAGAGGAAGGTACCATTGGCCTTGAAATAATGGGTTCTGTCAGTCTCAGATGATGTAATTGGTCTGTAGTGCAAAAAGTCTCTGCTTTTAACAGCTACTGTGTTTAAAGTTTGATGCAAGTACTTGTCTTCATTCCAGAAGCTGGTACAGGGCATGGAATCCACTCAGCTGGGTCAATGCAACACAGCCTGTGTTAGGCTCTTAGTACAGTTCTCATTTAAAACCCTATTATTTTTCCCAGGGGCAGTCATTCTTGCACTTAATTTTTACATTAAGTATTCAGCTGCTTTTCCATTGCTGTTTTAGATACTGCTTGTACTGTAGTGGGTTTTTATTTTACCATGACTGAAATAGCTGTTGATTTTTTTTTTTGTGTACTGCCCTTAATGACAGGTGTTCAAGAAAGCTAATAGTTTTGGGAACTCAGAATTATACTTCATACCTCTGCCGCTGTTCACACCAGTATTTGGTTTTGAAAATCAAATTAATTTCCTTTTGCTCCAAAGACAGAAACTTGAAACACATGGTTAGGGGAACGATCAGGAAAGACAAGTCATTAATGCTGTGTGAGTTAGCAACCAGCCATAGCATTATCTATATCTACTAGTATCTTTCTTCAGACAGAAGTTGTGGGTTGTGTGGGTACTCTGTGGGTTTTTTATGTGCAAATAATACTGGCTAATTTAGCCAGCAAGAAAGGCATCTTCTGAAAGTTAGCAGATTTTTTCCCCACCCCTGTTTTTCCAGAACTCAGAGGTAAGAAGCAGCCCCAGCCAGTGTTGGTGTCCTTGCCCTGCAGCCCCCACGAGCAGGCTCTGGCACTCTGCCTCCACTGCCTGTGCATCCCCTTTTGGTGGAAGTCCAGTTGGAAGGCTGATGCCATTCTAGTTATAAAATACTGCTCCCTGAGGGTGCCCTGAACTGGTAGGATCAAATTGCATAGCAGACTTGGTGTATCAGCTGAAGTCAGAACAGGTCCTGTAACTGTCCTTAGAGTATGTCAAAATTGTTGCTGGATTAGTGTTGCTCATTTAGAGAAAGAGGTTTTTTAAGTTGGCTTCAGTTGAAGCAAGTAATTTAAGTTCTACATCCTCCTCTGCTGGTAATTATTTTGTAATAAGTAGTTTGTGACTGAAACTAGAATATTGTGCAATTTTAAACTGGAGGTTGAGAAACTTGATGTGGATTTTTTCTTAAACTTTTGGGACAAAAGAGAAAAAATGGTATTGCATTAGTTAATACATAACCGTCATGCTTTATGCTCAATATAAATAAGTTGATTTTATCTTCTGACTTGCAGGATTTTTTCCCTCAAAACTATTGCATATATACATAAAAAAACTTACCCACAAAACTGTGCTGGAAGATATAGGCGTTTTTAATTCTGAAGTCTTCTAGTTTGTTACCTCAACAAGCTATTTTTATATAAGTCAATATTTGGTTCTGGGAATTATGTCTGCTCTTTTCCTAGACTTGTGAAATAGTAGACTTAACTTGGAACCATGTAATTTCTTGTGATATGTACTTTCAGGTACTCTCTCCTTAGATAATTTGGTGACTGTTTAAATAAGTTCAGAATATCTTTTTTTAGAGATGATTTTACTTAATGCTGTCTTTTAATGTCTGCTGAATATGTCTGAAGTTCTTTCCCAGCAGCTATATTGCCTCTGATGCCCAGTCAGTCAGAAATATCTCTATCTTCTTTTGAAAAAACATCAAGATTTTTTTTTTCTTACTGTGTTTTAGTGTTTATCTGTGTTGGAGTAACTTGAGACAATACTAATAACTTGACTTTAAAATTCATCTGCTTTCTATTTTAAAAATAGAAATTTCCTAAATAAACTTTTTTTCTGAGGAAGTACACTTAATTAGCCAATAATACTCGTGGTAGTCTGAAGCTACTGATTTGTATTATTCTTAGTACTGTGCAGACCAAAAAAGTTCCAAATACCGATGGATGCCAAGTTTCTTGTCACTACTCTGCATTTTTCCTGTGTGTCCTTGATTTAACTATTCATGCAGCTGCCTTGCTCAGCCTCTGTGGACTCTGCATGATGATGTTCTGTCTTCTACCAGTGGTGCAAGGAAGCTGTATCCACAACAGGGAGCACTCTGGCCAATTGTTTGATGCATGGATTTCTTTTTTTTTAAATTTTTTTTTTTTATTTTTAGTGTTGCAAGACAAAATGATGATGCAAATCTGCTTTGGAATTGTGATAAGGCAGAGCTGCCACAGCCACGTCATGGTTATGTGCAGGCTTTGAGCAATAACACTAAGTAAAAAAAAACAAGATTTCAAGTGTATATTACAACTACAAAGATACTTTCTGAAAACTTCCAATTGTTTTTCATAAAGCTCAGTTGACTTGCTCTGCTGATGAAGAGAAAACCAGCAAATTTCTCAGCTCTGTTTGCTGTACCTGTTTTCCTTTGCAGCAACCCATAATGAAACTTCCAGAATTCTAATATGAACAGAACAAAAATCTGACCCGAAAAAAAGTCTTGTGCTGCAATTCCTGCTTGAGAAACACTTTGAAGTTGGCTTTTTTTTTCTTAGTGTTTATGCTAGATCTAAGTATATGAAAAACAAGAGTATCCTATTCCTTGTGGATGAAGAGTATCCCTAGAGAGGATAAAAGATGCATTTTTACATATTTTCACAAATGAATGGATGAACAGTGGACCTAATTGCTGAACTGTGCGTTCTGAAATAGTCCTCCATTAAAAATAGATTTATTTGAGATCACTGTTTGATAATACTGAGAAATGGAGAGTAACTCAGAGGAGATAATAGTGTTACCTCTGTCTGTTCCCTTTCTCCAGAAGCCTGTGACATTGAGTCTTGAATGGTGATAGAGAAGCCTTGAGGAGCCTCCGTGGACACGCTTCACTATCAGTGTAACTGGCTTATTTGGGTTTACATTTATCAGTGTGATTGGCTTTTTAAATCAAGAAATTAAGAGCTCTTCCATTGCACAAACATTCAAAATGAACCTTTGGAAAATAAAAGCACTAGCATGTTTTCAGAAGCTAATTAGCAATTAGCTAATCACTAGTAAAGGTCTTGTTACTGAATGTCTAGCATTGCTGTTGGGGTCCATTTCTCTTGTTTCTGTGTTTCCAATTGGAACTGAGCAAAGTCTAGAAACTTTCTTCAGGTCGTCATCATCAAAAAGGAAGACTCCCCACCCATCCTTGGAATGTAAAAATCCTTTATTGCCATGCTGCAAGCCTCCAAGTGCTCGTCATCCATGGAGCAGTGTGGACTGTCTGTCATGCAATCAGCCCCTGCCCTGTGTGCTGCCCAATACCAGAGGCTGGCCACTGTCCTGGGAATTCAGTGGAGAATTCTAATACACACCAAAAAAGCCAGATCATACCTCTTCAGTCCATAGACCAAACACTTCTTGGTAGTTGTAAAATAAGTAATTTTCATGGCAATAGAAGAACAGCTTTTTTGGCTTTGATAGTAACTGATCCCCAGGATCCTATGTTTAATTTCTTTGGTGAGAAGCAGAACTTCTGCTAAGGGAGTGAAGCTTCATGGACCAGGAATAGCAGCCATTAAATTATTTCTGCTGCTTTTTGCCTCGTTGCTTGTGGAGTTCTATTTTGGATGGCAGCCAGTGTGTGCTAGTTGGAAGGTGAGATAACAGGTTTTATTAGATGAGTCAGTTCCAAGTGTTAAAAACCTGAATACGCTAAGAAGTAAACCAGATGTGGTTCTTTTTCTGTTCTCAAATCTGGTTTCTGTGCACAGAAACTTTAGTTCCATTAAAATATGCAAATTAGTAGATTAGCAACAGAGGCTAGCCCATAGCAAGGAGAATAGCTCAAGGAGTACATATTATTTAAAAGAAGTGTGGCTGTAGTAGCACTTTGAGATTCAAAAGTTTGGAATCTTGGATTTCAATAATTCAATGTTGGCAAGGCACTATTTGGGTTTGAATTTGCATATTAGGGTTTTTATGAAGTAACAGCAGTGGGTTTTGCTTTTGTTTACTTTAAAAAATAAAATCTTGAAATGTTTACTCTGTACTTCAGCCTTCTGTTGTATACTGACATGTAAGCTTATAGTTTGGTTAAAGATTAGCTATTGGCAGCTGGTATGCTTTTTTTAAAACTTCACTTACGTTGTGAATGGTATTTTTATCTGTAAACAGTGACTGGATAGCAGAGAAAAGAAGAAAATAGAGAATGTTAATTTCCCCAGGAGTCCTGGTACATGTAAAGTATTGGCTGTCTTTTACATGAAAGCATAATGTATGAGCAGTGTGGTGCATCAGCTACTCCATTAACAAGATGCTGTTTTCAAACTACAGTGCTGGACTGTGCAGCACAAAGGGTTGGAATGGAAAAGGGTTGAGAGGGATTTAAAATCTTTTGCTGCTTCTGGCAGTCAGCATTGTGGATTTTCATTGTTTGAAACACCATTTTCAGTGCTTGTAATTGGTAATGATTTGAAAAAAAGCATTACAATGTGGTGCATACTTGTGCATCTCTGTGCTGACAAAAGCATGAATGTGAATTTCAGTCTTTTCAAGGAGGGCATCACAGAACTTCGTTCAAAGGGTAAAAAAGCCTCTCAGTTCAGAGGTTCAGTCATCACTGACTTCCAGTGTGACGGACCAGGTTGTTCTGCTACACCTTGTGTCCCACAGCCCCTCCGTGCTGGCCGTGCACGTTGCCCATTGGCTCTGCCAGTGCACGTCCACAAGACGGGATGGATTTCAGGACTGAGCATGGGAGGGGCCTGAGGAGCTTGCTGTACAGGAGAGACTGCTGGGCAGAAGGAGGGAACATCAGCGTATGAAACTGGGTTTGGTTTTGGAGGCTGGAGCAGAGCAACACAGAGGGAGATTTAGGGAAAGGAGTCTTTCTTTGTGAATGGAATCTGGGATATAGGAAAAGAAGTTAGGTCAAGGTGGTGTGCACATTTCTTTGCTTCTTGTATCAAAAGGGAAGGGCACAGGGAGGCCTGGGCATAGGGAGAGACACAAAGCTCTATCATTCCTTCTTTCTGGTTCCTGAGACAGTCAAACCCGAGCTGCTCTATGGCTGAGAGCTGCTTCCTTCACATACTTTGTCTGGTGTTGATTTCAGTTGCAAAAAAAGACAACAAAAAGGACAATATCAGTGCTGGGTACAAAAGAGAGCCTTTTGTGTCGCTAGTATGCCTTGTCTGCTCTGTGGCCTGCCACCAGCTGCTTTCTGGGTGGGAGGCCTGGGAGGGATTTCAGCTGCAGAGGAGACTGGTTTGGAGAAGGGGCAGTTCAGGACAACTAGGTGAATGGAAATGCATCATGTGAGGGCAGGGGTGTGCACCCCTCTTGGGAATATGCAGCTGTTTGTAACTTTCTCGGTGGTCGGGGTGCCTGCTTAACTGGAACGTAATGCCAGTTCATGGTATAGCTTGTGGTTCTTATGGATAATGCAGCTTCTCTTTGCTGGTGAGAGGAGAGCAGAGATGGGATGAAGATAAGGCATTTTTGTTGAAGGATTTTTCCTGTCATCATTTCTTACTCTTCGGTTACCATATATATGGAATAGCACAGCGCTTAGTAGGGTCAAAACCACAGATGAGCCTTTCCTATGTGCTGTAAAATTAGAGTCTTTTGATTTAACTTCCTTCCTTGATGGTCCTTAAGCTAAAGGACCATGTTCTGAAAGGGACAGATTTTTTTCTATCCGTTAGGAATCAAATCTGTCAACAGTCCCTCCCTGTTTCTGGAGGGACTAGCACTGTTGTCCTAAAGTGTGACAATCGCGTAGAAAACTTCTGCCTGTGTCCTTAGAAGACTGTGGTTTAGCTGGTCTAAAATACCAGTTATTTATCAGACAGAAAGCATTAACTCCTGGTCAGCAGTGAAAACAATTTAAAAGCATTCCAGCATTATCACACAGTTGTTTTGTTTAGATGCCACATGTCAGATTTTGCACAGTTTGTCAAGCAAGTTACTGTCATTTGTTCTGCCCACAGAACAAATTGTGCTTTTCTTGTGTGATTACTGGCCAGATGATCTCAGATTTTACTGTGGACTAGCTCAGGGTGAGATTCTTACTGAAGAGCTTAAGAGCAGGCAATATTAGATTTCAGCCATCCTTTTCCATATCAAGTGGCTGAATTCCCTTTTTGTTGGGTAGAACCAACTCTTAATTCTGTGTGAGAAGTTGGCATAGGACCATGAAAGCTGTTGTCTGTAAGAAACAGGAGAAGCTGGAGTTCATTTGGGATTGTTTCTCAGATCTGATCTAAACTGGTAGAAGGGTAATTGTAATTAATAACAGTTTGTGGAAATTTCATATGTTTTTGGGAGAAGCCCAGAAGCTTTGTCCCCAGTTCTTTAGTTCCTAGGAAAACCAGTGTTTCTGAAATAAAACTGCTGGGATCTTTGACTTTACATATTACTTGTGTGACTTATTCTTCAGGTTACTATCGTACAGAAAGAGATAAGGGGACACAGTATGAGCTGTTTTATAAGAAGATGGATGGCATGGAGTACAGGCATGTCACCTTGTTCCGACCTTTTGGACCCCTCATGAAAGTGAAGAGTGAAACAGTCGATATTTCTAGATCGATCATTAACGTTATTGTTCCTCTTGCTGGAAGAACTGAGGCATTTGCACAGTTTATGCAAAACTTTAGGTAGGTGCATGAGATTATATAGTGAGCTATGTTGCTGATTTTCAGTATTTTGTTTCCTTTTCAAAATGAATTCCTGTTCTGGTTGATTTACAACAGAGCTAATGATTCCAACATTGTATGCAACTGCCTTGGGATGTTTGTAATTGAACCTGCTGTATGGAGAAAACATTCCTTCTAAAAGGGCTTAAGAGATTCTCGAATTGCAGCAAAATGACCAATTGTCAGGGTCATTGTGAACCTGGACACAGATGATCTTGGACCAAATTTTTGTATCTACATCAGTTGTAGGATGCCTGTTGATAAAATAAGGTATTGGAATGTGAGACACAGTATTGGAACCTTCTGATTTAAATGGGCAAGATGAGGAAAGAAGAGGGGAAAACATCTTTCCTTGTTTTCTTTGAAGCTATTGGATACCTAATCAGAATGCTTCAATCTTCTAATACTTTTTAATGCAGTAGCTTTTAAGTACCTGCAGATTTTTTGTTGTGTTGCGAGTAATTACTGATATCAGCTTATCTTTGTGCTTACAGGGATGTGTGTATTCATCAGGATAAGCGTGTTCACCTCACAGTGGTGTACTTTGGACAAGATGGTCTATCAGAAGTAAAGAGCATCCTAGAATCTGTAGCCAGGTAAGTGTATCAGTCCAACATCACTCAGTACAAACAATATTGATTGGCATTTTGAACAGATTTCTTAAAATAATGAATTGAGTTTTAAAAAATTCACCAAATAAAGTTTATAGTCCACTACAGGTTACTAGGAAATGTATTATTTATTTATTGTACACTACTTATGGTGGCCATTTTGCAGCTTAGGTTGCAAAAGTTTCCTGAAGACTACTAAAAATCAAATTATAGCCAGAAAAGATTTTGAGGTTTCTATCTGACAGTCCAAAAAACTAGGGTGACTTTTGCAGTGGATATTCAGTCATGCTAACAGGTTGATTTCTTTGGAACTGGGATTTACATTTTAATAGTTACTTCACTGGAGATACAACTTTATTTATTGGCAAGGAGAAGAAATGTAGTAGTCAAAGCAGGCCTGTACTTACTCTCAGCTGCAAAATGACTTCAAGCATGGTTCATCATGGCTGTCTCAGGTGTAGCATTACATCAGTATGGATGTATAATTCCCAAATGTGTCTTTTATGGTTTTTGCACCAGAGAGCTGGGACAGGTGTCAGCATCCTTTACCCTGTAGCCAAGGGGCTCCTTTGCTCCCTGAGCTCTGGCACTGATCCCTGAGCTGGGAGCCTGTTCCCCTCAGCTCTCGTGTGCCCCCTGTTTCACAATGCTGGCCAGCCTTCTCTCCATGACCTACATTAGACACTTTGTCAGCGTGTACAGGCATCTGGTGAAGAAGGGAGGAGAGAATTTCTGCATTTTTTGCTGCAAGCTCCCTAGCACCTGCTGTGTGCTGTACTCCTCCATTTTTGAGGCCTCTGCTGCCAGCCCTGCTCCCTGTGAGATGTCCCTCAGTGCTGCAGGCTCACTGGGCATTTACCTGGGTCTGCATCTTTTTAGTGCTGGTGCTGTTTGAATATCTTCACTCGCTTCTCTTCAAGCATTGTCCTCTGAGGTGTCACTGAAATAGACACTTAGCTTTGCTTGAAGATGTTTTCTGGGTGTGTTTCCAGTCTCCTTTGGCTGCTCCTTCCCTCTTCTGCTGTGGGTACAGGCACGTGTGCCACTGTGAAGCAGCGAGGAGAAGCAAAGTGCTTGGGTTATGGTGGCACTACCACACAGATGGCCTTGGCCCCGTGAGTCTGGTGATGCCAGGACTCTGGCTTCCTCTTTGCCCTCTTCTCTGAACTGGTAAAGACAGATATTTCTCTGTTAGTCAGGACTTCTTGGTTTGTGGGGACAAATTTTAGATGCCCTTGTGATTCAGGAGAGCATTTTAATTCATGTCAGTTAACAAAAGGCCTTTTAATCTGAAGGATGAGACACCAAGAGAAGTTGTAAAGTAAGACTGATTCCTATAGTTTCACAGGGTTTAAAATTAAAATAGACAACTAAGTAACAGATTTTTTTTCCTCATTCTGATCATATAACTGATTTTGTTTCTAAATTTCTGGAATGAAATTGCTGTAAAATGCTAAATAAACGTATGTATGGTCCCTCTGCCCCTCCCCAGGGATTTATATGGGTTTGGCTCTGTTTTTCTTGTAGAGAAACTGACTTCCACAATTACACGCTTGTCTCTCTGAATGAGGAATTTAACCGAGGCCGAGGACTTGACATGGGTGCCAGAGCCTGGGAAAAGGGCGAGGTCCTGATGTTCTTCTGTGATGTTGATGTTTATTTCACAGCCGAATTCCTCAACAGCTGTCGCTTAAATGCTGAGCCCGGTAAGTTCCCCCATTGTTGCTGGAGCGGAGCATTGTCACTGTGCTTGACTCCAGCTGACCTGTGCTGAGCACATAGGGAACAAAGAAAACTCAGCTAGAATGGTGGAGCTTGTTCAGCGTCACACACCGTGGAAAATGAATCATACTATACACAAAAGGCAATAATATTTACTCTGAGAAATAACTTCTGCCTTAGTGAAGCTTGTTTTAAGAACACATTGTCCTTTTTGTGCATGTACAGTTTTCATGCTTTCTTAAGATGTAGTTGTCTGAAGGAAAGCTGGGCAGTTCAATGGCTTTAACAATTCGACTGCATGTAAATCTGTATAACAAAACTCAGTGTAGCGCTCTACAGTGGAAGGTGATTTTTGTTATGCTGGAATCTCTAACAGGTTTGGTTTCTCTCTTCTCACACGTCACATATGAATGGTTTTCAGTAGAGCTGCAGTGTGCTCCTTACGGAGATGGAGCTAGTGTTCCACTGTTCCATCCCAAGCTCTGAGATATTCTGATTGTTTTTCTTAGTTTGTGTGACGCTTGCTCGTTCTACAAGCTTCTGGCAAGAAGGGTAAAGCTTTCTTGAGTTAACAAGCATACTACTGAAGGCTTCCTTCTGTCAAACTCTGTTTGGGTTCTTTTTTTTAATGCTTACTCTTGTTTTAAATGTGTTGCAGTCAGAAACCATTTTCTCCAAATGTCAATTTGGAATCAATAGATATTTTTTTCTTCACCTAACAAGCAGGCAAGAAAATTTGTTAGGAGCCAGATATGTGGGTTCTGATTTTTGCTTTTTCTTTAATTTCTGTCGCTGTACTTGATGAGCAAGTTGTATAAATAATTGGAAAAATTTCAGAGAGGAGTATTTTGTGAGCTTTAACAAGAAAGAGAGTTCAAGAAACTGCTTGAAATTCATACTGGCAGTTTGTCACCTTTGCTTCAAATGAGATCTGGAAATGCTGCTCACCTCTTCAGGGTTCATACCCATGTCAGGATAGGGAATATTCGTGTGGACTGTTGTCAGTACCTTTGCAGCATTGGCGATGCAAGGCATTTGTGGAAAAAACACTTACCTGGCTTTTATATGAGACACAGAACTGGCGTTTCCAGTTTTGTCAGGATTCTCATGGTGCTTGATGTCCTTGCAGGGTATCCTGGATGTACCTGCTTTTACATGTTTGTGGAAAGAGACAAATTCATAAAACTCAAAAATGCAAGGTCTTACTTGGATTATTTTATTTTTAGTTTTACTGCCTATCATTATTGCAGGATTTTTGCAGTCACCTAGAATGATACTGAGTTATCTAATATTTTCAATAAACATGTATAACTATATATAAATGTAAATCAAGTGTAATACTTATAATATGCATACAGATGTATTTTTTTAAATCCTATGGGCTCTGCCCCACTAGATGTTACGTGGGAAATATTAGCAGCTAAAACTTATTTTTATTTATTTCCACTACATGCCTAATAGGTAATACTTTGCATGAAAAGAGTGTTTCTGTTTTCTTTTTGCCTTCAGAAAGCATGCCCACAGTGAGTAACAATCCTCTTTTGACTTCCAGGGAAAAAGGTTTTCTATCCTGTGGTGTTCAGCCTTTACAATCCTGCTATTGTCTATGCCAACCAAGATATGCCACCTCCTGTGGAGCAGCAATTGGTAAGCAGCTTGATTTATTCTGGATAGAATTAGGTGTGCTTTGTATTAAAACAAAATTAGGTGTAACTTAATAGTCTGTTTGGGATACCTTAAAACGTTTGGCACTGCATATCTAAATGGCTTTCTCCATTTTGGGCAAAGCACTTGGAAAAGGTCCTCGTCAAACAGTACAAAACTCATTGTTAGATGAACTTGGGAGTTCCACTTAGTTTAAAAGAAGTAATTGCTATGAACCAAATGAAGTTGGTAGTTCTGATCTGCTGCTTATTCTGCTTTGACAAGCCAGTATTTTAGGAGGATGGTGGCATTGCGTGGCAACTTTCATCTTATGTTCCAGCAAACGAAGCTTTGGTGAAAGGCAAAAACCTCTGATGATATGTCCAGTCTGACTCAAGAGACTGCACAGATGAAATTGGGCTTTGCAGCTGAGATTTCTGGGATGGACAGGTTTGGAGCAGGAAGAGAATAGTATGAAGAGGAGCTGTATTAAAAGATAAACATAATAGCCCTCATTCTCTATGTTTGTTTACAAGGATCCTGCTGAAAGCTGGAGGGAGGGTTTTGCAATATGGCCTCAGGTAGCCTCAGCTGGGAGAGGAGTGAGCCCCTCCCTGACAGCTCTGCTGTTCACTCTTTTAGATTTAACAGTATTATGGTTGCTGATTTCAATCACAAAGCTTACTTTTCTTCTTATATCGGATCAAGAGATAAATGTAGCCTTAGAAAGTGGGTAGAAAATGGAGTATTGGGAGCGGGTGATTTAGCGATGGAGCAACTTACTGCTTGGTCAGGGCAGATAGAAAATAGATGAGGTGCAGCAGAAACTGCTGTGGAATCTGCACTGAGGGTGAGTGGAATTGGGAGGCAGAGGGTGAAGCGAACAGCAGGTCACTGGGAAGCCCCACATGACGAGTGCATGACACAGAAATACCACAAGTGTTTCTATGCTTATCCTGCACTGATGATTGGAAGAGATTAGCTTTCTGCAAAACCAAGCGCAGTGTACCTCCCTCCTTGGCTGTATTTTACATTTCAGAACAATACTGGTTTAACATTGCAGGTACACAAGAAGGATTCCGGTTTCTGGCGAGATTTTGGCTTTGGGATGACTTGTCAATATCGGACAGACTTTCTGACTGTTGGTAAGATGAGACTGAAGAAAAAGAACTGTGTGTTTAAAAAGTGATTCTCTGGTCTTACCTAATGACAGGAAAGTATATTTATTTCCTGTATTATTTCCCCATGCCCAGCAGTCAGACTTGCTTGACAAGTTTGACCAATGAGATGAATAAGCTTTTCTGGATTTTGATGTCCCATCTGTTGAGTATATCAAAGGACACAGTAGTTTTAGTAGAAACATTCCATTCTAGAACTTTTTAAAATACTGGTAAAGATTTTGGGGTACTTTTTGTCTGTCTGAAGCAAATGAATCAAGTTTAAGAAATGTGTCACTCAAATAAGCCCCTCACATAGACAAGAAGCATTCAAATCCTTTCTTTTAAATAACCCGGAGAAGTTGAATGCGGCTGTTGGAGTCGTTAGCAATGTGCTTTGCCCCCCCCTTGTGGCTTGTTCTTAAAACTGAGAGCAGCTTGGTGTGCTTAAAAGTGGAAGATGGTGAGGCTAGTCTGCCAGAAGATGTAAATCTGCCAGAAGATGTAACAACACAGCCCTGTGTGCTGTCTGATGGCTTGAATGCAGGCTGATTGCTAATAGCAGTCTTACTGCCATCTGTATGGTACGAGCTAAATAAAGACTTTATAATTCTGGAGTTCTGAAATTGTACTAGAGCCTGGGTTGCTCTTCACTGGGGTCCTGGCAAAACAAGAGAACTTAAAATGGTGAGCCATGTTCCTTTCCTTTATCCAGCCTTTTGAATTGTGACCTACGGAGTAATTGCTGGCATTGTTAGAGAGGATTTCTCATACGGTGCATGACTGCTTCATTTTCCAGCTGCTGAAATCCATTATGCTTCCTAAAAATAATCCAAAAGCGTAGCCAGTGAGGTTTGCCTGCAGTTTTCTGCAGCTGTCGCATGGGATGTCATGCATAATGCAATTTGGAGACACTGCTCTAAGAGACTTTCTGAAGTCAGCAGTCTCTGTCCTGGGCGGTTTCCACCACAAAGGATGTGTCCTTGAAGCTCCCGTCCCTCAGTTTGGCGGCATGCTACGGCATGGGGGACTTAATTCACAGCTGCAGAATTTTTGGGGTGCGATGCCAGACCTGGTAACGCGTTAGGCATAAAGTGTCGCTCTTCTTGCCCAAATGACGATTTCTGCTGCTGTTTCTGTAGGGGGTTTTGACTTGGAAGTGAAAGGCTGGGGCGGCGAGGACGTTCACCTGTACAGGAAGTACTTGCACGGCGAGCTGATGGTGGTCAGGACGCCGGTGCCCGGGCTGTTCCACCTGTGGCACGAGAAGCACTGCGCGGACGAGCTGACGCCGGAGCAGTACCGCATGTGCATCCAGTCCAAAGCCATGAACGAGGCGTCGCACTCGCACCTGGGCATGCTGGTGTTCAGGGACGAGATCGAGGCGCACCTCCGCAAGCAGGCCTACAGGACTAACAGCGAGGCCGTGGGCTGAGCGCCGCGCCGGGCGCCGCGGATTCACAGCGACCAGCATCCCTTCGCAGCCTTAATCCCGCTCTCTCATGCAGTGCCTCTCTTTGTCGGTGAAGAAGAGTCCCGAGGGGTTTTTGGTTCTCGTGTTTGTTTTCCGCGTAATCCTTCGACTGATGGGCTCTTACCTACGTGTCTTTGTGAGTTCGAGCCCCTCGGCTAAATTGGACAGCACGCGTAGTTCGAGGAAGGTGTCTTCGGTGTCGACTGGAAAAATCTGTGGAATGTACAATTCAACACTTTTCCATGTGGTACATTTCTGTTCTTATATTTGCATTCTTTTGAGAATTAAATAATCTTTTGTGTCTTGAGTATTTTCGGTCTGTACGGCTCACCGCGCTGCGACTTGAGAAGGATATTGTACCTAGACTCCATTGCAGAAACAAGAGAAAGGTGTGGAAAAAAAAATCTCACCGTGAAAGGTATATGGACATGCTGACCAGCAGAGCAGCTGTGCAGGGTGCTGATTCCACAGCAGGGGCTTGGTGCCACATCTGCTGCATTAACAGACATTGGCATGGTTGAATAGAGAATAATTTGGAGGGGTGGGAATGAAAATCCTTTAAAGTGGAATTTTAGAACGTATAATGGAAGTTCACACTGCAAAGGAAACGCCACCTTCTTATTTCAGTGATGGATCAGACAAGTTGGGAACATGCCAGCTGGGTGTTTCTGTGCCTGCTCTTTTCCCACAGTAGATGCCACATCCCTTCTTTAAACTGAACTGTGCGATTAAACTTGTTTGCTTAAATATTTTTGGCCCCACTCCTTATTCCAAGGCCCTGCCTACATATCTCATCCTTTAAGTTGAGGAACCATCTTTTCATTCCTATATGAATTTATTAGAGGCCTGTTTGCTATTATGCCAATATTTTCCTTGTGCATTCTGTCTCTTTTGGGCATTCTCCTGACGTGTTTTTGTAAAGGTGTCATTTATTCTTAGTTCTTTCAGTGACTGAAAAAGCAAGTGCTATTACAGTCTTTCTTTATACGATGCTCTTCATTCCACTGATCATCCTAGTAGCCTTATTCTTCACTTTTTCAGTTTGAGGATGTTTTAGGGTGTTGGGTTTTATTCTTTTTCTTCTCATTTGGTTTTGTTTTTTGGTTTTTTTTGTCATTTTTTGGTTTGGTTTTTTGGTTTTTGTTTGTTTTTTCTTACTGGGTTTTTTTGAGCATGTTTAAGCAGAATTGTGCTCTGGTCCCATTAGTGCCTTATACAGTGGCACTACTACTTTGGTACTTCTCTTTGGGGTGTTTTGGGATGCATAAACAGTTCGAAGGCAGGCAGGTCATTTTTTTCCATGTTGTCTTATATGATACCATATGGCATGCCTCATTTTTTAATACATTTGTTTATAGAATGAATGCAGAGAATGCTAATTCAGTGGTTAAACCATTTGCATGGTTTCTGCTGAATTTAGATATTAGCTGAAAACCTTTCTCAAACCAGGTAATTAAGATCTGTTTATGGATTTATTTTGCTCAATAATTCTGAAGGCAACTAAAGATTTAAATGATTGATTTCTGAATAGCAGATATGCTGTGCAAATAGTTCTGGGCACTGATCCTTTTTTATATGTATATAAAATTTGCCTTTATGTAACTTATTGTGGAGAACAGTGTACTGTATTGTACTTAGAGTGAAGAGAATGCATTGCAGGACTTCTTGCAGTTGATATTCTCAATATAATAAATGGAATTTCTGCATTTTAAAAATTGTTTTAAGCTGTTTCTTTGAACTACATTTTTACAATAATATTGTACAGAGCATAACACATTGAATTCAAGTAATATTTGCAGTGAGAAGTTCAACCAGCTCAGGGTATCTACCCAGACCAGGTATGAGAGTTTTTTCCTCAGACAGCTTGAACTTAGACCAGATGTTACCGTACTTGGATATCTTGGTGGCTGCTAACAAAAACTGTAAGGTACTGCCAAGGACACGATTAAACAGATTGGTGTTATAACTTGGGGTAAAGATACAAGTGAGGCACTTCCCCTGAGATTCCAGCCTTTAAACCTTCAGGGCAGCTGCTGCTGCCCTGCCTGCACGAGCATCCGAAAACGCCTCTCCCTGTCACCAGCACTGCTTGGCACGCCCTGGAATGGGCACAGGTGTCCAGCATTGCTGCACCTCAGCTCTCAGCACTCAGACACTGCCTCAGGAGGACCCGGCTGTCCCAGTTCTCATGTTTTGGAAACACGGCTGAGTGCTGATACCCAGGTGTCTTAGGTTCTGCTGTTTTCCACTGCGTGGTTGTGCTTATCAGCAGCATAGGGGGATCAGTGTCAGCTGTCCCCAGCTGGGTGATGAGAACCAGCCCACGCTGCCCATGCTGGAGGGTGATGGGGCTGCTCTGCAGGTGAGTATCCTGCACTACCCAGCTGTGTGAGGTGTTGCTGTGGCACATGCCAGCCCAGCAGCTCTGTGCCCCCAGTGTTTGAATGCACAACCATTGCTTTTGCTCTGCAATGGAACTAGAGCAGAAATAGTGGGATGTGCCTTTATTAAAAACAAAGTGATTTCAGTTAGCTGGGCCACGCTGTGCTGTAAGCACGTGTTTGTGAGCAGCAGTGTGTTGCTGCTGTGAGCTGTGATGCAGGGCAGGGATGCTCTTTCCCAGTAACGTGGGTAACTCTTCCTTGGATGTGTTTCCCATCTTCATCCAAGAAAGGCAGTGAGTTAGTTGTGCTTCAAATACTAAAATCTCTTGCTTGGGAGCCAGACCTGCCCTTTACTTTCCCAAGGTGTGCTCTGCCTGCAGAGGAAGAATAAAACCCACCTTGGGGGGCTTTATTTAGCTTGTGGTGCTGCTGGGGCACTGCGAAGAAGAGCGATAATATCAGGCTTTGGAGTCACAATCCCTCTCCCAGGGTCGGTGCTTGGGTTACATGGCCAAGTGCTGGGCTTTGTCCTCCTGTTTTGACAGATGCTGTTTACATAACACACTTTTTTTGAGCTGTGGTCCAAGTGTTTTCCTGGAGGAGTCACTGTGTTTTACTGCTAGAGTAGTAAATATAGTAACACTTATTTAAATAGGAACATGCTCCACTGAATCATGAAGTAATTTTGGTTCTGTTGCGTGCTATTCACATAAATTGTAACCTTTTTCCAAGGAATTTGTAATCTGCAGTCTTCCCTAGAGAGAAGTGTTCTTCATTAAAGGAAGTCAAGATGAGATTCATTTTTACTTGAGACCCTTGCAGGAAATAATGCGAGTTGTGCTTTTGAATTTGTTTAAAAATATGTTGTTTAATGAGACTAGTTTTTACTGGTTTGGAGAATCAGCAAATACAGATGGAAAAGTGGAAAAAACTTACAGAAATACTTCTGGGTCTTCTGCATCCAGAAGAAAATACAGGGTTTAAAAAAATCCTTAAGAATCTTTGGACTCTGAGAGGCACACACCTATGAAAATCAAAACTTACTTGTAAACTGTGTTCAAGAAGAGAATTGCATCAGGAGGGAAAGAGAAGTGGTGGGTGAGCCCTAACCCCTTGTATCTGAATGCTTTTCGTTGTTCGTTTTGGGATTTGTTGATTGCTTTGCCATTTGCATATCCACGCTGGGAGCACGTGCTCTTTGCCAGCCCTGGTGTGCTCTCAGGCTTGGAGTAGAAGGGCTGTTTTTGGAAAAGGCTGTGTCTGTGGAGTGAAATGGAATTCAGCACAGGGGCTATCAAACGGCCTTCCCAGATAGGGGTGGTGCCTGAGCTGGCTCCTGCTGCAGACACAGGCAGATGTTGCCCAGGCAGCAAAGTCACAGCTGAAACAACTGGGGAGCTTGTCCTGTGAGAAGCAGGGGGTAAATGATACTGTCCCAGTGTGATGGATGTGAGGGAGACAGGAGGTGCAGCTGAGCAGAGCTGGGGACACGGGAGCCCACAGGCACAGCATGGCTTTGGCCCTGGCAGAGCTTCAGCCCTTTTTGCAGATTTTCCTGCAGCCTCATGCAAGCTTAAATGGCTTCTTGCTGACTTCATTGCAATCCGTGGGGAAAATGATCGTGTTAAAGGGATACTCTGAAGCAAAAATAAAACCCTTTGAGATTGCTTGGTGCACAGAACAGGTCTGAGACAGCTTTGGCTTCTCTCAGGTTGCAAGTCCCAGCTTTTGCTGGGCCACTCAGTTCCTGGGGAGCAGCTGGGATGGTAAATGCCAGTTCTGGCCAGTAAATGCATCCATGGAGCAGATGTTGGGGGTGTTGTTTGCATGCCCTTAAGAATATTCTCCAAGTGATTTTTTTTGGCTGCTGGGTTATTGTGAAATTCTTTTTGGAATACTTCCTTGGAGACTGAAATTTTTAAGTAGTAAAGCGAAGAGGCGTATAGAAAAACAAAATGGATTTGTTTGTGTCTGTCAAATCATTCATTGCTTGCTTGGATTGTATGTTTTTGAAATGTGTTAGGAGGGTTTTGGGTTTTTTTCCAGACTGAGATCAGGTCTTCAACAGTGAGCTATTATGTCCCCAGATAATAATAATTCAGTGTTTCATTAAGTTCTGGTATTGCTGTAAACATCCAAGACTTCAGTCTACTCCGTTGCTTACAACTGTGTTTGCTGAGTCCCCCAGTGCTCTCTTGCTGTTACTGAGGATTTGTTGCATTTGTTTTTTGATTTAATACATATTTGCGGAGGTGGCATGTTGTTAGCAGTATCTTGTTTGAACTGAATGTAAATAAATGGATGTTATGTGAGTATTTTAAAGGAAACTTGCAGTGTTGACACTGATGGATAGCAAGATGCCGTATTTAATATGCCTCAGAATCAGAAGAGGCCAAAGCGTGCTCATGTGACAGGGATTAAAAAGACGTTAAGCAGTTTTTCTCTGTAATGAGATTCTGTTGGAACTCACTTGACTTCTGCCCCCAAACAGAATGACATTACTTTTAAGATTGCTGCTTAATCCAAAGCAGCTAGATAAGATTAGAAATATTAGAAGCAAATTTCCAGTGAATTTCAAGTTTCTTCTTTTCTGTCCTGGATTAGGTGAGGCTGTTTGAAGTTGATGTTTTGGTTTGTGTTCACTTTCAGCATTCTTTCAATCCTGTTAAATGGTCTCTGGGCCTAGTGCTGAAGCAGGTTTGTAAACAGGACTCCTCTGTGTGGCCGCAGACCTGGGTTTTGGCTTCTTTCTTTGTGTGTGTGTTTAGTTTTGGTTTGTTTGGGAGGTTCGGTTTCCTGGTAGGTGCTACTAATAGTTTCAAGTAGCTGTGCTCTGGTTTTGCCAAGCACTGTTTCTGACAGGACTTCTTTATGTAAGTGCCTTTTATTATTGGCTGCCAGGAGCCTCAGTAACCAATACTGTGAAGCATGCATCCTAATAGATCAGAAACTGTGTATTTATTGACTGCTGCATTTCCTGGTAGTTTGAATTTCTTCCTCATTACACACCCTAGGGAGAGGGCAGAATATGCTTCAGAGTGTCCAGCACTCCCTGCTTGACATTGAACTTGACTGCTTTTTAATATTTCTTAACTTAGGTTTTTTGGTTTATTTTATATTGGTTTTATTGGTGATCTTCTTACAGCAATCAACTGCATCAATTTACTGTGCAAAAGCTGAATGTGCTATCAGGAAGCCATAAAAACATTGATGTCAAAAATTGCTTATAACGTTGGAAACACTAGAAGTGCTTCAATTATTTTATTGTTACCATGTTAGAGGGATGGTCATAATTTATGTTGTACTTCCACGCTACTGCAGAACCTTCCCCCCCAAATGTGATTTATCTCTCTTCCAAAGCCCAAGGTCCACCTTGGGAAGCAGTGAAGGACAGCAAACCTCAGCTCTGTCAGAGCCTGTAGGAATGTGCTGGAGCCTCAGAACATTCCCAGTTATCCCTGCCTTGCCAGGGATAAGCATGAAAGAAGATTGCTAATATTTGCATGCTTACCGGTCTGGAAACTTCCTTGATAACATGCATTAACAGTTGCAGATGAATTCTTTCTGTAATTTGAGTTTTAAAATTATTTAGCTATCTTGCTGTCCTGACACACAGCCCTCTTCAGCTGCTGCAGAGAACAAGGTCAAAGCTGTGCTGCCACACGCTGCTCTGGTGAGCTGGGAAACTGGGGCTGCCCTGATCAAATGACATACACTGAGGGCTGTAGACAGATCTGTCAGCACATCCCCACAAGAATTACTGATTTCTCCCAAAAAGACATACTAGGATCAGTTGGCAGCTAACTGCTCAGCTGAATTTTGCCCCGTGGGTTTTTGCTAGAAGAAAGCTGTTTCTTGGGAATTATTAACTTGATAAATCAAACTGCTGCTAACGTAACTAAGGATACCTTACTGGCATTGAGCTACTGCTTGTCACACTGTGTTGTGCTCTAATGGCACTGAAGTGCCTGGAAAGCAATTTTATTGTTTACTCTTTTGCCTGTGTAAATAGCTAATTTATCCTAATGACTGGATGGGACATAATTGGAAGTGAATTTTCAAGGATGCAATATTCATATTAATTATGAGTGTGAACTGGCCATCAGGAAGACTCTTATCTGCTCGATCCTCCTAATGCTGGTAAACATCATTATCTCCTATAATGAGCTGTGATGACTGAGCATAGATAGCACTGTTCAGCTCTGCAAGCGTCCATGTGGGTCTGGTTACCAAAACCATTTCCCTAGGCAGTTTCCAACAGATCAAAAACGCTTATGGGGACTTCCAGAGCTCCTGCACTTCCAAGATGTCCTTTTTTTTTGTCAGGGTTTATACACCTGAGAAAGGCGTGGCACTGGGGCAGGAAAGCTGGGGTTTGCTCGCAGTCCTGTGCTTGTCCTCTGTGTGAGAAGTGGCTTTGCTTCTGTACAGCAGGGCATGAAAAAGGGCAGTGGCTGTAAGCAAAGGTGCTGGGGTGTTGAAATACGCCAACAGAAATTTGCCACAGGAAACGCTGCAGTCTGCTGCAGCCAGCAAAGGTTCCTGTGCTCTGCTGGGCAAAGGATAAATACAGAGAGGAAAAAATTAAATTCAGCTCTTATGACACAAAATGTTTTTGCACAGTGGAACTGTTAAACATTTCCATTGAGAGGAAAAAACCATTCCGTAGCACAGACCACATCAAATCCTTAAAATACTACTACAGAAAGAACATTAGAAGTAGCAGCATATTGGTGGCTTAGTGCTGCTCTTGCCTGCATTGGAAAGAACTTAAATATTTCATACTACACCTTTTCAAGTCAGAAAGTAACCAGTTGGTTCACTGTGACCATATTGCCTTCCACACCTCATTCAGCTTCTGGGTTGTGGTTTGATACATTTGCAAGTGAAAAATAACTGGAAAAAGTTAATCACGGTTGAAGCAATTACTTTTTTTTTTCTTTTTTTTTTTTTTTTTATTAATGCAAGCACATCCAGTCAAACACAGAATATCCTGCTTTATGGTACAGCTTTATATTTAGCATTTCAGCTCAGAATAGCAAAACACGGTATTTAAGGAATGTATCAAACTTAGGGAGGAAAAATAAAAGGGAACCAATGTAGATACTGCATGGATTTCAAGTATATACTTGGACTGATTGACCGGTGAAGTGCACATTCATGTGAAAGCTCTTTTATACATTTACAGAAAGTGTTCTAAAATTGAATTTCAAATATATATTTTTTTCCTTAAATTTTAAGCATCCCTTTTAAACTTCAGTTACATAAACAAAGCTGATATACAATCCCTCGTATAGTGTCTGACAATGTTACTAGCTAGAACATCTCTGAAAGTGCAAAACACTGTAATAATACAGTATAAATATTCTTACTGGAATCCAGGGCTGAAGGCCAGCACTTCAGCACAGGAAAAATAGCAGCAGCTCATAAGAATTATCCCTTCCCCTTTCCTGGGCTGTTCTTGTTAGCAGTTAGTATTCTACTTCTTCCTTCCTCGTGCTGTAACATGCTTTTGTTTCTCTTTGATGCCAATGCTATGGGAATAGTGAAACGTTGGTTTGTCTCCCTTCCTTACATCAACTTACTCCTCTGATTTAAAGTATTTGTCAAGGGGGAAGTGAAAGAGGGAAAGCTTTTTAAATTTTTCACCGTGCTCCAGGGCCAATAGAGCAAATTTCTGCTAAGTGCTTGCAGATGCTGCATCGAACCGTGGCGCTGCTCTTGGCTGTAGGCACTCAAGCAAGGAGAGTCTGCTGGGCTGGAGCAAACCAGACCCTCAGCCCAGCACGTCTTGCCCCTTCTCCAACAGAAGGCAGAATAAGATCAACACCACCCAGCTAGAGCTGGTCATTTTTAAAGGAGCCCTTGCAGACGTCCTCTGCAAAGCTCAGTTAGGGAGGCTGTAACCACTGTCAACTTCAGAAGGACTGGTTTTGGGTTCTGTTTTGGGTTTTTTTGTTGGGTTTTTTTTTTAAAGAACAAAAAAAGGAAAAGGAAAAACCCAGTTTAATTATCTGGCTCAAGTTATTATCAGCTCTCAAGCCTGCAGAGGAAAAATTACTGGAAAAGAAAAGTAGGTACTTGTGGGTAATAATTTGTTCATTTGACAAAATCGTTTTTATTCTGAGCCTACTTTTTTTCTTTCTTAACTCAGAGATCAGTTGACAAAAATCCTAACTATATATTTTTTTTCTCCTGGAAATGAATACCTTGAACTAACAGAAGCTCTTCAGTTACTTAGATAGTCAAATTAGGTGTAAACTCAATACCAAAAGGAGAAATTAGAAATGGCGAGCATCAGTGGGTTTGCAGATCACCTCTAATTTTGGTACTGACCTGTTCAAAGCTTTGACTAATTTCTTAGAGTGTTTGCCCTTAGATTTCAATGGGTGCTGTCCCAGACAGTTAATCATGGCTTGCAAAAGACTAGAAAAACTTACATGCCAAGTTGGTCTTTGTTTTAATTGTCTGTAAGTGCAGACTGGACTTTTCAAAGGAACCAGTGGAATTAAATGACCAGTTCACAGCAATGAACTCTTCTTAAGCTTCTTTGGAAACTTCAGCCTTAACTTCAAACTGGACATCTGAGTTTACTTCCTTTGCCATGCTGATTTTTTGTTTTCCAAAAATTCTTATTTTAAAAAAAAGCATATTAGGCCTGTTTTGCAGAGATTATGATCTAGGTTAGACATTCTTCTCTTCAAACAAAACCAAAAAAATTCCCTGATTTTTCAAAAGGAAAGCACAAACTATTCTGACAGCCAGAATGTAAAGGATAGTTCCCAGAAGAATTAAAACAGACATGTGTGCATCACCACATGAGCACAC
Organism: Regulus satrapa; assembly: GCA_013396955.1. Lineage (NCBI taxonomy): Eukaryota > Metazoa > Chordata > Aves > Passeriformes > Regulidae > Regulus > Regulus satrapa. The sequence goes on along the minus strand of VWZN01022236.1, from coordinate 363,733 downwards.
ACACATACTCACACACAAACGCACAGACCCCAGCAGTTACCCCCTCTCATCTCTTTAAATCACGTAACAAAAATAAGTTTGCTGCACCATCAGTGTTACAGGCAGGTATACTCTACTTCATGTGCCATAATTCTCCACTTTATTTAAAAAGTACATTGTAGCTGGTTTCGAGACATCCATATTTTTATTTCCCTTACTTCCAGCCCAGTCAGAAGGTACAACTACACAAGCTCAGTACCTTGTAAGGCACTATTTGCTGATGGAGGAGAGGAACAAACACTTGTGAACAAATCTGTGAACAGTTCTGCTGATTGGAAGGAGAGCCTTCATTTCAAAGCTAGGGAGACATATACTGAGTGTTCTGTAGGATACTGGTCCAATGGGGTGTTTAACCTGAACACTGGCTTCAGTTAGGATGTGTGTTTTAATTTGTATTTGTTTTGGTGGAAGTAATAAAAAATAAAAATTTGGATGCTGATAGAATAAGATACCATCTCCCATGATACATTTCATCTCTGAGAACAGGGCCCTGCCCTTATATTTAAAATAAAAAACCAAAACCCTTCAGTAAGTGCCTTAAGGTTGACATGTGAAATATTTACCACATTTTATTTCATAAAAGTTACTGTATGTACAAAACAGACCTCATCCAGTGAGGTCTTTCTTATCTCAGTCCCAGTCTTTCATTCAGGTTGTAAAAACATGTCCATTAGATGTGCTTCAAAGTCTGCAAATCTGATCCAAAAATCTCAGGCTCTATTAAGCAGAGTTGTCCTAAAAGACAAAGCAATTAAAAAAAATAAATTATCTTTCCTATCAGAACAGGAAGTTTTTAATTTTTGGCAGTAGATCTATCTGTCATCATTAGCTGAGAGCCTCTCTTCAAGGGATAGATTTTCAACTGCTAGAAACTGGAATAAATCTTGTGTATTTCAATAAAGATACTGACATTAAATGAAATGAAAATTTAACTTGCATAACAGTACCTCAGGTCCTCAAGATGAGACCATAACATGTTTTATAAGTCTGTCCTCCTAAACCACTTCAGGCTGAAAGTGGTGGGTTTAAGCGCATGGGTTAGGGAAAAGTTCACGTGGAAATCCTGCGAAATGCTGGGATCAGTGGGAAAAGTGTCTTGTCCAGGACAACATAGTCCTAAAGTGTCCCCACAGTGCTCGGGGCATGCGGGCTTTGTTCATCCTCTGTCTGGTACAGGTATGTCAGATCTTCAAGGTTAGCACAATCCACAAATCTCTCTGCCTTGGCCTCAGTGTTGGAAAAATTCTAATTAATGGATCTCATCATGTATGTGGGAGTGATGCTTTCCATTCTCAGAAGGATGAGGAGCCCTTGAGACTTTATCCCTTAGGGTGGGCTAACAATTAGCGTTTTCCTAGAAGTTTTCATCCTTTTATATGATTTTAAGAGCACAGCTGTGATGGGAGCACTTTCTTAGTATCTCTATAGGTTTGTTCCCCCGAGACAATCATGTCTGAACACTACTACAAATGCAGATTATTCTACTGTATTTGGTAGCCTAAACAAAGGATATTCTCTTTCACAGTCCCAGCAGTGATATTGCAACCTCAGCAGATACGGCTGGAAAAGCTGTATCAAAATCCAAGCTCTACTGCCTTTTTTTTCTCTTTTTTTTTAGATTTAAATTTTGAAGGAAAAGGAGCTGTATTATGGTTTTAAACTGGGAATGCATATAGGATGGAAGAAGCTGATGGCTACATGCCTCTGTGTGTCTGTAGAATGGCTCATGTTCTGAGGAAGCTTCATACCTGAGTGTTTTCCAGCTGTCTTTTTCCATGTGGTTTTCTGGTCCTTCACTTTCAAAGGATGCAATGAACAGAGCTGGTAAAAAAAAAAAAAAATGTAGTAACAATCAAATACATGAGTTCTTTACCCAAGGAAAAAAAAAATCTAAGGGTTACAATACAGCAGATGTAACTTGGCAGTCTTTATTATGAAATTTGTTCTCATCAGAAGCCAATAGGGAAGTGATAACACTTAGAAAACTACTAATAAAATGTGGGTTTGCAGGTATATATTTTTCATCTCCGTATTTTGTGTTCTAACATGTAGAAAGACTCACTGTAACGATTAACAAAGGATTTTACCTTCTTCACTATAAATAGGTGCTGTGAGTAGATAGGTCTGGATTTTCTTGTCTTTTTCAAAAGGACACTCAACCTGCTTCCATGTCAGGAAATCATGAATCTGTCTTGAAATTTCCCAGAACTTCTGCGTGAAGTAATTGAAAGAGTATTATTAAAGTAGTATTTGTTTTCTTTGAAATACTAGTTCATTTCTATTCCAGAGCCTCTCAGTCTTATTCTTATATGTGCTGCTTTTCTTATTGTCCCTTACTCAGATGGAATTGGTCACAGCACCAGCCTGGCAGAGTTCAAGAAGCATTTGGACAATCCTCTCAGGCACATGATGTGACTCTTGGGGGTGGTGCTGTGCAGGGCTAAGAATTGGGCTTGGTGATCCCTGTGGGGTCTCTTGGTGGGTCCCTTCCAACTCAGAACTTTCTGTGATTCCTTGCTATCCTATCTTCTTATGGCTCCCTTAATTTCCCCCTCTTGCTCCTAGTTCCTCATCTGCTGCCAGCCTCAAGTTTAGAAGTGTACCTCAGCCCACCATCTGATCTTTTGCCTTTCATTTTTCCCATCATCCTTTCCCTCCTATGCAACAGTGCCTATTTTCTGTGTTCAGTATCTAAATTCCTGTGACTGGAACTGGACAATAAATAGTTTATTTGCTTTACTTTTTACATTTCCAAAATTGGATTTAAATGAAATCTGAAATATCTGCTCTTTTCATAAAGCACTCTTTAAATTCAGGAAATCACAGAAACATATAGAAACATTTTGATGTGCTGTTCTTCCTAGGGTTTGTCCTAGTACTTTTGACAGACTGTGGACATGCATGTTTATTAATTGGAGAGAGAGAACCCAGAAGCTGTAGAACCTCCCTTGTGGATCTGATAAACACCATTTGCTGCTCGTGTCTAGTGTTTATAGCCTGTGAAACTGATGAGGTGCAATCAGCTAAGGCTGATGACTCAGGCTGAAGCTACCTATTAAATCTGATCAGATATGATGGCTTGCTGCCACAGAAAAGCAACTGCTGGCTTTCCCAGAACTCAAATCAAATCAGCTCCCCCGGATAACGACACCGCTTGCTCAGGATGCCAGGGGCACTGAGGGCAATACACTGAGCTGGAAGCCCCGTGCTGGCCGCGCAGCAGGTCTGAGTGGCAGTAGATTTAAACATGAGCAGTGCCGTTCCTGCAGCGGCAGAGTCCTACCTTGAAGTTGATCTGCCCGTTGGGCAGGCGGTTGGTGTGGATCTTGTGCAGGAAGTAGATGTCTTTGATGAAGAGGTTGAAGACGGGGATGACGATCTTCTCGCGGCTGCTGTTGGCGGTCTGGGAGCGCTGCGCCGCCCCTTGCAGCGCCGTGCGGTAGTTGCAGAAATTGCTCGATGGGTCCATGTGGTGCTGGTTTTATACAAGGGGGAGGGGAAAGGCAATCAAACACATGGTTCCTAAAAAATTAAAGCTTTGCTCTAACTATCAGGGTTTATTCATCGTAATTTCATTTGGTCCCTGTTAAAATTTTCAAGGTAGGGTATCTTTATACTAATCAGGTCTGGGTGCAGGCTTTTAAAACTTCTACCTTGAAAGGAGGGCTCTGTACTGGCTTTCATCTATTCGATTAACAAAGCAGACCAAAAGGAAATCATAAATGACTCTCTGGGGGGAAAAAACAAAGCTCTCCTGTGTTTCTGATGACTGCTTCAATTAGGTTTTGTTTCAGGCAGGTCTCCACTAGGTGGAGTCCTCTAATTAGTTTTAGGGGCAGCATTCATTGGAGCGGAGACTACCTTGAAGTTAAATTAGCAAAAATATGCTAGGAAGAAATAACCTAAAGAGAGCTGGCATCCACTTTTCTTTGCAGACAAGTAGAGAGTTTGAAATGGAGGAAACACCCTCATAATGTGTATGTGCTGGTGGTGACCACTGACAGAGCTGTCTGCTCTCCAACACAGTAATTAGCAGAGGTTTGGATGAAACTATTTGGTGGATTTCTATATAAAGTCAAAACTTTATACATACCTCTAAAACATCAAATTTGGCTGTTTTGACCTTGGACCAGGTTTTCTTTAACCGTGCCACAGGGCTCAAGTTCATGCCAGCTAAATTCAGGGAGAGAGGAGACAAAGAAACAACCAAGTTGAAAAAAATACAGGGCTATTATAACTGGGCTTATGTATCAACACCACACATTCTGGAAGGTGTTTCAGCTTGACAGTCAGAAGCTGCAGCTAAATCTCACCCACCCACACATTAATGTGTCACTGGCAGACACTGTCTCTGTGCAAAGTGTGCGTGCTAATGTGGTCGGCCAACTCAGGGCGAGTGGGAGTGTAGTCTTGCCAGTCAGGGTGTAAAATGGAGTGGCTTTTGCCATCTGTGTTAAGGATACTCACAGATAATAGCCATCATTGAGTTGAAGTTTCCAATGTTGAAGCATTCTCTTGCCACATCAATAAAAAATTCCACCATTCTTGTACGCTGCTTTTTCTTTACAATCTGGAGAAAAACCCAAGAGGGAAGGAATGGTCTGAATTTTGGATAGGATGTCCGCCCAAAGGCACTGTAGTAGGTTCAGTGAATAGACATTTCAAGACTTTGTCCAGTTAAACCTTCATACAGGCCTCAGGATTTTTTGTTAAGATTAATTTTTAATAAAATAGCAAAAATATTTGGGGTGACTACCAATTACTTGAGTAGTTCTGGGGGAGGGAAGATATTTGTTTATACAAAAAAAGTCCATGTCTTAGGCAGTTCTGCATAAACAAGCTGGACGCTTTCAGCAATTTCCTGTTACTGGAAAAGGAAGATAACATGACTCTGCTATCAGAATATATGCAAAACATTTAAACCTCTCAAGAAGGGGGGAATGCCTTGGACAGATCAGGGGCATGGAACCTAAAGGTGAGAGAAAGCAACTGCCACATCCTGCTTTTCTTGTTCTGCTGCATGCTCTCTTAAAGGACCTGTTGAGAGCAGGTAGTGATGATGAGCAAATAAACGAATTCCCCCTCACAGAAACGAGCACAGGATCAAGCAAATGATGCTGAACATCTCATCTGCAAATTCTTTTATAAACCGCAAAGGAAAATTAATTATTGCCTGGATTGCATTCATTAATGAAAATATTTTCCCTGTTTAAACCTAACAGTTCTATCTGGCTTATATAAAAATGGCTCCTAAGCAGCGACTGCGACTGCAGACTCTCTGTCCTAAGTACTTAATTTTCTGTCATATAAAAAGAAAATGGTTCAGTATTTGAAGGCCTGGCTTAGCCCTCAGTGTGCTAAGACCTTTCTTTGATGGCTTACTAAATATATGAGCCTGCCAGCTCTGGAAGTGTCTTGGTGTGCCTCTGCAATATGTTTCTGAGAGTAGGAAATCTTAAGAGATTAAGATCAGTACCCTGGTCTTCATGAAAATGCAGCAGGCATTTCCACAGAAGGGTTCCTGACCAAGCAGAAACAGGGAAAAATAATTCCAATTTGCTAGAACTGGAATGAATAGAAATCTAAAAATAATAATAAGAAGATAAAAAGACAACACACATGGAGAAAAAAAAAAGGTTTCTGGGACAGTACACCTTCCATTTCTTTGTCTATTTTATGATAGAAGTTACCTTAACCTCTAGTAAGATTATTTTCCCTCTTATATTTTTTAAAAACTTTCCAGTCATCCACTTTCTTTCCAGACTTTAAAGAAAGCTTACTTCTTGATTTTTCTACAATGAATACTGTATTAATAAAATTAATGAATATAAATTTTTTAAATTGATATCTCACAGTGCTAATGTTATCTAAATGCAGTGGAAGGGCAGCTGCTTATTGGTAAATCTGCATTTAAAGATGAGAATCTTTTGATGTGTTTAAAAGAAGATAAATCTGAAAGAGCTCTTAACTCAGTCCACACAAGTTCCATTTCACTGCATGACTAATGCAGCTGCACAAAATTAGAGAATATATGCGAAGTCAAACATAGCCTTGAACTCTTAATCATATGAGCATGCAAATAATTTAATGCTTGAATAATGCTATTATCTTTAATTGCACTGCTCATGTTTAAATCTCATTTAGACTGCTGCCTGCCTCTTGTCCTTAAGGCCAGGATCCCTGTGCTCTCTTGTTTTCTATGAATACCTACCCGACAAATCTCCGTAGCCACCAGCATGCTGAGACAATTGAACCAATTGTCATAGGCCTCCAAATTATAGGTTTTGGTCACATCACTTCGGCACTGGAAGAGAAGAGCTCATGTGTTAAACCTCTCTTGCATCATGATAAAGTTGACCAAAAGACAAACTTTCTTTTCATATCTTGACAAAGTCTTGTTGCATATGTTTTAAGGCATGAGCATAAAGAAGGTTAGAAAATGTCAGTCTTTCTTGCACAGGGTATACTCAAATAATGGAGAATTATTATTTACTCTGGTTCATCTATGTTTCTTTTTCCCTCTGTACACCATTTTGTACCTTGTGATTATCCAGGGAGTCCATGTGGCTGACAATCTGCATCAGATCCTCTGGGTAAATGTTGCTCACCCTTTCCTGTGTTTGGAGAGAGATAGTCATTGTACAGACAAACAGAAAAAAAAATCAAAGTTAGGAGAACATTTTGGTAACTTTATCTTCCTACAGCGTAGATGTGCGAGGTGCTTTTCTCAGTGTACCTAACTGGTCTTGTTCATTACTTGACTTGGTATTTTTTTATTAAAGCACTGGAGGCTTTCAGTGAAGCCATAGCAAAATTCACATTGATGAGTAGGTTACTATTTAGCAAATGGAAAGCAGAATACTCCACCCCAATCAGTGTCTCACCAGTTCGATGTAGGTCAGCTGCTGTGCCAGGATCAGAGGGTCACAGCACACACTCAGGATGTCCTTCTGAGTTGACTGGGGCTTGGTTTTGAGGATGGTGCCCTTGTCAGTAACGGGCTGACGGAATTTCTCTCTGATTTCCTGGTATTGGCTCCGTGCAGAGAGGGCCATCAGGAGATTCTGTGTCATCTGGCTAATGATCTTTTTCACGGTTCCGTTTTCCTAAGCAGAAGGGAGAAACAACAACTGCTGAAAACCTTTAGCTACTGCAGACATGGATCACCAGAGAATTTCTGCCTGGGAAAAATAAATGCCTATTATCCATTTTCTTTCATCTTTTCTGAGCTGATCACTCTGTGACAAATGACCTTGTCCTAAATAGCCACAGAACTCCATAATGACACTGTTCTGCCTGCCTGCCTTCCCAGCTCTGCCTTGCTTGGCTGGCTGGTCTGCTCCTTTGGGTAGTGCCCCATTTCAAAGGCATCTGTGTCAGCAGCTGGAGTGGGCACATGAAAGGTGCTGGAGTTGCTTGCACAAGGTTCCTGGGTCCTCTGTGCACCAAGTGCCAACAGCTCTCATTCTGGTCCGACCCACTGATGAATCCAGTCTGTCCAGCCCAAGCAGAATCCAGGGAATTCACATTATGTCCAGGAATATACCCCTAAAATATCCTAACATAGCTTTGAACAGCTACAGCATCCAAATATTTATATAAGAGCACAATATACATCATGTTCTTGGACAACTAAAATGCCTTTCCTGTTTATCCTGTGCAGATTTTAAACGTAAGATTTGTAAGGATTCATTGAAATGTAAAGCCACAGGAACACAATCCATCTGCTCAGTGTTTTGACAACTGAGACAATTTTTTTTTTCTCCCATTGTGTCCTATAGACATTTCTCTAAGATCACCCCTAAAGAGCTAACTTTGCTTTCCTACTCCTCCATCCTGTCTGCTACTGCTTTAAGTGACCCAGGTTTGTTCTGCTGCTAGGAAAATTAATTCAACCAGACAGTCCTTTCCCTCACAGAATCATTCTCTTGCTTTTGCTTGCAAATTACTTTTCTTGAAGTTAACCACAAAGTTCACTTCTGCCAGTCAATGGGACACGCCAGACAGAACTGCAATGAATCTGTGACCATTCAAAGCTGCCACTAATGTGCAGTGATGACTGAAATGATGTAGCAGATGTGAGAGATGACTACCAAATACTTGTATATTGCATGTTATAATTAAGCAATAATGGTGTCAGAATGGTGCTTTACAAGGCAATAATCTGACTCCCAAGTGAAATCAAATGAAAAGCTGAAGGCAGTGTAGCTCATCTTAAGGCTGGATTACTGCTGAACAGCATCTGTCTGGAGTCATTTCAATACTGCGCTACAAGTGTTCAGAAATGCCAAGGGAGCCTGGTGGAAGGGACTAAAACAAAGCAGAATTCTCCTCTCTGTTATTCTGAGCTCTCCACTGTGAATGGTTTGCCTTCAGCCACTGTGCCTGACTTGCCCACGTGTCTGAGAGGAAGCAGACTTGCTGATAGGATTGCAGAAAACAACACTTGAAGATAGGTGAGAGTATTGCAGATATTATGTAAAAGTGAGGAAAGAAATTTAGACGTGAAAAGCTATGGCTTACTTAAGCAATTATGAATTTATTAACATCTTAATGCTTAGACAGATTTCCTTAAGAGTTTTAGCAGATTCCTTTCATTGCTAGTTTTACTCTTATTTTCCCTACAACTTTGGAAGGTAAGTCAGTGACTGTACAATGATTTGTACTTGCTTGAGTTCATTTTTATTAACTTTGGGGTGCAATGCTGGCTATAGCTTTAGCTATATGGTATGCTGCTATCACCAGGATGACACCTGACTGCTTTGTGTGAGTTCTCAGTTGACTTTCTACCTTATGTATGAAGAATAGCATCCTAAGGGGATTTGAAAAAGCTTTAAAATACAACCCCCCAACCTTTACCATAATTCTGTGCTAAATCATTGTATGGGGAGTAATTTGATCTACTAACAAAAATTTAGAGAGAGAGCTGCTTTTTGTCAGTGTCAAATTAGTATTTCCTAGGGGTCAGATGAGGCAGAGCTCTTCACTGATGAACCTTGATTGGTAGCCTTGTTAAGGGATAAATGAGGTGGTGCTGTAATTAATGGATGCCATCAGATGCCTTGGACACCACAGCACTGAGCCATGAAGATGGGCTTTTCTCAAATGACAATTATTCATACATAAGAGTGGGAAGGAAGGGGAAGAAAGAAAAGGCACAACTTCTTTCTCTAGTTCAAAGTAACAGACAAATAAAATACTAAAATAGAGATGCTAAATAAAGCCTCTGCCAAGTCCTCTTCCACAGTGCTATCTCTGACAACATCCACCCCTTTGCCCTTGCCTGCAAAGAGGAGAAGGTTATAGTCCTATTTCCTCTTCCCCTCCTCCTGAGGCACTGACATTCTCATCTAGCACCCATGTAAACATCTTCAGTGATGCAACAAAACCAAGGTACTTCCTTCGGAGGACTTGGTAACACCTCACTCTATTGTCCTATCCCTGACTCATGCTGTGCTGTCAAACCTGTTGTTCTTCATTTTCTCTACTTGAATCAACAAAAGCACATAATACAACTGTCCTTCTGGTTCCTCATAATTGTTCTCAAAAATTTCTTCAAGTTGTGGGTTTAAAAACAATAGCTTCTACTTGTACATATGTACAAGTGTTTCACATTTGTACAAGCACTTTACAATTAATTCTCTTGCAGTTCTTGATTATACTCTTCCTTCTGTCTATTGCTAGTAACAGTGGCTTTTCTTAATGAACAAAAAGTGTAGACTTTGTGAATATTGGGAAAGAGCCAAAATTAACAAAAAAACCCCCAACAACC
>VWZN01022236.1:296181-344272 GCA_013396955.1 Regulus satrapa | reverse complement strand
TATATTAAAAAAAAAAAAAAAAAAAAAAAAAAAGAGCGTGAGTGCACAAGACTAAAGAAGGAATTGTTACTCTCTGACCCAAGAATGCACTGATGACTTCTCAAGGAGGGGAAAAAAATAAAATTTGTCTGTGTGCACTCACTGCTCATTCTGGAACTTTGTGTTTGTGAAATATTTTCTTCAAATATTTTCTTGCTTGGGCACGAGGGTTGCAGACTGGTACATTCCATTCCTAACCTCCTGAACTCCTCTGTCTCATGAGTATACATTTCCCTATGCGCAGAGCAAGTCCCCGCACACAAACAAGACTCAGAAGAGCAGCACATTAATGTAGGCGCTTATCTTTCCTGTCCTCCCTTGCCTGTCTCCTCTTCTGCCAACATGGCAAACACATTTTTGTTCTGCCTCTGTAACCAGCGCAGAAAGATACTGTGTGTTTGCTCTCTCCCCTCCTGCCTTTCTCTCTGTGCAGGTTACTGATCGTGAGCTCAGTGTGCGCACAGGCGGCAATGCCTGCTGAGCATCCTGCTCAAATGTAGTGATCACAGAACCTGGATGAGTACTGCAACTTGCAACAGTGTCACTCTGGAACTAAGGTAACCTCTGCTCCAATACTGCCACTAGCTGCTCTTGGTGAGAGTTAACTGCTGATACTTTGCTGCCTTTCTTTGGCTCAGTAGCCAGAGACATCAGACTCAGAGGTTTTGATACTTCTCCCTCGAACATACAGGGCTGGCTACTCTTCTGACAGGATATCAGCCCAAATGGCTACCACTAACCCTCTGCAGCAACTCCCCTCAAACCACAAAGGAGTGCCAAATGAAGTACCAGCACGCAACTGAAGGGAAATAGAAAACTTGGGTTTGAAGATGACTCACATTACAACTGCTTCTTTATGTTGTGAGAGCTTATTTCCTTTCAGCTATATTGGGTGATCAGGTTTAACTGAAGGTATGTGTTGTGCTGTAGAGGAGATGCATTGGGTTTAACGCTGTTGTCCACCTCTCCTTCCCTGGAGTTTCCCTGGACTGCTTCTGTTGGAGGTTCAGCTGTGAGCTTGCTGTCTGTTTAAACCACAGCTTGCAGGGTGGGGTCCGTGGCTGCTTTGTTTGTAATGCACTCTTGTGTGGGATGTGAAGGGATAGCACCATGGAAACTAGCAGCATTCCAAAGTAAATTGTAGACCCCTTAAGTAAGACTCACTTTATGGAACCATTTCCCGAGTAGCTGTGTTATAAATAGATTTTATGTCGCAAGATACAATAAGGGATGTGCATTAGCAGATACTTTTAAAACTTAACATTCCCCAAATCCAAATAACAAGTAACCATATTCTAGTATCACACTAAAGACAAGGAACGGACTCCTTGGATTACCCTAAAGCTATTCATTCAGCTGTTATACCACACCAGCTCTACCCACTGCTTTCTTCTGTTCTACAATATGTATTTGGGAGCGTGGAATGGGGATTTATTGTCCAACAATTGTTATCCCTCCGAGTCTTAGAAAGGATTTGGTACTGGCAGCACAACTGTATGTTAGCCATATTTAAATATAAGGTTTAGGATTACTCTTCAACTGGAATAGTAAACCATGCTGGTTTTGCTTTTTTAGTCCTATGCTCATGACTGATGGCAATTCTGTACATTCCCACTGACCTCTCACGTGGAGAGCTCCTTTTCTGGGGGTGACGATTGTGAGGATGTGTGATGTTATATGTGGGACCTTAGAGGGACTTTGGTGTGATTTAAACGAGACCACAATAAAACATTCTACACAAATTCAACTGAGAAACATACAAGATGTAGCATGGCCCACTAAAAAAACATTCAGTTTGGCATACGAGTTAATAGTGATTGCAGCTTCCTGTTCCCTTGCTAGTTTTTCAAAGTGCTGGGATACTTCTGTCATAATTGCTGCCTTCTCAGAGCTCAAATAAAATATAAGTTGTATAGACACTCTGGTCCTTGGCTACTTGTTTCAATAATAATATCTTTCATTAATGGGCACAAAGAGTAATTTTAAGTGATAAAGTGGTATCTTAATATCCTAGGTTCATATTCTTACTGCAAACCCCAGAGTTATATATAGGTAGTATTCACTTTGAAGACTGCGCTGAGGATATTCAACTAGTTGCAAAATCATTTTCAGGCTCGAGAACATACATTATTACAGCACTGGCCCATTAAAATGTCTTTAGAAAGAGAGTATTTTAATTAAAATCTATTTTGGGTTGTGATTTTTTTTCTGATGGCCTAACTAGGATATGCATAGAAAATTAAAGGGAAAAATACTAGAGCTGTTTTCGGGTCTGCTTCCCTAGGCAGGAGCTGGTTAGTAGTTAATCTTGGCTGCATTAGAGCTAAAGCAGCTTAGAAGTATGAAAATTATGTGGCTAATGCTGCTTTTAATTGGTTCTTAAGGCACCCATTTGAGTTCAAGATGGCTTTATCTTTCTAACAACTGCTCTCATTTAGAAACAGAGAGTATCCCTATTGAGCAACATCTTTAGTGAATGAATATTGCCAGTAACATAAATACATCTTTAGCCTACATATCAATCTTGATTGATTGAGAAATAATTTCATGAGAGCACCAATCCAGATACTCATGCAGCAAAACCATGGGAAATTAAAAAAAAAAACCTTTTTGGTGGCTACTTACATCTGGGTAATAGTCCATGGTGGGCACCAGGCGCTCTATCAAGGCCTCCAGTGATCCAGAAACAAGGTTCCCATCCTGATAAACAGGGTCCACACATCTCTCTCCCATGTCTGGCTGCACTTGCCCACTACAACTGGAACCAAGCATGCTGGAAAATATTGGCGTCTGGGGCATAGTTTCCTGCAGAAGCAGCAAAGAAAGGGAGAGAGGGTTAAGCTTTCTTCCAGGATGTCTTATGTGTGGGTTTTACAGAGGCATACATTAAACACAATTACAGATTTGACTGAAGGCAGCCTCAGTATTCAAGCTGAGTTCTGAATCCAAGCAGTCACACATCTGCAAGCTGGCTTTGGCATTTGAAATGCACTTTAAACTATGTCTCTAAGGCTGTAAACGCAGGAGCTGTAAGAATTTTCCTCACTGCACTTGATTTCTTCCTTCTCCCCAGTTTTTCCCCGGTTCTTTACGCATAAAACCAGACAGAGATGAAAATACAGAATGATCTCTAAATTTCCAAGATACTGAAGCGGTGCCTTACTGAACATACAAACAAATACTAAGCCTTAACGTTTCCATTTTTTACTCATTTTGAAATCAGATCTTTGGCCAAAATATTTCACTTGTGATGATAAATCCTTCGCCACTCCTGCAGCTAGATGTAATCCAGGTCTCAGCACAAGTGCATCTTTTGCATGTAACACTGGAAACAGCAGGAGATATCCTGTTCAATCAAAATTGCCTGGTTTTTTTATTTTTTTATTTTTACATGTACATGAAACCAGGAACTGGGTGGAACTGTGACATATACTGGAATATATATGTCGAATTTAAACAGTTTCTTTGGAGATCTTTGCTTAGGATACACTGTTGTCACAACACAAAACCCACATGAAGGTTTGGGGTTTGCACCTCCCTTCCCTTGGCCACAGCTGTATCACTGTACCACAGGCTTTGAGTAAACGGCAGGTGGTTTCTTGTTTGTTTTAAATTGGGTACAGCTTAAATCTATGCAGAAGGCTAAACAAAACATCCTGCTACTGTATGTAAAGGTTGAAAATGCTATTCAGCATCAAAACAGTTCCCCCTGGCTGCTGAAATAGTCAAGACTGTTTAGGAGATCAAGTGCAAAGGAGGCGGCGTTAACTCTTGAGCTGCTGTCTCGCTGTCTCTGAAAGAGACAAGATATTGACACAGATGAAAAGCACTTATGTAGATGAAAAAGGATTAGGCCATTACCGGTACCTTTAACCTGACAGCTGTTTCTAACTGCACTCATCTCTGCCTCTTCAGTCTTCTCCTGAGCAATTTTTTAATGCACATTTTTCCTCTCAAACTCTCCAAAGTCAATCATTCATGTTTACAACTGGAATACAGAACATTTTTCTCTTCTTAGCACTGAAAAATGCTAGGTGCAGCGGGAGGAAAAAATACCGCTATTAACAGAACTTGTTCATCAAAGTGACAGATGTACTTATGTGTGAAGCTGATAAGTAGAACTGCTTCGTGGCTTTCACCAAAAGACCATGGCATAAATACGTGATAAGAGATATAAGGGAAGTGCAATTCCCTGGAAGTTAAATATAGTAGTTGTTTAATAGCAGCCAAGGAGAACACAATGAAAAACGGAGTTCAGTTTCTGAAGTTCAAGAGTCCAACAAAACAGAAAATGCAGGATCTAATGTCGTACCAAAAGAAGTGAAAAATGACAGCTCTGCACAAAAGTGCATTGAGGTTACTCAGTATTTTACACGTTTATCTGTTAGGCCCGAGCTTTGCAGTACATAACACTGAGAAACGGCTGCAGCATGGTGCTGAGGCTAACGGCTTTGCTATCTGTACTGTGCCACTCGCCAGTAATTTGCTTTTTTCCCTTTTAAGGTCCACAGCAAGAGAGCCCCGAGCTGCCTCTCAGGATGGTCTGGCTGTGAAGAGCACTTCTGGCTAACAACTCCAAGTTGCACGGGGCTTTTAAGCGAAGCTAACCATCAAACAAACCCCCGCTGAAACGACGCTTCAGCGGGAAACGCACCCCGCTTTTGCCAGCCAGCCTTTTAAACTCTTTTAACGCGTTCATTGTTGCTCCGGTTCGGTTCTCCAGACCCGTCCGGGGCTCATCCCGCACCGCTCCCCGCCGCCCTGGCTCTCCCCGCGGCTGCCGCATGCTGCGGTGCCACCGCGGGGCTCTCCGCGCTCGGCGGAGGGCAGCGCTGCGGCACAGCCCCNCCAGGCTCACGGTCTCCAGCCCGCGGGTCCCTGCGCGCTTCTCCCCCCGCGTGTGCCGGTGCGCGGGGAGCGCTCCCGGGGACGCCCCGCTCCGGAATCGCGGCCGCCCAGCCCTTCCCGCTGATAATTGCTTTTATTCTTCTCTCGGTCGGGGTTGTTTCTCTCCTCTAGTTGCCTGAGCCAGTCATCTGATAGCCCTGGGCTTGTCCCAAGCCGTGGGGGTGACGCGGGACCAGCCCCGGTTGTGTCACACACGGGCACGGGTCCTGTCTAGAATCTGATCTCCCATGGGAAGGCTCCGAGGCGCATCCAGCCTCCCCACAGAGTCCCTCACCCGTACACAGGAGCAGCTTGGGACTGCCGTCTTTGCAGCCTTTCCCCACAGAAGCAAATCTTTCTCGTCCTGTCCTTGGTTTTACTTGAATTGGGATGGTTAAGTAGTTGTTGCGTTGTCTCCAATCATTAATTACATTCATTTCTGTTATTAAAATTATTCATTTAATTGCTGCGTTTGAATATGGAGCAGAAGCCATCACTGGTTTCCATGGTGATTAATGTAGGAAAAGCCTTTTTGGAAGTAGGTACGCCACTCTAGGGAGGTGGGCACAACAAACGAATTTGGGCATACGCACGTACTCAGGAGTGTGAGGAATAGATTCACGATTTAGCTCACAATTTGAGGACAGGCACTGTCATCCATCCTAAACGCACATTAATTTTAGAAGGATGTGTAGCTACTCATCATCTTTACTGTTTGCTTACTAAATCCCTTCTTGTCTTCCAAATTCTAACAGCTCTGCTATAGAGATTATTTTCCCTATTTAAAATGAGGTTTTTCTTTTAAACAACGACTGGAAAAGTCACGGGCTTTTTTCCTCCTGCCAAGTCTACTTTGCTGTTAGTCTCAATCCTGTCTTTTAACTGTATTCCACAATCTTTAGAGTGTGCAGGTGCTGTAGCAGAGCCGATGCCTGCGTACACTGAGGCTTTCCTCAGTCACAGCCCCCTACCTGCCTTGGACACCGAGCAAGTTCCAGGCAGCAGTCCCCGGTTGGAATCCAGCGAGTGGTGTCTGACCTGCTGCACTGCCACGTTAGGACCTTGCGGTGTCATGCCACAAGAGGGTGAGGGACAGGCTTCGTCAAGTCTTGTTCAAATGTCTTGAAGTTCTTTATAGAAAGTTATTGAAAACAGGAGGTGAGAATTTGTAGGTTATCATTGCATAACATGATATTTCTTTCTGAATGCTATGCATATCTTTCTATACCTCATCTAGTATTTACAGCAATTTTTTAATACGCTAGCAAGCCCGCAAATAAGTATGCGTGAAAAACAGGTATTGGATTTCAATCTGTTTCTGTGCTAATCTGTTTTCCAACCTCACTCAAACATTTGCTGAGACTTGTAGAAGAATATGTCTATTAATCTTAGCAAAACATACCTAGTTAATTGAACTCTAGTCACAGACTCAATCTGTTGTAAAAACAATCCCTGATCTTTTTGTTTGTTTGGGGTTTTGTTGGTTTTATTGACATCAGAAATTAGATCTGTCCTGTCACTGGAACTAAGAAATGCAGAAATTAAGAAACATTCCAGTAGAATTAAGGAAAGCCATGCCTGTTAGGCATATGCTCTCTCTTCTCTGAGACATGTATCTATCTATATGGCAGTGTTTTTCCATATTTCTCCATTCAGTAGTTCAGCAGAGTCCGTTTAGACTTTTTTGTATGTATAGATAAAGGAGCATATGAGTGTATATTTCTTGTTTATACACATACCTAGATATGTGTATACAAATGCTGGGGGTTGTGTTAGGATAAAAGTTCAGTGAAATGTCTTTTTTTTTCCTTTTCCAAGATACCTGATGCTTGGTTTTGGGGACACTGTATTGTGCAGTCTTGTTGGAAAGATAGTTTTTACAAACCAGAGGAGCTGAAGGCCTAAATTCAGCTCGTACAGCATGTAACAGAAAAATCATGTTATCATTTTATTTTGTTTCCCCTTCTGTAAAGTGTGGATGATGACCTTTAGCTATCTATATTCTGGGTGTTGAAATCTGTTGATACAGAAACTCTCTGAGGTCTAATTGTTTTTGTAGTTATGTAAGTTCTGTTCCTCAGCAAATTACTTGCATTTTGAAGATGTTTCCATCAGGCATTGCCTCATGTTACTGGTGGGTGGGCCCTAGAGCAAGTTTAATCAGAAGAGCCTGTAATCATTCTGTAACTTGCTTTTGAGGCAACACTGCTGTGGTTCACTTGAGCTGGTCAGAGCAGCATCTTGCTGCAGAGTGAGTCAGCAGCAGCCACGCCGTGACTGTCTCAACTTTCAAGGTTGCTTCAGCCTCTCTCACCTGGCTAACATCACCCTAACACGTTCCATTACCTTGTGATTAACGACCTGGATTGACACAGTATCTGGGTTCTATTCCACCTTGTGCCGTGGACACTTGACTGATAACATTTTTTAATCCCACTGTCCCCTTAGTACTCACAGCATGTGAGTATGATTTGGATTCATCTCTGAGATGCTGATAAGGATATTTTCACGCTGCTGCACTTACTTTGTATGTTTTTATATTTGGGCAGAAAGCTTTTGCTTTATCATGTTGGAATACTGTTTTCAAGTACAGGTACATCTCATCTTCAGTGGAAAATTACTGGTCAATATCTTAGTAAAACCAAGGAGTTTTAGCAGAGAAAAATGGATGAAGATGAAGGAGAGATCCATTTGAGAGTGAAGATTATAAAGTGAGTCAGGGAAGAAGAAATTTTGATTTTTTTCCACTCATTTTAGATAACATAATTTTGGAAACAAGTTGTTCAAATGTGCCTGTGTGTAAATTTAAAATTAATAAAAAGTAATTGTACTTAAGAAAAGTCAGTCCTTACAAATGTCATCAATGCTGATCTGAAGCTATAATGTCAATTATAAAGGGACTCTCCTAGAAATGCTGTCCTTGGAGCTTTCATTGTCAAGCTACTTGAGTCACTCACTTGGTCACCTTCCACGCAAGTCTGTTAATAATCAACATTTGGTTTCATTTACCAGAGTATGTCAACACGCTTTAAAGCCCCAGAATCTGCACTGAAGGAAGCAAAGAGGGACAAAGCCACAGAAACTGGCATTGAAAATGAACCTAATTGTGAATGGCATTATTTGTAGTGTTGATTAAATACCAACATAGGATCGAGCCTTCATCTGTCCGGTCCCACCCTTTTATGCACACAGTAGGATGAATGCAGTGCTTTGCTTAGGTCTTGGAAGCACTGCTGGGTTTATGCCTAGCCTTGTCTCTGACTTGGAGGGGCAGTCTGAGCTGTTACCCAGAGCTCTCCACGCCTTGCAAGTGGCCAGGGTATAGAGGGTGACTCTCTTTGCCTGTTATGTTCTCTTCTGCTGGTCCATTAGACCCACAGAGCAGTACAGAAACCCTGCTGTATGCCCACCACCTTTACAGGTGTAGTTACAGCAGAGTGTTCTGCTTCTTGCCATTGTGGAAGGCTTTAAGGCATATGCAGCCTGATACTGTCATTTGGAATTTGAAAAAGAATGCTGTAGTAAAAATGTGCATTATATTCATAGGTTTTCTGGATTGATGGTCTTGGCTGTAGGCTGAACCCTTTAATCTGGACTTGAGATAAGGAATTTGTCCAGGAAATGCCATTAAACTCCACAACAGTGGCATTAGATAGGGCTTTTAATAAGCATGTTAGTATGTACCATTTGTAAGACTTTATAATTTAAGGCATAGAATATAATTAGAATTTCAAAGCCTCAGGTGGCTTCTTCAGGGAACATTTGGGTTCTGGTAGGTAGATTCTGGGTTATTTGTAGGGATGCACAAGCATTCAAGATTTCCTTGTTGTACACAAATTTTAAGATTTCAAAGCTGTTCTCAAACCATGATTTTTAGATGAATTTGAAGGCTTCTAAATTTCAGAGATTCATGCTGCAGAATAACTTGATGGCACATTAATAACTTGGCAGCAGATGGGAGTGGGAGGAAAGAGTTTCAAACAGGGATTCTGAACTGAGCAAAGCTTTATAAGCTTGAGGCAAGGTTGGAAATGCTAGCCAGCAGTCTGTGGTTATTACTGACCATGCCTTTGTCTCTCTCTCTCCCTGACCTGGGGCATGAGGAATCTTTCCACACAATAGTTTTGTCAGAGCCACTGGGTATTGTAGTTTGAAAAATGGCATTTTCCATTTTGAAAATGTTTTGCTGAAGAGGTCCTGACCAGCTCTACCCTTTATGTATCCAGAGATTCTAAGGGCAAACCAAGCTGAAAATATAGGGGAAACCTAAGATGCAGTTTGTTGCTATGTCTGTTTTTAGTTCTACCTGAAAGGGAAAGACTGCTTGTGAAAATTCTGTTCTGTATCTGTGGAGCAAACTGCATTTTCCCTGGCATAAAGTCAGCTCTGTGACACAAACGAGAGTAACTCTTTGCTGGCCAGTGTGAAACAGATTTGTCCCTGATGCTTGGTACTGTAGCTCCTCCTTGGACTGCAAGGAAAGCGCTTTCCCAGGATTTAGAGAGGACATGGTGCTAATCCCCAGGTATTTTTGTGCCTCTGCCAAAATAACAGATTTAACATAACCTGACATGAATTGCCTGTGATATTGGTGCGTGGCTGTTAATTAATGACTGAGATTTTAATGGTTATTTTGGCATTGCTGCCAAAAGAATTCCGCTAGTAGTCTGTTTGATTCCTGGTTTTCATAGATACTCTAGCCATAGAAATCTGTAGTTTTTAGGAATTACCTTGCCTGATGATTAAGATTTAAGGTACATTCTGTTGGGAAGCAACTGAATCAATCAGCTTTGATTAAATAAAATACAAATATAAAGGGTTTGCATCAAGGAGGTAACAAGAGATCCCCTTACAGGAGTCTGAGGACCTCAGCTCATTTAAAGGCAGAGGAGAATTAGTCAGAGTGAACTAAAGGATAAGATATCACAGAAGGATGTAGGTTGAGCCTTCTCTGCTAAAACCTGTCATACATTTGTGTGTTTTCAGGAGCTGATGGGGCCTTCTCACTTTTTAAAATAAAGGGCAGAAGAGAAATTAAATAAAACTATTTAGCTGCTTTTAATGTTTGTGTTTCTGTCTGATTTTGACTCCAGCAAAGAATAACAGAGGTGTGTTAATGTAATATGCACTCTTTATATTAATTTTATCTCAGGCCTTTTAAAGTTGACTATTTAAAACAGATAGAACTTTAAATAGAGCTCAAGTTTGGGTTCAAGATGAAGGAGTTCTGGACTTACCCAGCTAGTGTGCCCTTTACTTGCATATTCATGCTTGCTGTGACACTAGCAATTCCAAGACTGTGCCACTGAGCAGAAAGGGGAAATCAATTATGCCAAGAAGGGAGCATGTACATACGTCAGCACTTTGGTGCCCAGGGGAAGAAAAATCTGCATGTCTGCTGATGTCAATCTTCTTGATACGGTATTTTTGTAAATGCACGTGGGTTGCTATTTCTTTTTAACTAGCTCAACAAAAAAATGCGTTTATTTTTAGTGTTATAAGCTTCAGGGCATTACAATTACAGATTAAAATTGCCAGTTTGATTAGTCAACCTTCTGTTTGCTTTAGCAGAAACTTTGCCAGTGACATTGTTAGCATTCCCACAGGTATTTTGGAAGATTGATTATGATCAGTTACAGGTTCAATTTTTTCCCCAGTTTTCATTCTCTTTGGTTACACAGGCTTTTTTTATACAGGTTTTATTTTCCAGCTGATGGAGAGAAATTCTGTGTTGATGAGCTCATGTGCAGTAACTCACCTGCAGCTGTATTAGTTTAAAAGCATTTCTATTAAACATGTGATGTGTCTTGTCTTACCTGAATTACTGCAAGTAATTCAGTTCCCGTGAACATCTATTGCTTGGACTCCTTTTGCTGATGCTGCCAAGAAGTTCATCAGCAGTTTTTGGGGAAGTTTTACAGTAGTCTGAAGTCTATTCATTTTGCAGGGCTCTTAACTGCTGTTGGTTTAATTCTAATGGCTTTATTTGGAGTAGAATCAAGGTGTAATAATCTTGACAATATATTGAGGAAAATATATGGGGAAGTATTGCGAAAATAGTTAAATATGGTATAATTTTAGCAAGAGACTGCCACCAAATTAAATATTCAAAAGTTATTTTTAGGGAAGCATTTTGACTACTAACAAGAGCTAGTGAACAAATGGATGAGCTCCCAAGCCTACTTAGTTTTATCTATAAGCACTTTTCTATCACCTACAGTGACTTCAACATAGTTTGGGAAGGGCTGACACCATCACATCACAAACTGTACATTGAATTGGTGCTGGGTAGTATGGAGGTTATTGTTTCATATATATTTATCCTTTTTTGCATATCCTAGGACACAGTCACAGACCATTTAAGCATAAATTATTGAATGTGAAGCTCTAAAGTAGAATGGCTCTATGTGGTCAGATTTGCACTGGGTTAAGCTGAGGACTGTTCTGCAGGTGCACAAACTCCCTGCTGTAGATACATAAATGTTGAAAGTAAAAAAAAATTAAAAATTTAATTATCTACCTGTGTGCTTGTGATATTAACTGAACAATTACTTAATCTTCTGTTTTGCTAAAGCACCTTGACATGAATCAGTCACAGAATTCAAATGAATGAGCTACTTTGACCTAAACCTTTATGAAAGTATCTTCATAAGGACATAAATGTAAGTGTACTACAAAGAAAAGATTTTTCTGTCTTCCTGGAGCTTTTCTTTTCCCTGTGGTCTGTATCGAGCAAGCCACAATTCAAATAGCTGATAAAAACCCAATGTGCTCATTGAACTCGTTGGCTTTGTCATTTAGGACTGAAAGTCACCTGAAAGCTGGCTAAGTCATAGGATAACAAGTTTCAATAATTTCTAGTTGTATATTTCTTTTAGGGGCAGGGAAAGCACTTTGTCAGGAGGATATTATTGGATTTTCACCCTTTTCTATGCCTTTTTCAAGTTCTTTCAAAAATAATTTAGGAAGGTTATTTTATTATTTTACTTGAAATCTACAATTTATATTCTTGTCCCTTCTTACCAGAGGAAGAATCAAATGGTATTAAAACAAATACAGTGAATTCAAGCACCACGTATGTTTTGATGAGTGTGGATTTCAACCCTACAGCTGCTGCTGTGGCATGAAACAGATGTCGTGTCAGACAGCAACTTCAAAGGGGATTCCCTAGGCATGAGCATGTGGGAAACTTAAAACTGATCCTGTTTCCCTGGGGGAAGCTTGTTCCTTCTGTTGCTCACTGGTGTTCCCCATTAGGCTCTGCTCTCGTGTCTGCAAAAACTGTGCATACCATGGGCACAGCCTGGTTTGGTTCAGGTTTACAGACTTGTTTTAAGGTTGTCTGTGGCTGGATTTCTCTGGTTGGAGTTGTTTGTTTTGGAGGGTTTGTTGTTGTTGTTGTTGTTATTTTCAGCTTTTTATTTTCATTTGTGCAGGGATGCCAAAGCTTCTTAAAATCAATAGTCATATTAGTAATTTTTTTTTTTTTAATAGATCTCAGTAGTCTGTAATCTCTGTGGAAATTGGAAAGTGCTTGAGTGGTTAATGCTATTTTCTATTAATTTCCTACTTTCCTAATGATATTTTTTTCCCTCCAGAGCTAGACAAGGTAGAAACAGATCCAGATCAGATATACCAGCCCATATAGCTGAGAAGAGAAGCTGTGGGGATGGATATATGCTGGGTTTGTGAAATGAATAGTTGTCTTTTAAGTGGTGTTCAGAAGTGTGGTCTCCACTTGCTCAGGAAAATATAATCACCTGTTATGTAGTTTTCTCTCTGTAAAGTCTTGAAACAGACAGCCCTCTCCATACAATCTGTAAAATGTTATGTAAAGCTCATATACACACACTGCATAAAAACTAAAATATCTAACAAATATTTCAATTATTTTGGATAGCACAAATGAGGACCATTAAAAAAATTTACTTTATTTCCCTGTCATCCTGTCCCTCCCTGGTGCTTCTGTTTATCCTGAGCTGATAGTTACCTAATGTTGGACTGATATTTGACCTGGTGGTTTAAAAGTAAAAGCTTTCCATGTCTTGGCAGATTTCTGGGCCAGTCTATTCATAACGCCTTTAACTTTCCTAATTATATGAGATTTTTGGCCAGGTAGTGTTCTCACACTTCTTTAAAATACATGAAAAAAGCTTCAGAGTGTCTTGCCCCCGAATGAAGCTGCTTAAACATAATGACTTCACAGTGTTGCAGTACTGATTGTTAATTTGGGAATGTTCACTGCAAATCAAGTTGTTTTTCTTGTGTAGGAGACTAGCTCCCTATGAGTATTTTATAATTTCCTCTTTTCTCACTTGCGGCTCCCACAGAATATGTGAGTGGCGAAGATGAGCTAGAAATCCTAAACTTACAAGACATCCCACTGAGAGTTAGTTCAGACCTAATAATACCGAAGTAAAAAGTACAGCTTGTTTCACATGAAGTGTTACAAATGCATGAAGTTATTTAAACGGTTATCTTTGCAATTTTTTAAAAAATAAAATCTAGCCCCTTTCAATTAGGGAGATCTAAAATGTTCTATTGTGTGTTTTCAGTATAAATGTTTTATAGATTTACATATCACAAGTCATTTTCTACTGAAGATATTCTATCATTTTATGTTGTTCTAAGAATAATTAGGACTATATTATAAAGCATTATAGACAAAGTTCTCCCATGATTACCCACCAGCCTGCATCAAATCCCTCTGATAAGAAGCTGAGGAATTTCTTGTCATGTTATACTTTGTGCAAATTCAGTCCAGAAAAGGGGAGTGGATCACAATGTAACTACTTCCATGTTCCTTATTGGACCTGCTGTTTCTTTGATATAAAAATTCTGTGATGCTGGAGAAATCTGAGACTGGAAAGGTACTCAAGGGTTGTCATTTTAAACATCTGTGTTGTTGAGCACAGTCTTGCTGCATGCCCTTGGAAGATGAAGTTAAATACCTGTCCCCTCTCACACCTACATCTATTGAAATAAAGAAGGATTTTTTCAAGTGGAGCAGTTGGTTCTAGAAATGGAATTGTAATTTTAAGGCAAAAGATTATAAACATTGAATATGCTAATGCTTTTTATTGGTAGTTATTTTCTAAAGTAAATGGAAGTATTGAATGGCCCTGGCATAGCATGATACATAATAATTCATATTAGCTAGTAAATGAATTAACTTTTGTAATGGATGTTCTATGAATTTGTTGAAATGGATGCTTTATGTTTTGCAGTTCCCAGTTAGTCTATTGAGCGAAATAATTTTTTTGTTGTGGATGAAGCCTGTTAACTGCTATTAAAAATCTAGAGAACATGGATTGTTTTATGTAATCACTTAGCTTCGATGGTTTGTGAAATACTGGCAGATTTAAGCTGAGGTCGGTGAAGGAAGGCAACACAAAATTTCAACAAGGGCATCTGTAAATAACCAGAGAGAAACAGGGGCACAAACCATAAAAGATCATCTCTGGCCTGTTGTCTGCTACCCTTGTCAAAACTGTGAATAAGAAGACACTGAGCCTGGGTGCCAAAAACTGCCTAACTTGGCACTGCCCACACTTACACTGAAGAACTCTGGAGACAGCAAAGCAAGTCAAGGAAAACAGGTCTCTGATAAGAGTGCACAAGCCAAAGAAGGAGCCATATATATCTCCTAATTTCTACAATCTGCACTGTCATGATGATCATCTGAGCTCCAATCTTCACAGAATCCACAAAATAAAGTAGAATTACAGAAATATAAGGCAACAGTGGAATGCTCACCTCATATCTTTTTCTATAATGTAGCAGAGACATCCAAGCAAAAATAGCTTATCCAGCCATAGAAGCATTACTACTTGGAAGATTTTTATTTTTTAATTAAAATGCTAGATCGTCAGGAAAATTTCCCAGTGAATGGAAATAGCCTGCTCAGGAACCCTTTGATCTGAGCTGGTGGTTGTGTTGGCGGATGAAACTTTCAAGATACATGTTTTGCCTGGGTATTGACTCCTAGAGTGCATTGGTAAATGATAAGACTTTTGGTATGATTATTTGTTAAAAAAAACCCTCCTTAAAAAATCATAAGGAATTTTGGCTTCTAATTTTATCCTGAAAACATCAGAATTGCATCTGAAAACAATTTATAATCTGTCACAAAATCTTGCTTTGACATGTTTTGTTAATTGAACTTCTGAGGATGTGCAATTCCAATGTGTCTGTTTAAGGAAGCGGTGTGGCTTACCTGCTTCAAGTATTCACAGCTAAGCTAAACTCTCATCTTTATTCTGTGCAGCATTGCCATTTCTACTAAAACCTAATCCATTATTCATAACTGCTTCTAATTTTGGCCTAACTTTGAACTGGAGATAATTGGAATGTCTCCAATTGTCTTGTATGTTCATACATCAAAGGGCATCAAATCAGAAGTTAGCATTGTTCTTGTGGTATATGTATGTGCATGTCTTAAAGAGGGAGGAAATATAATTTGGTTAGTGATATTGGGATATTCCACTTTCTTCTTTAAAAATAAATTATAATACATTTGTAATCTTAGGGAAGGGGTGCCATAGGTTATCATGTCCAATGCTGCAGATCCTAGTATTAGTGCAAAACTTGTTAGAGGCAACAGAATTCATCTAAGTTACCCCAAGTTGATGTTCAGTGTTACTTAATCCCTCCCTTCCCTTTGGTGCTGCTTGTGATCATGATACTGTTTTCATTACTGAGCAAAATTATCTTATCTTTCTATTGTTGCTATTTTTCCTTATTTTTTTCTTCTTCTATATTTTATTGATACACTTGCCTCGAAGTCTTATTCCGCATATATTTTTTGGTTTACATTCAGATAAAAATTACCTCACCAAGAGCAAAAATTTGCTGATTTTGGTGGTTTGTTTTGGTTTTTTAACTCTGGATACGCTATCTCAGTAAAAGTGTCTACTAGTAGGCCACACACCTAGGAGCTCCACTGAATCAAGCTCAGCAATCCAAATGTGACAGCACTGGAGTTACATCCCAGGTTGATACACATTAAAAGTACTTAGATTTGTCTTGAAGCTGCTCACTCAGTTTCCTGCCAAGACCTCTGCTCTGTTTAGAAGACGATCAAAGTTTTTACAGACCAGAAGACGTTGATATCTCTTCATGGCAACCAATATATACTAGCAAAATTTGTTTGATCAGTGAGCTTTTGTCTTTTTCCCCACATGAAAAAGTAACTTTTGTTGGAAACAGCGAGCTGTCAATACCATCCTCAAACCTGAGCTAAGTAATCTGCTCCCTTTTCTGATTGCTTTGAGGAGCATTCCTGTACAGCTATGGCAAATGTCCCAGCATAATTTTTCATATCCTTTTAGTGATAATTTGTGCTCAGTTTTCAGCTCCAAAGGACTCAAAGAACATTTCAAGCCCACACAAAGTCTGACAAGAGCTCGTGACTGTCTATAATTTGGAACAGCAGGCTGCATGTTCCCTGTTGCAGCAGGGAAGATGGTCAGGATTTGGTTTATTTAGTGTTTCTTTTTTAGCATTATTAAAATACAGCTGGTATTTACCAGAAAAAAACCCCCAGAATTTTTTTTTTTTATTTTATTTAAATTTCATACTAGAGAAGAAGTAATTTGGTAAAATTATGAGAAAATAAGAGGGTAAGGGTGGATTGAAGATGCAGTTTACTTCTTTACATGTTGGTGAATAATAAGCAGAGAAAAATCGGCCAGGGAAAGGCATCACTCACCTTGTAAGCTTTTAAGCTTTCCCCAGAGGGAAATTCCTTGAAGTCCCATGTTGAGTTACCAGTGTTTTTTGCTACCCATCCTTTCCTTCCCCTCCTCCAGCCATCTTCTTGCCCCTTCCCCCCATTTCCTATTAAAAGGAAAGCTACTGAGAGCTCACAAGTAACAGACTCATGCCTTCAATCAAAAGAGAGAGCTGAATAGCCTTCCACTCAGAGTGAGTTCAGGGATCTGGAGTCAGGGCCCCTTCATTAATGAGAAAGGAATCTGTTCGCCTTCTGAAATCTTTCAGCATTCCCTCAAGCTGCCTAAACCACACAACCTGCATTTCTCATAAACTTCCCCATTATGACCACAGTTCCATTTCTCTTGTTCTCTCCTCCATCTCTTGAAAACTAAAGAGGAAAAGGCAATTTCCCTGCTCTTGCTGGGTCTGTGATCTTTCTTTGCTCATTAGAAGATGCCATTTCGAATTCATTTCTTTTGCTGGACCCTAAACCCTTGGTTTCAATGAAATAAATAGTTTGGCTTAGAATTATATGCAAGAAAACATAACTTTTGTATCAGGCTTGCCAGACATCTGTGCAGTGCAGGTCCAAACTCTGATTTTGATTCTCAGGCTCAGTCGTTTCACTGGCAGTTTTTTCACTCAAACATCTTGTTTCAGTTCACACCAGCTGAGTTTTGTCTTGAGTTTATAGGGGTTACAAAAACCCTGGAAATTCAAATGCAGAGCTCAACTGAAACAGCTGCTGTCCTTTCTTTTGGTCCAAACTATGTTACCACCTTAGATGCTAAAAATCCTCCTTACCTCCTGAAACTAACCTCAGGTTTGGTGAAAGCCTCATAAATCTAGCATGGCACCTGCTTGGTTTGGGAACATTTTATCTATGCTGTCGGTAATGTGAGAGGAGTAGTTACTGTTAATGAGGGAATAAAGGAGAACAAAGCAGTGGGGAAAGACATGATTTCTATGAGAGGCACAGAGCAAGCATCCAGTATTTATTCTGTGGATGGTCTTAATACTTTGGTCTGGGAAAACATGTTGGTAGCACTCCTGCTATGATCACATGGGTAAATCTTAATGACTTTTCTTGTTACAGGTGTGGAGGAAGATGCATTGTATGTAGGAATGTGAATTGAAAAGGAATGGGATAAGAATTGATACGAAATAATTGATAAGAAATGGGTGTTTTATAGAGGCACTGTTGCTGAGCATTGGTTTAGGCATTGATAGTGCCTTTGACATGAGGTAGCTTCAGTTCACTCTTATTTGGAAACAGTTATGCTCAAAATTCAGACTGAATAGTGAATTTCAGGCTTCTTTTGGTCTTTAGATGCATTCCACTTCAAGAGTTGTAATTTTCTATTAATGCATAACTGATAGTGAACATTTTTCTGTTAATCTCCCTGGTGTGAAACCATGCAGTAGGAGTTTTTCTACTAAGAAAGAGAAAATAGTTTTGATTGTTGAGTTCTGTTTGTTATTTTATGTTGATGTTACACACAGCTCGAGGATATAGAGACTGACTGAATCTGAAAATCTGAGTGAAAAGTACATAGAATTCTTGAATAAAAGAGAGATATCTTGTCAAAACAAGCCATGTGTGATAAAGATTTCTATGGCAGAAAAGAATGAGGAGAGAATGTACAACTGGAATACTGTCTATGGGATGTTAATTGCTGTGGGTGCTGATTGCTTGCTAATTTATACAGATATTGTGAGTGCTCAAAACCAGGGTATGAAATGCTGGCAATAGCTTTCTCTGCCTGACAATCATGTAAAAGAATATTTTTTGATTGGAATTAGAGATGTAGCTCTAAGATTATGGGCACAACCAACTAGGTTTTCCTCTGCTCCCCTTCCACTTGGTTGTTGGGCTTTGCTTATGCCTTAAATAACTTAATTAAAAATTGACAATGATTGGGTCAGACCACGGGGATGAAGTACCAGCAGCAGCAGCACTGTAGCGGTGAATTAAGCTGCTGATGCATCCAAAGGCCATCACTGCAGCAAGGGGCTGTGAAATGCGCCAAACAGTGTCAGCTTGTTGTGACTCAGCCACTGGCATATGAACAGACGAGCAGGGGTTCTTGGTGCCAGTGGAGAATATCCTTAAGGCTCTGTTTGTGCTCCTGCCCGTGCCTACTCTTACAGCTGTTGGTGGCAGGGCCTGCTGGCAGGCTCCTGAGCAGCCTATGCCGTGAATAGGAAGAGTTTGCTTCTGCTCTCCGGGCTTGGTTTCACACTAGCAGGTTTTTCTCGCCTTGCCATCCTCTTGAGGCAGAGAAGGTCCTGCTGGCAGCCCGGATGCACTGTGCCCAGGCTGTGCCCTCGGAGTGCTCCTGTGACCCGGCCCCAGGATGGCCTCTGCCTCCCTGCCACCTCACAGTCCTGCTTGCCGTTCCCTGCCCTTTGAAAAATTAGCAAATCAAAGTTTTAAAGTGTAAGACTCCTCCTCTCTCGTTGCTTGGTACTAGCACAGCTTTAAGAGGTGGCCAGCACTCCCTAGCAGTTCAGAGGGGCCGCTGGCCTGCTGGGTTGCCTTCCCAGCAGATCTGTCCCCTCAGTGGGGCTGCCATGTGCTCGATGTGAGAGGAGTACCTTGGGGCCCTGTTGGGCCCGAGGCCGGCAGAGAGGGGTGCTGGCCGTGGGCTCCGAGCTCTCGCTGCCGTCTGTGGGGAATCTGGGCAAGGCAGAGGTGGAGCAGCTGTCCTGGGTCACGCACTCGCTGAGCTGTGGGCTGGAAGGTGAGCCTGGCTGGCTCAGATCTTTCACCTTTCTTCCCTGCCAAGCGCCATCCTAACGTTTGACTTCCATTTTTCAGCATTGCTTGGCCTCACCCTGCTGGAAAAACAGGGATTCTTCGAGTCCCCGTGGTGCCATGACCTGCTTTTTTCAGGATTTTTCCTGTTAGGATCACTAGCAATAACAAAACTCCTAGGCACAGCTGAAGCTCCTTGCAATGATTAAAACTTGTGCGTTGCAGTAACAGCAAATGGCATGAGAAATTTCAAGGACTGCTCAATTGAGAACTGTTCTCTGCAGATGTGCCCAGAAGAAGTTTATTTAAAACTTGTGTATTTCCTATTTCAGTTTTCTGAGAGGAGCATTCAGGCTCTATTAAATTCTGCCAAATAGAAAATAAGTTTTTTGTGTCATTTATCTTCTGTATTCTCATGATTCTAGAATTGATTAAAAACTTCTTTACTATTACAGAGCCTGCTCTGAAATTTTCAGGTAGGCAGAGTGTGATCCTTTGAATTATTTAAGGCTGTGCAGGAACAGTTGTCTGTTTACTTTTCTTTGCTACTAAATTTCAGAAAAGGCTAAGGGGGTAAAATGATCTCTGTTTATTCATACAAAACATCTCTGTAAGTCCATTTCTTGCCCCACAGGAAGGACCATCCTTAAACCGATTTAAAATTTGGGGCCGTAAGCCTTCTTCAGTTTTGTTACTGCTGAGGTTAATGAGTCAAGGGTCATGGCATTAATCAGTGACTATGGTGCAGAACAGAGTTGCTAAACTTGTGGTGAAATTGGAGCTTGCTGCCATGGGAACAGAGCAGGAAGGCAGTGTTTGGGAAGAGCCAGCCTTACCCTGGCCGGGCCGAGAGCCCGCTGAGGGCACCTTTGCCTGGAGCACTGGCTTGGTGCTGATTACATCTGTGCATGTGTGCATGCTGCATTTAATCCTAATTTATGGATTTTCCTCTATCCTTTAATAAGTCTGCTGGAGTCTGTTCCCTAAAAATTAATGTCAGTCATCACATACCTGATTATTGGTCTGAGTGGTGGGAAAGTACCAAAGGGTAAGGGCAAACTCCACAACCCCTGAAGTTTCTGAGATGTTATCATAGTCCAGTGGTGACTGATGCCCTAAATTATTTTCTACTCAGCTCACAAGTTTTCTTTAGCACAAGCAACCCTTAAAGAAAGGAGCTGTTAGCAGTGTGTACAGCTTTTACAGTACAGTTCTGAGTCA
Source organism: Regulus satrapa (assembly GCA_013396955.1). Classification (NCBI taxonomy): domain Eukaryota; kingdom Metazoa; phylum Chordata; class Aves; order Passeriformes; family Regulidae; genus Regulus; species Regulus satrapa. The sequence goes on along the minus strand of VWZN01022236.1, from coordinate 323,652 downwards.
TGATACAGAAAGGTGCAGAGCAGATGTAATGTCTGTCAATTTGTTATTATTACTTACAAGAGAGGACTATTTCATACAGATTCTCCCTTTCTTTCATGCAGTCAGACAGCCTGACTTCTTCATTTTTATTGTTTAATTTGTGATCAAAACAGGAAGAGGCTGCTTTTGTTAAGAAATCTGTCTAAATTAACAAATCGTTATTTCTTTCTTTAGAACACACAAATCAAATTTCACGGTCTCATTCAAGACAGAGAATCTTTTCTCCTGGGTATCACCAGTCTACAGGGAAAGTTATTGCACTTTAATATAATTCCTGAAACATTAATCACAGGGACTATAATTTTGCAAGAGGCAAAGCTTTAGTTGTTTACAGTCTGTTAAGCTATTTATTTACTGCGTGTTCTCTCTCCTCCCTTAAGACCTTCAGAAATGAAAAATAAAGGGGATAGAAGTTCCTTTTCTCATTTAGGTATGCAAACATGATTTTCAGAGCTCTTTCTCCTGCGGCAAAAGCAAGGTCAGAAGATAATATAAAATATGTCTAAACTAGATTCTAGATATAAGTTGAAAGCATGCAGCACCACTGTCTGGTTTTAGTCCTAAAATACATATGGATGGCACAAGGCAGAGAAACCTAATTTTACCCCTGGTCCCTGCCCATAGACCTGGGCACAATGCAAAGGTCTGGTCTTACCCCACCTCAGCTTAGTGTGTTTCCTGCAGCTTTGTTGTCCTAACTTACCCACCCATCTGCTCCAAGTAGTGCAGCATTACTGCACTCATTTCAAGTGTTTATTATCAAAGCCAGTGATAGATGTTGTCCAGCTCTGTGTTCGCTGACACCAGCGGGTGAGATAAAGTTACCCTCAGTGTGGTAGGGCTATTCTAGTTTGCTTTCAAACACCCAAAAGGATGCCTAAAAGGGTGGCATAGATTACTGAGACTGACAGTACCAGTTTTAGCATTCAGTTACTCTCTCTTGTAAGGAAGGCTATTACTGAAGTTTTTTAAAAAGCAGCATAGATTCTGTTATTGGTTGGTGGCAAAAGCAGTAATGGGATGCTTTTGCTGATGATAAACATGTACAGTCCCTGAAAACAAATTAAATTTTGGCCAGGCTATTACTAGACAGTATTTTCCAAACTTCTTGCCTTTTGGTGGATAAATTGTATTGCTTTTGCAGATTACTTTTATTTCAAAACCTGTTTCTAATTTTAAAAATTAAAACATATTAGAAAAATCAGAATTATTTTCAGTCTTCTATTTTTCACTGTCAGTTTCCCAAACTACTTCTTTCCTTAAGGGATTTAAATATATGAACTTCTAAATACAGAGATAGGCAGTTTCTCTCCTTCTGTTTCTTTTCTTTTTAAGGGATTTATTTTTTTTTTCTTAGTGCCTGTAAGGCTGGAGCCCTAGAGATTTGAAGCTTCTTTCATCCTCCAAAATGTCAGCAGTTTCAAAGAAGCGGGTTCCTGTACACTTCTTTTGACATGCTTTGTAATACTTTTCAAACTTGGCTTGGAAGCTTTTTCTCTGCAGGTGAGAGGCAGTATGGGCAGGAGACACATTTATACCTTAGACTCTGGCTAAAACAATCACCAAGGAGAGGAAAGCACCCTGACACAAGCAAGCTGTGCATAGTCCAAATGATTGACAAAAATTTTGCATCTTCACCCTCTTCCCTCTGAAGCTTGCAAAGTATCAAACTCATGCAGCTGAGAGCCAGCTTTAGCATGTCTTGGTTTTCTCTTCCTCTAGCAGGAAGATACATTAGAAACCATAAAACAAAACCAGCGGTGTCAGGTCCATTTCTGTCAGTCTGTTATCTACACAGAGCAAGAACTCTCAGCCTTCAGCCTAAGTTTCTTCTTTCTGGGTTGCAAAGTACCAGGTGGCAGAGCTGGAGATTTGCTTAGGCTCATGCGCAAGGCTCCAGCACATCTTGTGGTTAGACCATAAGATGATAGCAAGTGAAGGGAAGTGGGGAATGGAAAAAAATCCTCTTCCTGGTAACCAAAACCAGCAGTGGTAATGAAGAGGCCAGCAATTGATAGGGCAGGAGAGGAATGTAATTACTGCTGCCAAAGACAGCTGGGCTGCATATTGGATTAGCAGGGAGAAGGGATCAAGGCAGGGCCCATGTACCTGCTGGGGCAACAGCAGGAGGAGTGGATGAGCTGGGAAAGTAGTGCATGTAAAGAGGGAATGAAGAAAGGAGGGTGAGGAAGTAGGAACATGGAAGTGGGACAAGGTCTATTTGACACTAAAGCTATTTAAAACTTCTGAAAAGTTATTTTCTTCACACACATGTATTGCATATTACTTTCTTTGAAGAAGGAAAGGTTCTTCCCATGTTAATATGAATAAAGAGCTTCAATGCAAGTGTACTCTTAGATTTGTATCATATATATTGTGGGCAAAAATAAATGGCTGTGGGGTTCTTTAAACAAAAAATGCTTGTGCAATGAAAATATATGTTTCATTATATATATATATATATATATATAATTCTATAATGTGGTGTTGAGGAATGGTTGGTTTTTCCTTTTGGTTTGTGCTCAGGATTTCATTATTTTATAATGTGTGAAGAGTACGGCTGTTGTACCACTTGGTTAATGGCTTAAGCAAGGGCATAAGTGTAACATAATTAGAAGATATTGTTTGATAATGCAGGAAGGGATCTTCTGAACATTTTTTTTTTGGGAGATAAACTGTACCCTTCCAAAGAAAAAGCCTTCTAGTTTTGACTAGAACCTCCTCCTGCAATTTTCAGCCCTTAATTTTTTTTTTTTTTTGCTTTATCTGCTGTTCCTGGGCAATCCTCAGAATATCGCCTTCAGAATATTGCCTTTTTTTATATCCTCAAGGTGTAAACCATAGGTTTTTTTTCTGTAAAAGCTGTTATTATGTCTTAATTGAAGTCTGCACAGTAATAACCTACCGGTAAGATTTTTGCAGAGCATGAAGAGATATTATGTGAATTTACTGGGGCTTGGAGTAATATTTCTGGGTGCAGATAGATGAATCTCATTCAATTTAAATATCCTAAAGTATATTTAAAGCAAGCTTATTTAAAATAGATCCATAATAATGTATTGTTCTTTGCACACTTAATTTTTGTAGTCTTTTTCAATGGAATTTTAATTGCTTGTCAAATCTTTCAGTAATATATAAAAAAATTATATTATAAAAATATCTGAGATTATATTAAGAAAAACTATGCTCTTTTTTTCCTGAGTGAAAAAAAAGAATGACTAGTTGAAGAACAGGGTGAGAGGGTTTCTAGGACTTAAAGGAATCATTAGCAGTTGTGAAAAGGATCAAAGCAGCAACCTGGAATATGTATTTTCATATGTATGTTTAAGAAATAACATTTTATATAGAAGAAAGTCTAGGAGGTCTTTGTTTTGTTTTTCTCTTGATATTTTTTTCCTACTCCCATGGAAATAAAACAAGCATCTAGACACAGTGTTCTGGCATGCTAAACAAAATACAGAGTTCTTGCTCTGCTTCATGTTGCTTTATCCTTCAAAGCATACAATAATCAAATTTGGAAGCTCTTGTTCTGTGAGATCCTGAGGTTTCCAGGTTATCACAGTGTGTCATTTTCTGCCAGGGGTGTTACTGAGTGGGACAGATGTGCTACAGCTTCCCTATTGCAAATATAAATGTTTATTTTACTTATGGGATACTAATTGCTTAGCTGTCCTGCTTTGCAAAGCTGTGTGAAGATAAGGAGAAGGAGAGAACACTTGGAGAAAGGCAAATTCAAACCATAGGTTTGGTGCTGTTGGAGGGAGTGGGTGTTGTATGTGGGAGGTAAAGGTGTAGGTAAAAGGAGTGGCATTTACTGAGATTACTGCTCAGGCTCCTTGTAAGTTCAGCTGTGCCTACTGAGGGTATTTGTAAAGCAGTCCACATGTCAAAGAGAAAAAAACTGACCTAGTACTGAAAAAGGTAAAAAAAGAGGAGAAATCTCAAAATTTCATTCTGTCTACATCTAAAATATATATTTGGCAATTCAGAGTAACCCTTTTTTTCCTTTGGAACTATCAGATCTGTCACATACAAAGCCTATACCAACATAGAGCATATATTATATTTAAAGCATCTAATGCCAATAAGTAAAGCCTGTTGAAAACATAAGAACAGGTGTAGGGGTCTTTAGCTATTAACTGCTATGATTACGTGGCTGCCATATGGCTCAGCTGTGCAGTTCTCTGAACTGAATCTTCAGCTGTCCTGTATGAGTGAAACATCTGAAACTAGACATGCCACAGGAGACAATTGATATAAGGTTTGCTGCACAGACAGCAAACCAACCAGCTTCTTATTTATTCTTTAAAATTTTGATAGGGAAAATTAGTTAGGCAGCACTTTGACCATGTTATTTACTCCAGTGAAAGAAATGAAAATCTTTGGTGGGTTTTTTTTCATGCTGTTATACTCCTGAAGGCTGACTGCTGTGAAGGAGATAACGTAATATGTCGTTGTCAAGTTTGGAATTAACGTAATAGGATGCATAGTTAGTAAAAATGAGTACTTGTCACATCTGGGTGAGTCCCATAAGCTATAACCAATCTTGAACATCTCTATTGTTCCAGTCATTTTCAATTTTGTTTCCTACTCTGCACAATTTCCCAGGAGATGTGATGGGTCAGTAGCAGGCCAAAGATGGGCTTCAGACCTAATCTAATCAATATTGTGACAAACGTAATGAAAGAAGCTATGTCACCTTGGAATCCCAGGAGGTTTTATCAGCTTTTCTCCTAATGGGATGTGACAGCAAGGCTGATCTGTGTCTCCTTAGGACAGGACAGAAGTTGTACAAGGGCTGGTGCAAGGATGGCTGCGTGACAAAGGGTAATCTAAGTCCATGACAATTGCAGCTAAAGGTTGAAACTAGCAGTCCTTGCAAGTTAAAGCATTAAACAGCTATTTGAATACCTTTATTTTCAAGGGAACCATTCAGGCATTTATTGTATTTTCAGTTCCTCTAATATGTCATCTGCATTAAAAACCCGTAACTTGTTCTGCTTCAGTGGGAATGTTCTGAAGCTGTTTCACAAATTAGAAGGCTGTAGTCACTGCCTTTTTATGTCTTCCAAGCAAAGCACTTTCACTCCAGTTCTCTGTATATGGTTTTTTATTTTATAATTGCCCCTTTTTGCTGTCACATACAATAAGATAATTTGTATGATGACTTCTGCATGAGGCTGAAGTCAATGATTACTTTTTTCCTGGGAGTTCCTCTCTTAGCACTTCTTTACCCTAAGTGTAGAGCTATCTTGATAGACTTCACTAATGCATTCTGGTGTGCAATCTCAAATTTTTGTGCTCTTCTAGTTTTGGAACAGCAGCTTTACTAAAATTTGTTTTTATGAAAACTTCTTTTCTCTGATCAGGGTTGTACCTATTACCAAAACTGGCAAGCTTCCTCCCTTAATTCTCATGATTCCTCTTTTTCTGCCCAGCTAGGTTCAATTACTCATCTCATCTCTTGCCTTTACCGTTTCTCTGGTTTTAAGTGTTGGCCCCATACTGTGAGGCTCACTCTAAAAAGTTTTTCTCAAGGCATTTACTTGCTTTGTCTCTTTACCTTTAATTTTGCCCCTCAAGATAAATGGCAATTACTGTCAAAATGTTCTCATGCATAGAAATCCTGTGACATATAGATCTCTTGAATATCTGGAAAGCTGCAGAGATATTACCAGAATAACTATCAGTGTTGGACAAAAGTTCTTGAATATTATTCTATCTCATTAGGGAACTAACCTTTAAAGTTTCCAGTGAAAATTTACCGAGTTCTTCTCTACACGTGTGATTTTTTAATATGAAAACATATATTTTGTCCTTTAATGTAAGATCAAGTTGTTTCTCAACCTCATTATCAATTATTCAATTTTTCTATATGAGGATTTCCATAAACTGCCTTGATATGTAAATAGTGGAGCAAAGCTGCCTTATACCTTTTACTAATCCTGCAATTACATTCTGTAGAGCCTTTTTACTTTCCTTAATATGAAACTAAACCCTCCTCTCACCTACTCCTTTACATAACCAATGCACTAAGAATTATGGACATGACAGCTAAATCCAGCTTTTAAATCCCAGGCACAGTGGCTGTGTGCTGTTGCTACTCACTGTTTCTTTCTAATAAGCTGTACGCAGTGCAATATCTTATTAGTTAATTTGAAAATCGTTTCTCAAGGGATTGCACGACTTATGTGCATCAGGTCCCTACCAATCCACTTAAAGCTTAAATGCACCAGACAGAGAAACTTAGCCCAGAACTGCATCTTATTTATTGCAGCAGAAACCTTTATTTCCCTGTAAAGTACCATGATGGTATTTCTGATGTAGCAGAAGTTAAAATGAAAACATCCCTTTGCAACTTTTTTGAAAAGAAAACCAATTTTTTTGATCTTATGGAAAATATTTTTTTTATTCTGTTGCATAAGGTAACAGAAGGTGCACGTTGCAATTCAAATGCCCTGTTACTCTTGAGATTTCAGCATTTCTACTTAACTTGGAAAAAAGAGGGGCTGAGCGAAATCTTTGGGAAAAAGATTTTTGCTGCAAATGTGAAACTTGATTACTGATGTTCTGGAAAGCATCACCTGAGTTTAGGACGGGTTGATTCCAAAAGACAAATTCAAACATCCTGCAAGAGAACTCTGGTTCTGTGTTTATAGTGCAGTGTCCTGCATCACTTGAAACCTGCCTACACAACACTGAAACCGTCTCACTTGGTGAATATTCATTCAAATCTATGTTTCTGCCTCTTCTGTTACTCCCCTCCAGGGGGAAAAAAAAAAGTTCACATACCCCAGTGAAACGAAACGTTAACCTCTTTCTCTTTTTCTCCATATCACCATTGCATAAAGCTACCACCACGGAATCTTCCTTCCGGGCGGTATCAATTCCTTACAAGCGACCTAATCATGACCTCATGCGCAGAATATCAGTGAATTTATAACCCGCATCACATTTTTCAAGGTGCTTTCTCCGTAGCACAGCCCTCCATCGCTTTGTCCCGCGTGGTTGTGCGGGGCAGACCCAGTGCAGTTACTGGCACTGTGGCTTTCCCGGCGCTGCACGGGGCTCCAGCAGGATGCGGAGCAGAGAGAAGAGCCCAGACTTACCTGGCTCTGCAGGACCATGTCCTCTCGCAGCTGGGGCAGCCTGTCCCCGCTGTGCAGGAGCCGAAAGCTGCTGCGCGCTCCTCCAGCCGCGCTCAGGCTGGGCAGAGCGCAGGGAGTGAGGGCAGCCCCTGCACACCTCCTCCCATTATACCCAGAAAAAGCGAAAGCGCTGCCGGAGGTGCTGCACCAGGGGAAATTCCGAGCCTCAGCCCTCCATTACGTAGGTGTCATGTGCTGGGCACTGCCTGGGAACTTCCATCCCTGCTGTCCTTAAGCCGCAGTGAACCAGGGGCTGTTCTGCTGTTTCCTCTGCCTTTGGGGTGGTGGGAATTGACACGACCTGTGTACAGAAGTTGTCAAGGAGAGGAAGCGGGTTTTGGGCATTTCCAGCTGGCTGGTTTCTTATACCATTGCGGTGAAAATTAATCCAAAATTCTTGTTTTGGTGTAGTATGACTTAATTTGTTGTTTTCTGGGGTTTTCTCGGGGTTCGAGTTTTTTGGCAGTTTAGTTTTGTTTTTGTTTCTAATATAAAATTCCTATAAAGCTACCTAGAAGATGCTTACAGTGGAAATCTATGCAAATCTGACAGCTAGGAACTAGCATTATGGAATTAAACTTGTTGACTTAATTTTTTTTCTAAATCAGTTTTTGTTTGACCATTCTTTGTACTTGATTTTTACGCAGTAATGTCCAATGCATCCCAAAAATTCTTCAGAAGCTCATTTAAATTATACAGGAAGAATTGTAGATGTATTCTGTTTGGAGACCTGAATCTGTAATAGTAAGAAATGAGAAATTCTCCCCATTCCATATATGTCTAGAGTGTAAAATCTTCCAAGCAGAAGCAAATCAGTAAATAGTGAAAGGAATATTCTGGGAAGGTAATTTAGTTTACAGTTATTGAAGACTTCATGTTAGTCATTTTGTGTTGTGGACAACACAAAGGTATAGAAATTATAATAAGGATGTAAAAATAAGTAGACTGGGGAAACAGAACAGTTGGTAAAGGATTAGAAAGAAAGGAGAAGTGATGGCAAAAGACAATGACATAACTTTATGGAAATGGAACTGACATTTCTATACAGGAAAGGTGAAGAAACAGTTTAGAAGGGGAAGGTAAGAAGATAGGGATGTGATTATATGCTAGTAGAATACTTTTGGAAGAGGTTAGTGGAATACACTTAATTTAGGCTTGCAGAGGGTGAGGTTTCTGCAATGGATATTAGTGTGGATAATGGTTTGACTTTACCAAGTGAGGCGTATGTTTAGATGAGATTTGAGAGGTGCATGACTGAGGAGCACAAAATGAGTCCCATAATCAGAGATTTCTCTGAAGCGACAGGAAGGAAGGATGGGGGGACAGGGGAGTGTGTTCTGAAACCAAATATCAACCATATGGAATTTTACAATGAACTGTTATTGCAGTGTGCTTGCCAGCATTTCCTAGAGCACAGTTTGGCGTCAAATAGTTCCAAGAGGCATTCTTCTGCTCTCTAATGCCTGAACTAAATTGTGTTCAAGTCTAAGACTGCCCAATGTGATGTCTGAAGAATATAAATCTCTAACTATAAATTATCTTACACCGGTGCTTTCAAATTAAAAAAACCCAAAAAACCAAACAAAAAAACCTTTTATGTAAGACTCATATAAAATAAAATAATACTTACTTTGCATTTCTTTACAGCAGCTTTGCACAGTGGTTCTGCCATCCAGCCTTTCCCAGTGGGTGGACTTCCAGCTATTTCACTCTATGATTTTTGTCATGTGTCTTGCCTCCTTCCCCTTAAAATGAGGGGTGCAATGGATTACTATTAGAACACACTGCTAATTAGCACTGAAAATGCATTGTAGCACCAGAATAAAATTTGACATACATATTTTCAGAGAGGGGACTATCATAAGAAGGAAATAAGACAAATTATGGTATACAAAAAAAGGAAAAAGGCAGAATATTAAATACTAGGCACCAAGAGAAAGGCAATAGGAAGAGTTGGAAGGGTTAATCCCCCCAACTCAAATTCACCAGTGACAACAGTTTTTTAGTAGTCATTAAGAAGTTATTTCTAGTAAAATACCAATATTTATATTGCTAGATTGGCTAGTGAATAAACTGTTTCAAAAAAACCCAAAAAACAAAACAAAAAAAAAAACCAAAAAAACTTGGAATTGAGAATTTTATTCCTTAGTGCAGTTATGATCATAGAAGAATATGAAATCTTTTTTTTTTCCTTTTGAAACTCACTTTCACAGAATAAAGAAAAGTGACAGCACAATCATATCTCATCAGGATGATGGATACATCCTTAACTATATATGTTTAAATGTGACATAAAAAGAAAGACTATGGAGAAACTGCCAGCTATTCAGTTGACACCTAAGGTAAAATGGATTGAAGAGAATCCAGGTTTGAGCTGTTCAAAGACTCACTTTAGTTATTGTAAACACAGAGATTATTCACCATAGAACAACTTGAAACTCATATTGTAGGCTTTAAGTAGGAACTGCATTTTTTTTCTTTTTTTTTTTTTTTTCTTTCAACAGGAAATTCCCTGTTGCTGCATTACTAAATTGAACTTTATGTTGTGATTAATACTGCTGATTTAGGTGCAGTTTGTAGTTTCAAGGCTTTCTTTTTTCTTTTTTTCTGAATATGAAATTAAACCAGAGCTGTGAGCATCCTGGCTCTCACCAGCTACATGGGGCTGTTAGAGCTGAAGCACTTTGACTCCAGCCATGGCACTAACCTGAGCTGTTCTTCTCTGAGCAGATATTTCTTTAGCATTGAGACCTCTACCTTTTACAAATTTGAATTACTTGCTGGAGTTAAATACAGAGGGAATTTGACAGACAGGCAGAATAAGCACACAAAACTCATTTCCCTTGAAAATCAGATGAAAAAAATAACACTTATTTGCCGAAAAGCATGGTATGTAGCTGAATGTATGAATATTTATGCCAAGTAGGGTGGGTGTCATTTATGAGAGTGATAATGGTTTTATGACCATAAGGAATTAAATCTTCATATAATCTTCATATACTTGTACCTTCAAGCCTGAATTATACAGAGTGTTTCAATGTTATCAATGAAATTTTTTTTGGTTAGTTTTAATACCTGATTACTTGATACTCTTAGCTTGAATATAATACTTGAATACTCTTAGCATAAACCAACTTTTAAATATATTTTAGGGTCCCTGTATTCTTAATTAAACTCTGAGTTAATTTAAATTCAAAATAGAAGTTTTCAGAGCAAAATCTTATTTCCTTGATTTTCATCATCAAAACAGAAGGAAAGATAGGAAGTAAGCAAAAAATATCAAAAATGCATTTTCGAGTTGGATATACATTTTTCTGTTACTTTCATATGATGCAAGATTTTTACATGCAGATAATATCACTGAAGAAATGCTGCTCCACTTCCTACTGGAACTGAAGTGAAAATGTTGGGGTTTTTCTGGTTTTGAGTTTGTTTGTGGTTCTTTTTAAGCAGTGCATGAGCTCCTGATTTAGGAGCCCTTCTTCAACAGTTGTGAGCATGAACGTGGCTTCTCTATGAATATTAAGAAATCTCCTGGCAGGCCTTGCAAGTTCTGCTGCAGGTGCCATCAGAACCTAAAGCAGCAGGAACAGACAGTTGTGCTTAATTTTGGCCATTAGTAAACATGGTTACCAGGAGGCCACCACGTTTACGTAGCTTCTGTGCCAAGACTGCTTTTTTTTTTCCCCCCCAGTAAAGCAGTGCATGTGCTTTAAGTGCCAAAAGCATTCTAAGGCAAAGTTTGTCTTAACTTCCAACACTAGCAAGATGTGCTTTCAGTTTCTGTGTTGTGTTAGGCAATCAACACTAACTCGCTTTCCTGGCTCAGCCTCTTGCGTGTATCCCACTTGACTTTGGGTGAAGATGGATGTGCCCATACAGGGCTAAAACAGGCTGTGACTTCAGACCACGGCACACAGGCAGCTTCCCCTTTTTTGTAAAGGGAGCAGCTTCCTGCTAGCACTGACACTGCACCATGTCTGTAGGGTGGAAACCCCCACCCCTCTCAGAATGCTGTGTAGTGGAACCTACAGTAAGTGCAAAAACATAATGGTATGTTTATTGTTGGAGAAGTGGGAAACTACTGTGGGAGTAAAAAAGTTCTCATGGGGTTTTTTCATCATTCACCCAGTTACTTGTATACAATGATGTGGAGGAGAAGAGAAGCTAATAAAATCCCCAGAACTCACAGAATTTGGGGATATTTTTTGAAAACTTGGTATTAGAAGATATAGCACTTATGTCTCTTCTGCATCTTCCTTGCAGAGATACTATGATAATACTAATGATGTCCCAAATATATTTTTTCACTATTTGTTTGAGATCTGTTTATTGGTGAGCTCAAGTGGTTTGTTTTTTCCTAATGTGAAAACCCTTTGTGCTCCAAGCTTCAAATTAGAAGCACTATCCTTCCCTAGAGAGCTGTAAGAATGTTGTTAAGCAAAAGATGGGTCTAATGTGATTGGTTGTAATTCACACTTCTCATTTTGTGAAAACAGACACAGACTTCTTTTGCCCTTGGAAGTCACTGACTTTGGAAGGAGTCACTTGTTTTGCCTCCGTTTTTGATATGTAAAAGTTGGTTCCAAATGTCTCGCAACAGAGTCAATTTCTGAATGTTATTACTGCAGTTTAGTTTTGCTGCAGCAAAAGTTTAGTTTAGTGTTTTATTTAAGCTCTGGCAAAGCTGCTGCAACTTTGGAATATGGAGTTATTTGCTCTTTTTAAAAATTTTCTATCTGCAAGTGGATGTATTTTGGCTTGCACTTCATTATAGTTCCAGAAGTTATCTCGGTGTCTCCTCTTGCTTGGCATTGGTTAGTTACTATCATTTGTCAGTGCCATTGATTCTGACCTAGAACTGGGAATTCTTATAAGATATTAATTATTTTTTACCAACAGGGAGCAGATGCTTATCATGAGAAAGTAAGTACCAAATGGCATGGTCTGATAAAAGATGGGCAGTAATCTGGCCATGGAAAGATGGTTATTAATACTATTACTCTAGAAGGGGGTTTGCAAGGGTTCTGGGAACTACCCATTGTTTCATGTTAAAACTTATTTTTAATGTCCACTTGGAATAGCTAAAATGAAAGTGAAAAAGAATAGACATGGTTTTTGAATACATGGGAATTTTTACTCTTATGTTTAAAATCTTAGAGCAAGTAGTGAAAATTTTGAGGAAATAGTTCTTGGGGGAATAAAACTGTGTTCCCTTTCAGTTTTATTTTAAGTAGGAAAGAGGAAGCACTCTAGAAAAAGACCGAGAATATAATTTCATGCTGTCTGATTTGTGGCTTTCTGAAGATTGTCTTTGATTACTCAATATAACTTGTTTAAGAGAGTGCTGGTGAGAAAGAGAAGCTGCTTGAAATCATCCTTCCCGTTTGAAAAAAAAGGGCTTTTTTTTTTTCCCTGACAATGACAATAGAATGGAAGCCAGATTTGATTATGATGATTGTCAGTTAAACTTTGAAAATATTAGAAATGTGGAAATGTGTCTGGAAAACACGGAGATAATGACTGATACAATCTTAAATTTTCCTTTAAAACAGAGATAAATTTTGCTTTGGCTATTGCTGGTACTATGACCATAAGTTATTGTCTAGAAAAGGAAGTCAAAATTGGGAATTCCAAGCAAGAGTGTAAGAGCAGATCTTCCCTGTGGTGCAGGTGCCCCTGGATGTGCTGCTTTGAGTCCTGCCTGCGTGTGGTGCAGGTTGATGCTGCCAGAAGCACTCGCTGAGTTATGGAAGTGGTACAGAGCATTAGCCCAGGGCTTTACACTACAGAGTGGGGCTTGGGTTGTAGAGCTAATTGCAGCATTTAGGTCTTTTAAAAATGGACAAAACATACTGGGCAAAACTCACTCCCATGGTTAATTTATATGCACTTGAAAGATGGAGTGATCCTGCTTTTTTGGATGGTGCTTTGGAAAGCAACTCTGGGATGTTGTGTTTTAACCTCAGGCTTTATCTGTAACTTGTTTCATGCAAAAAGCTGCTCTTAGACTTCAAACACTTGTTCCTCCCTGTGGCACCTGTGCAATTATGTACTCAATTTTTAAAAAGCATGGAGAGAGAGAGAAATAAGTGTTTTCTTCCACAGTGGTTTCCTGTGACCTCTTTTCTTTTGTTGTTAAGTAGGCACTGTGGACTAAGTGATTTCCAATGCTTTTTCTGCAATTTGTTGTAGATATTCTTGTCATACTGATCTAGATGGTATTAAATGTCTCTATTACACTATACTTTTTAATGCTTCTCTGAAGTACTGCATGTGAAATAAAGATGCACACCGTAGAACACAACCTGCGTGATCCTATCTCTGCCAGGACTCATCGGGCAAAAGCCAAGCATGGCCAGTTGTGCAAACCTTTCAGGTTGGCAGTAAATGTTTTGGTCACCTGAGCTGTGCCCATGTTGGCAGTGCTGCAAAGACTACAATCCCCTGTTCTAACAGATCACAGCAGAATGCTGGTACTTTAGGAAGAAATGCAATGTTTTGCTACCCATGATAATTATGGAGCAGTATGGTATGCGTGCATTCTCGACACTTTAGCTGTACTATATTACTATAAAACCAATTAAAACAATGTAATCTTGGGAGTGTCTGAAGACACAAGCTGATACCAAGTCCGTTTTCTGGGTCTGCTGCAGGTTCCTTTGTGAGCTGTGTTTTATCTCCCTTGTTTCTGGTTTGATACATGGCTCTACTGGCTTTGATTCTTCTTATTTTTCCTGAAGCATGGAAGTGGAAAATAGAAAATACCTGTCTATTTCCTAATCATCTCATCCATGACCATTCCCCTCCAACCATGAGTATTTTTATTTCAGTATTAAAAACTGGAAAATTATAACTATTTGGCAAAGCTATCCTATGCCTTACTATTTCAGTATGTAGAACTCTTGGTGAGGCTTGCACAAAGTCTGCTCCTTTTTTTTGCTGCTTTTTTTTATTAAAAAAATGTTTCAATTTGCAAGTCAAAGGTGAACTTCTGGCTGTAGAACTGCTGTACATTTTTCAGGAAATAGGGTATTTACTGGCATTTTCCTTGGTTAAGCAGATTATTTGGCATGGACTTAATGTTTGCAAGTCTTAAGCCAGATTTTCCTTGGCCTATCTCTATTCCTGGGCCCTATATCCATTTTAATAATCTTTTTTAACAGAAATGTGTGTGGTCACGTCACAAAAGGACATTAATTTCTTCTAAAAAGAAGTGTCATTTGGAGAATAACTTGATAATTACATTAATGATGAACTGTTATTTGTCTCTTACTGAAAGTGAAAAGTTGCATACCAAGGAGAAGAGTGAGTAGTTTTTATCATGTTTTGGGGGGCTGTATTTTGCTTTATTTATATTCAGGTGGTTCTCTGTAACTTCAATGTTCAGTGAAAGCTCAGTGTATGAGTTGGTGCTTTCAGCTATTCTCTGTGGCCACAGCCTTGTCTTTTCTGGTGTGCCTCAGTGCCCAGAATAGAATGAGGATCCTCCAAAGAGTGTGATGCCACAGGCAGCCACCTCATGTGACGAAAGCAGAAGCAGAAGTGGAGAAAGCAACTGTCTCTAATTCTGAAAGGAAATACCCAGCAGCAGAAAAAAAAAAAAAAAATCAAAAAAATCCAGGTTGGAAAGTACCAGAAATTTCCTGCACAAATCGTCAGCATTTTTGCTGTTTACAGACAACTCAAAGCTCTTTGATCTCAAAAGGGTTTATACAGTCTCTATATGAAAATTGTTATAAAAGGTGCTTGAAAGTGGTAGTGTGTGAAGAGGTTTGAGAAGCAGGCCTTATTCCAAGAAAAAAGACAATATCAAAGAGGGTGCCAGAATACTCCTAGAAAGAAGAGGGGCTGGTGTTGCAGCCAGGATGTGTTTCATTGGTTTGAATTGAAAAGGAAGTGAAGAAAAACTTGAATTTTGCACACATTATGAAGCCATAAAAAGACAGACATACATTAAGAGTTTGAAATTCTCTGCTAATAAAATATTGCTTTTATGATAATGTAGGCTACAAAATAAGAGTGGGCTTTTCAGGATCTGGGCTGAGGGCCAGTAGACAGTGAACTCTGCTTCTAGCATGAGCCACGATGTTGTTGTCTCAGTGACAAGTTGTTTTCCTGGAAGATACAAAGGGCTACTCTATGGAAGACTGACTTGAAAGAATAAAGGCTGCTGTGACAAAAGACAAATGCTCTAAAGAAAACCTCAGCTCAGCCAGTGGATTCTTATCTTGTGGCTATGTGCCATGTTCAGGAGAGAAAACACTTCTCATAAAGCAGGATAAGGTGGCATAAGTTAATGCAAGGCGTGTAGCATCATAATACTAAAGAGTTGATTTTTGGTGATATTGAGAATTTATTGCGAATTGTTTGAGCATATTGTATGTGTGTACACTTTGGCACCTCTTTGTCACTTAATTCAGGTAGAAGCATTCCCTGCCTCTTGCAGTTTGTTTCTGTTAGAAGTTTTCTTTGCTAAGTGTCTCCTTCTTTGGGCTTTTTTAGTCTCCCACACTCTTTTGTGGTGCTTTTATCTATTTATTTATTTCAAACCATGAGTGTATTAGGCTATGCTCTATTATTTTGATAGAAAAATATCCCATAAAGCAAGAAACTAGAGAGAATTATAAACTCCAGATTCCACCATTTTACACCTTAGATTGGGCTGGATGAAAGTGTGGGATAAGTACTGGAAACTAATTCTGTGCTGATCATAGCCTGCAGCTTATGAGAACTATGTCACGTACTATGGCCTCATTGATAACGTGTTGCTGATTCAAGGTTTTGAAAAGTTACCAATTCCTAATCATTCTTTTGTTTTAGCTTGCTTTTAAATTAGTTTCATGGAAAGGGTTTTTTTCCCCATTTTGTCCCCAGTGTAATGGATACTGTTACTAGCTACTACAAATATCCTAGAGATTTTATTTACAAATTGAATGAAATAATTTAGAACAGTTGTCTAAAGGAAAGCCAAATCCACCAGTAACGTTTCATTCGAGTAACTCTGCATCTCTATTCTCCTTTTCTCATAACCAGTGAGACAGGGTAGATTATTATTTGGTGCTGAAATTTCCTCACAACAGAAATATTTCATTCCAGTTTACAGTTTGAAAAACTGCCAATGTATATTTCTGTTTCTTAGAAAAACTCATTAGCACTACACCCTTGCTGTGATGAGAAAAACATGACCAAGAAAGACACCTTTGGTAATTACAGAACTGAGAGAGTCATCATCACTGAGACACAGGAAAAAAATAAAAGAAAATCACTGAATGCTGAAAATTATTAAGACCTATACTTTCCAAGTTCCTCCTCCATTTTAGCAATTATTTTATACATCTGTCACCAGCGCCTGCCAGTTTTTGCATGCAGGTTTTTCCAGTATGCATTATGATATCTGCTTGGGGTTTTTTAGTTGCTTGGTTGGATTGTTTTTTAGTTTGGTTTTGGGGTGGATTTATAGCTTCTTTATCTTCTTCTTCTTCTTTTCTTTTTTGACATTTTTTTCCTGTTGCTGGTTACATGAGAGGGGCAAGTGAAGCATGATGAGCACATTTGTACACAGGAATGGTTTTCCCAAGACCAGCAACACAAGGAAAAGGCTCCCCCGGGCATGGTCAGGTGCTGGTGTGTTCTCTGCAGCCCTGTGTGGTGCTTCCATGCAGATATGCCCTTCCTGCCCTTCCATCCTTCTGTTTTATGGTTGATCTCAAGAGAATCAGCCTCAATCTGACAGACATGGTGAAGTTCAGAGGTGACCAGGCACGCCGGGAGGTGTCATTGAGCTTGCTTAGCAGAGCGTAATATCCACTCTGTCGTACACTCATCTGTGCTTCAAGAGTGCATAAGTGTGACATGAGCAAATACATGCTGAACTGATCAGCAGTAAAGGTGAGAAATACTATTTCTCTACCATTAGGTTATTTCAGACATTTATTTTCATATTTTTCACTTATTTTCAGTCCATGTGCTGGTTTATGACTTTTTATGGAATTCACAGAATATTCTGAGTTGGAACTGCTCACACTGCTTCAAAAAGCCGATTTCAGTCGTTAGCTGATCTGCTGATTTTTAATGGCCACAGCGACCTGGCCACCAAAAAGATATCATCCAACTGATTTATTAATGCATGAACTAGTTACCAAGTATATAATGTAGGTCTGGCTACTGCTGCAGTTCCTGGAATGTGTTAGGACTAAAGTATATCTGAATGGCAACATTCAGAAATAAACTTCAGAGTCGTCATTAGTCACATCTTTATCAAACTTTGAGGTCCAAGATAGTGACAATGTATGAGATTCTCAGCTGAATTCCTTCTTAATTCCATTAAAATCACCACACTGGCTGAAATTGAGGCTCAGTGCCATACAAGATGGTGTAGCTCCAGTCTGAGAGCACCTGAAGAGCTCTGCTGTTGGGGCCACAGAGGGACAGATGGTGTAGGCCAAGCACCACCTCGTTCTGACGCCTCTGCTTTGCACACTGCAGGTGGCAGCTGCCAACACCCAGCTGGCTCAGAGACACTTGGCCCTGTTTACACAGATTTAGGCTACTTTTACCCCACCCTTCGGTCATATCATCGGGGACTTCACCAATCCTTTCATTTGCAGGGATTCCCTTTTTCTCTTATGTGCTAAAGCAAAGGCTTTGTGTAGTTATTCAGTTCCTGAAATCAGCCCTTAGAATTTGTGAGGCATCTTTTTTCTCAGGACTCTAAAACATGCTACAAATAGTAGCAAATTTGTTTTTTCCTGGGGGAACTGGACTGTGATTATTTTTGAGCAGGAAAGTATGTTGGCTAGGGGATGAAAGTTGAAAGGTACTTTAAAATAGTACTTTTCCTTTGTAGATAAGGAAGGATTCAGAAAACATAAGGAGTGCCACTAACTCTGTTTTTCAAAGAAAGGAATGGGTACTCTGTTCAGTGATTTCTATCTGATGCTGTTCTGAGTTAATGGCAAAGCCAGGCAAACCATCCAGCCCTCATGGCATCCAGTGCTGTGACCCACTCGGATCATTTATTGATACAAAATCTCCAAAGACACCCATAGCAATATTGTCACTCTTTGACCTTTCATCAATCCTATGTAGATACATGGGAAAGAGAAAACTCTTCTTCGTGAAGTTTTACAGTAGAGATAATATATAGTTTATACAAGCAAAGTCATTTCAAGCATCTCTTAGCTTTCGCTGAACTGAAAAGAGATTTCATTTAAAATTGTATTGGAAAGCTTAATGGTAATTAATCATAGCACTATGAAAGTGAGTTTCAATTTCTTACAGATAGTTAACGTAGGCACATGGTCTCCTGTAGAGAGCCTGATTTATCTGGTGTTTAACAAGCCTAATGCAATTCCTTCTGCTGAGGTCAGTGCCAGAGTATTAAAATATTTTTAAATGCTTTTTAAAAAATGAATCTTTTTAAGACCTTCATTATAATTATGTGATACTATGCATCTTTGTTGATTTGGAAGGCAGGTATTATTATTCATTTCTTTTTTTCTGCAAGTGTAAAAGGAGTTTTTCCCCAGTTACTGGATGTAAAATATGAATTAATGGTAGCATTCCTTCCTCATCTTCAATTTCTCTGATTGCTGTAGCATGTAGGGACATTAGGAGTGGTTGCTTTCTTCAGTTTGTTGACTTGGTATGCTCCTCTTGAGAAGAATGTTACAAAGTTTAATTTTAGATTCAGTATAGGTTAAGTAGGTTTTTATCTTTTTTTACTTTTGCATTATAGAGATTATGTAATTCAGTTGTTATTTTTTGCATGTCTAAGCCTATATTCTTTTACTTCTATTTTATGCAATGAAATCAGTGCTGGAGTTTGCTTTGGCTTATTGGAAATATTTCAGAAAAAGCATCATAGAAATGGGGCCTAGGAGTGACCTGAGGCATCACTTGAAATCCTCCCAAGAATAAGGTACAAGTGTTCATGGAACATGGATTTTAAGTGACCCTTGAAAAGTTTCAATAAAATTTTTTTGTGGATGCTGCAAACCAATACAGTCTATTTGTGGCATATTTTCTGGTATTTTTCATCTCCTTTCCTTTTCTCTGGATGCTGCACGCATTTTTATAGTTTGAAGCTCAAATTTGGGCGCTGTATTCCAGCTAAGAGACACCAGCATTAGAAAGACTGGATTAGTTACCACTACTGCTTGCATATAGAATTCCTTTCATCTCTTAAAATCTTGTTTTAACATTCATGCTGTGTTACATTGTTGGCTCATACTGTGGTCTACTGCACCTCCTGCTTACTGAGTTCCTCTCTTTGTGTGAGAGGATTTGTTAGCAGTTCTCTGGGCTCACCTTTCATGTGTCTAACTCAAACTTTGTCCTGTTTTAAAATTCTAGTTCACCAGGAATTGCCATTTTGAATTTAAATGCTACCTTCCCAATTACATCTCCTCCCGCATTAGCAATATTCTTAAAATTCGAATGCATGATTCATTCAATTTTTGGTGAGGTTAAACTACTGAATAGACAGGGCAGAGTGCAGTGTAGACAGTATATAGCCCTGCTGGAGACAGCTGGCTGACACAGGAGCAGATCACATAACTGTGGCTCCTTTGTGACTCTTCAGCTGACTGTGGTCCTGCTTATGCAGTTTCCCTGTGGGGAAGCTGTCCTAGAGCTCATTTGTGTCCTAGAGCTGTCCTAGAGCCCACAGAGTGTCCTCTGTGACAAACCAAATGGCTCAAGGGTCCTTGGGTGTGTCACTCCTACTGCTGTATCCTCATTGCTAGGTGTTTTATCCTGGCTAAAAAGGGAGTTTCGCTGCTTTGACACGGTCTGCCTTCAGCAAGCTGCTATTGGCTCTTTCTCATTGCTTTATTGTGCTCTAATAGTTTATAAATAAACAATTTTCCTTCCTGTGTGCTCCTGAGCATTGCAGTTGGCAGCCCTGGATGTAACAGAGTGAATCCCTCCTGCTTCTACCAAGGAAAATGCTCTGTTCATCTTTCTCCAGTCACTAGATGTTCTCCCCTTCTATGCTCTTTGCTGGTTGCAAAACAGAGCCTTATGGAATTGGCACAAATGGAGTATTGGAAAACTAATTACATGTCTGTTCTTGTGAGCTTCTCATCTGAGTACTGCAGCTATTAGAGGATTAATTAGCTAAACAAACATCAAATGCTTACAGCTAACTGAATTTCAGATTTACATCATGGACAGTTCTATTATGTTAAATATGCTGCGATTTCTGCACACAAACTCCAACAATAACAAGTCCTGGATCTAAACCAGATGTTTTCTAGGACAGCGGCTGATGGTTTTGCCCCAACATACTGACTCCCAAGCTGAGCTGCCCTGTTCCAAATGCACCCTTCAGCCTGTTCACCAGCTGCTGCAAGAAACGTGTCTGCAATGGCTCGCCTAAACAACCATTGCTCAAGTCAGTCCAAGTGTCTTTGGCAAAAATGGCCAACAAGAAAAACTGATGCTAGTCTATTTGTGTTTCTGAGGTCTAAATACCCATGAAAAATAGAGTAAAATAGGGCTGTAACTCAAAATGTCATAATCCATGGGTTTAATCCTCTTCCATATTTGCACAATCTGTGCAAACCCCACATTTCTATGTCCTTTCTCCAGTCATTATTAATAAAGAATGCATATAGCCACTTAACATTTGTTGTTTCATTCACATTGAAGAGAATATTCCTAACCTTAGCAATAAGCATACAAGGAGTTGCACGAATGTGCCTCCAGGAAATCTGCTACATCTCTTGTGACTGATATCACAAACTCAACTAACAGCATTTGATAGAGTAAAACCCTATGAGTCTTTCTATGCCCATCCATGATATCCTGTTTCATGAACTGATGGGTCCTCCTGTTCCCTCTTGTAATTCTCACCTAAAATTTTTAACCCTCAGAAATGCCACTGTTCATTTCTTTCAGGACTTCAGATTAGGATAACTGACCTTCTGACTGCATTATTTCTGCTAAAAACATCAAGATATTCTCTAGAAGCAAATTTTTTGGGTTACATTTGTAGAAAGAATTAATTTGTGTAATTTAATGTCTGCTCTGTATTAGAACTGATTTTTTAGGCACTGGCTATTAGCTTTTTTCCAAGCACCTTACAAGCCTGCTATGAAAGAGCTTGTTCCATATCAAGACAAGTAAAATTTATAATCTAGAACTTGTATCTTCAGGATCCTCTTTCAGTCAAGGAGATAACACTTTTTTTTCCAGAGCTGCATACAACAGAGCATGAAAGTGAAACATATAATTCTGAAATATTAGGGAGTTATTCTGAGGTTTTGTCACTTGGGTTTGGATTTGGCTTTCCTGGACTTGAACTCCTTTCTAAGTTGGAAAGGGGATTTCTGTTGAATTAGAGGAAAATTGGCCAGATCTTCTGTGAGATGTTGTGGGCTAAAGATCACCTAAGTGCTCTCAGCCTAGAATAAACAGGGCTGCTCCTGTGCTTTAATCACAACCTCTGTTGATCAGCATTTCTGTGCAAGGTTAATGGACAGAACCAGTATAACATGTGTGATGACTTGTGAGATTTTATAACATTACACAATTTCTGGAGAGCAGAGAATCACGGGGAAGCTTACTAGGTTATGAATTTATTTTGCGGTGTTAAGAGAAAAAAAAATCATATTATTATTCATGCTGCTCTGGAAATAACAGCAGAAAAAAAAAATCCCTGTTGATTATTCCCAGTTCTGGGAAGGTCCTTAGTGAAATGTTCAAGGTAGGGTAGCCTACAGAAACTTGCTGAACTTGCAGAACTACTACTTAAAATACCGTGTGTAAAGAGAGGAATTCTCTGCTTGCTGTTACAAACAAGCTTTGCCTTTTAGAGTGCAAATTAATATTCTGTGACCTTTTGGAGCATTGCTTTAGCTCACACCTGATCAATTCTGAACGTATCTTTTCATACCTTGAATCCTAGATGTCTTTCATTGTGTGATAAAGTTTTTGTAACTACATAGTTAAATGTCTATTCTCTTATTTTTATATTTTTTCTTTAATCATCTTTGAAAATAGGAATTCTTCATTTGGACAGGCTTGCCGTCTCTTTTGCCTCCATTCATTTAAATGTTATTCTTGCTGGAAATTGCTTTTATATTCTATTTCAGAAAAAGTTCATTTAATTATGAGTTTCCAGTTTTTAAACCAGCTGCAGACCTTTCTCAGTGGTGTAGCAATGATGACCTTTAAATCTTAAAATTGATTAGCTCATCAAGATGGCTTTGAGTTTCTTGGCCTGGGTTTGGATTTTGTGTCCTTTTGGTTTTTAGTGAGTTTGTTTGATTTTTTTGTTTATTCTGATTTTGTTTTTAACATGTTCAGAGTAGTATTTTCTTTGGTCACTCAGCAGTTTTGCTTTTTTGTTGTTCATAACCCACAGAAAAAAACAAAAGGAATGTCTTGATTCCAGCTTTACAATTTATCCAGAGGCTGGCCAGGCCATTGAATAAGGTCAGTGCACTGTGTGCCATGGGCTGGTTTTCAGGTTTAACTGTTTTGTTAAGTCTCTAGGGATATTCTTTTTGTTTTTGGAGTTTTTGTTTTGTTTTGGTTTTTCTTTTGGTTTTTTTGTGTATACATACATACACACATAATTGCATAATTTTTAAAACTACACAGTTTTTAAAAAAATTAAAACTATAATGCTACTTGTATTAATTAGTTGTACATGAGTGGTTTTACATGTAAAATACTGATGATGATCAAATCAGTAGGCAAAGAGGGAGACGAGATAGCTACCAATAATAAGCCCTTATTCCCATAGTCACTCAGAAATAAAACTTGAGGCAAACATAAAAACAGTTGTAGAAATATTTAGCAATAAGCTAATCTCATATACTACTGAGCACTGAAATAAACACCACTTTTTGTGGACTTGCTTTCCCCCCCTTGGTGTCAGGGAGGACAGGCTGCAGCCCTGTCATTTGCTCACAGATGCTCTGTGGGAAGCTTGCCGGCCAGGCAGTTTAAAAAGTTACAGAGCTAGAAGGTAAGAGCCTTTGAAGCTGATCTTCTTTGCCTTTTGAACACGACCATATTGTGGTGCTGTTAGCAGTCTCTGTAAGATTTCTGTCACATAGATATGAAACTGAGTACATGAAATCTTCTCTACCACAAATAGCAACACAGAGTAGCTGAATTCTTCAAATGGTACAGGGAAAAATGCTTCTTTTTTAAAGTTTTATTTATTTTTATTTTAAATTGTTGCTGCCTGACTTGGAAAACTCTTCTTCCAAATATATGGGGTTTGTTTCTGGAATGGTGGTTGTCCTTGAGTGTTCTATCCCTGCCTTCCAAAGCAAAACTGATACTCCTTGCATTAGGCATATAGAGAAGAATGTTTGCTCTGTTAGACCCTATATTTCTGTAGTAAAGCTAAGAAACACGTGCTTATTTTCTAGTAACATATAAAGAAAAGGTTCTTTCTGGTGTGAGAGTATGTTGGTTCTTTAAAATATATTGCTACAGTGTGTGTTTTGATATTTTGTGGCAAGGACTAACTGGTCCATGTTATTAAATGTGCATTGACTTGCTCTTGGTTGCTGATCCAGGGGATAAAATTGCTAAAAACCAGATTGGCTTGTTCTTACAGTTCATACTCTGGACAACCCCAAAGGACAAACCTTGACTCTTAACTTGCCTTCAGTCCTAAGAAGCCTCCAGTTAGAGCTGCTCAAAACAGTAAGTACAATTTCTGCCTCTTTCCTCTGGTTGCTCTTGCTGTGGGGCAGGCAGGGTGGGGGGGAAACTGTGGGAGCAATTTCAGGCATTATTGCCATCTATTCAGCATTTGGTGCCATCACAGGACATTGTAAGAAAAGTATTTGCTTTGGCAGTTTGGTAGTTTGGTGAGCTTCCCACTTATTTTGTGTGTTGAAACAGCTTTGTAAAAACTATGATCAGTGGTGGGAATCAATGTGAAAAGAAGCTTGAAATACATGGCCAGGAGCGTGTGGGTGCAGAAGCTGGTCTGGAGGGGACGGCAATCAAGCAAGGTTGGTCTGCTGTGAAACTGCAGCCTCAGTGCCTGCCGCAGGTATTCAGTTCTGAGATTTGGTTTCCACAATGAAAAATCACCTTTCATTCTTGTCACTTAAATTCAGAGACCTCGGCTTGGTTTTGGCCCAGGATGCTCGATTAAGTTGTACTGGGAAGCTGTACAGTGATTGTGAGCAAAAGCCCATCTGCAGGCTGCAAGAGAGCTGTTGTGGTTTTATTGCCAGTTTTATTCCTATTTACAAATTTCCAGAAGTCTAGAAACAATCTCTTCCAGTTCTCTTTTATTTCTAAAAGAGGTTTGTTTTTTCTTTTTGTCTTCAGCTAGCAACTAAGTGTTTTACAAACTTTATTAATGAAAATGATAGCAACAAAGAATCTTGCATAAAAATGTTTTTTGACAAAGTTAATACTGTAAGACTTGCCAAAAGGTTTGGTATTCCATAAAATTTGTCAGTTTTTCTTGTGTCTGATAACCAAACATCTTTGAGGGTCTTTCTCAGATTTTCTGGTTTTGGTCATCATCTGTCACTGCCTGTGATTAAAGTAGTGCTGGGATTTAATGCTATATCCCAACCTCTAACTTGCCTTCAGTACGGTCCCCGTTCAGTTCATCTAGACATAACTTTTGGTGCAGTAAGACCGTAGTATGGGAATGTGGATAATGAATACTGGTATTTCTAATTCTTTACTAATGTTCCATTTAGTAGCTAGTTTTTCTGTCTACTCCTGGTTGCCCTCATACAATTCACAGAGATGTGGTTTCAGAACGCCTGTGACATGTCTATCATTTAGATAAACAGACAGCTTTTTTTCACAGTAGCCATCACTTTCTTGCTCCTCATAGATTTTCAAACTCCCCTTGAAATATAAATAAAGAGTTGTTCTTTTCAGCTCTGGAAAAACCCATAGGTTAAAATAAAAATGTAAGAACATCTTAAACATTATAGTATCCTTCTATATCCATAATTTTATGTACTGCATTAAATGAAAATTTCTAGCTAATGCAGAGTAAACTCTGCCAAAAATCCTATTATAATTTTTGATGTTTATTGCTCCATGAAGGCATTCCAGAAGGTCATATAAAAGGATTCTGTATACAGCTTATAAGAACCTATTCTGTAAACAATCTCTCACTGAAAACATTATTCTTAACTTTTTTTCACTATGAATTTCTCATGAACAACAGTATCAAGTGTTTTAATATCAAGCTCTGTGAAGAGACCCATAAAACTAGTTTGCCAATGATGGTGTGTGGAAAGTTTAACCCTTTTTCTTGCAGAACTTCTAGTGTGAGCACAATTGGAAGATAGTGCCAATTATTATAAATCATGTTTGCAATTTGAAGGAGCTGTGTTTTGCCAAGTTGTGTGAGTATGTACTGAAAACATAATGTGCTGGTTCAACCAAGCACTGCTCAGTGTATAATTTTAGCCTGGTGAATCATTATGTTGTGCTAAAAGCTTGCTACAAGCTTACTGCTGTCAAGCATTAACACAGTGTCTGTAGGCCTCCATCTCCATTAAGCAAATCCCATTGTAAATGCCTCTCTAATGACACGAATTTGCTGTGGACTGGTAAATGCTTTTTCCCCACAAAGCATTTTGCATGTACATGCAGGGCACTCTGTGGTAAATAAGGGTTACATGAATTAGTGCCATGTGGGAGATTCTCAAAAATCTATAACTGAATCTTCCCTATTACTCCCAACATCAATGCTTTGACTGGAGACTTTATGGATTAATTCATTGAACTTGGAACCCTGTGGCAGTGATAAAGCATAGCAAGGACTGGGCAGGTTGCACGCACAGCTGTAATTGAAAATCAAAGCTGGTGTGGAAATCATAAGTGTCAAAAGCATAAACAGCAGCTAAATAACTACATTTAAAAACCCAGTGTCTGTATTTCAGGCTTCTCTTGTTGTCTCTCATGTAGTTTGTTCTTTTGAAAAGAAAGCCAAAATGGAAAGGTGTAAAAAGTGTTCAATCTAATACTCTTTGTCCAAGTTAAGTGTATTAAAGCTTGAAAATAGGTTTGCAGGAACTTTCTGCTGTGATCTGTTTAAAAATACCTGCTGCAGAGTATATGTACAGTAACACACAGTGCTTGAAACTTCATGTTCTAAAAGATATGGTGAGAGAACTGACAGTTTACATGCAGTTGTTATAACTTTTAGTGTCAGAGTGTATTAGAAAACTATTTCAAACACCCACAGAAGAATGTTGAGCAACTCATCAGTGATGAGTTGCTGAAAGTTACACAAGATTGCACATAATAGGTTCTCTCAGGTAAATCAAACAGTAGCACTATTCCTGGCTTACTTATTCCTCTCAGAGCTTCATCAAATCATAGCAAAAGTGTTTTCAAGAAAAGTAAATAAATAAAAGGGATGACATCCATTAGTTCATTGGAATGATAAAGAACCATCCCAGGAAGATATGAGAGACAGCGATAGCTAATTTACCACCTAGCACACCTGCACAGGAAAAGAAGAGAGGCACCACATCCAGATTCATGCTGTAGAGACATTTTGAAGTCAGCAGAGGTGTAACCAGTTCACTTCGAAGGTGAAACAAGCAGCATGCATTAGTAGCCCCAAGCAAGTGCTCTGCTTCTGCAGTTGTTCAAGCTCCTAAAGATGTTAGGCAGGAAAACATCAAAGACCACTGAAATACTGCCCAGCACTCTGGTGAGGGGACAAGGTCATAGCTTACAGGCAATGCATTGCTGTAATAATTATAATGGGATTTGATTGCCGTGGCTCTGACATCTCTTTGACATCTTTCAGTATTTCTGTACTAAGAAATAATTGGGAATTCGGACACACCCTATATTTTCCTTCAAGCCCAGAATAAGTTAATAAATTTGCTCCATTTTGGCTTAAAATCTTGAGCTGATAATTTTTGTTCAAGGTAAGGAGTAAAATATAAGTGATATGAAAGACACATATGTTGAATATAGTTGCTTCTTTAATGTCTTATCACTGGAATACATTTAAATTATGTTTCAGAAGAAACCTAAAACTCCGTTAAAGTGTCTGTCTTATAGCAAGTTTCATTAGAAATTGAACCTCATTACTCTCTTCCTAATAATCTCAGTAAGAGCTGTGCTGCAGATCCTGTAATTTACTCTCAAAAATGATCTTTCTCACTGCATCTAATAATAGAGTTTTAGGAAGGAAGGCTTCTTTCTTCTCAACATATTAATTAGTTTAGCACCCTACACTGAGGAAGATCAAATTTGTGTGCAATATTTTCTGGAGCTTTTTTTTTTTTTTTTTTTTAAAAAAAAAAAA
>VWZN01022236.1:259623-292625 GCA_013396955.1 Regulus satrapa | reverse complement strand
GCTGAATCTCAAAGTTGCACTCCAAAGTTAATGATGAGTAAGAAACTTGAGAGCTGCAAAGAGGAGAGAGTAGTTCCTCCTCCCTAAGAGGTGTAGTAAAGACTCTTGGTGAAGCACTTGGCATTGAGGGAAAGTTTTGGCAGACAGACCTGTCCTAAAGTGGTTTTTGGTTAGTATGTAATTTGTCATTGTGTCTTAGGCCAGCCCGCAGTAGTTTACCCTGAACAGAGAGACTAAACCAAATTTTTTTGTTGCTGTCTGGTTCACTGAGTACTGCCTGCTGTGAACATGTAGTTCACATGAACATGTTATGATTTATGTCACTTTAAGGCTGGATCAAAACACTACAGAGAGCGAAGTCAAGATTATACAGACCTCTCTAGTCATGACCTTCCCTAGCTTCTGAATGCTTTACTTGTATGTGCAATTATTACTGCAATCATTTTGTAGTCTTAATAACCTTCTCTTTAGCATACTCATTTAATTATGATTTTATATTTCATCCCTTCTTCATGCAGGAAGATATGGGTTTTTGCTCAAAAGCAGTTTATTCAAGTTCCTCAGTCTAAAAAATAATAAGCAATCTGGGAACCTGACCCACAGTACATGAATAGAAGAATCAAACTATTTGTATGTATTTTTCTTTGATTCATGTACGTGTGTGTGTGCATAAGTTATAAAAAAATTCCTCGTTAATATTCATTATTTCAGTTTTTATATTTAGCGATTTGTCTTTCCCCTTTTCTCTTCTTTCCCTCTACCTAATAATTTTTGATCAGTACAGAATGAAAAACACCACTGAACCATATGTAAACTCTTAGAGCTATCAAATTCCTCATGTTTTTCAGGGGAGGGGAGTTTCTGGCATGCACCATCAGTTGGTGTGATGTCTTTATCCTCCCTAATGCTGCAGTTTGTTTAATGGTTTATTTTGTTTGGCATTGCCCAGAAAAAAATAGAAATGCATGATAACTGTCTTTACTGATGCAGTGTTCCTCTTCCAGCAATTTAACATAGAGGCTTCTAGCACTCAGCCAAACACTACACAAAATCTGCTATGGAAACAGCTCTCTGAACAGCTTGAAGATTAGGTTACTGTTATGCTAAATCATTGTAATTTGTTAGAAAGATTGTGAGCTTAACCTTTCTATTTCTTTTAGTTTCTGATATCTGGATCAGTGGCTTTTTAATGACCAATACCAGAAAATTATTTCAGATGCAGTTGTGTAGGAGTAAAGGGACTCATTTGCCTGTGTGATGCTCTGAAAGGCAATTTTTGGGGGGAGAAGTAATAGATAAGTGTGTTTTTGGAGCTGCATCATGCTGCAATGAATTTATATTTCTCCTCTTAGCTCTGCATTCTGTGAGCAACCAGGCAAATGTATGAGAGGAGGTAAATGAAAAAGCACTTGGAACCCTTATTCACTGGCTACTGCTGTTGGGCTGTTGAGGAACACCATTGCAAAGAAGCTTATTTTAAGAAAAGACAGGGGAATAGTGTGTTACACTCTTTCAAAATCCAGAGTGAAGAAAGGGATGAGAAAAATTTCTAGTTCTTACTACTTAGTGTTGCAGTCTGTATTTTCCAGATCAAAAGACTGAAGATCTATGAATATATGAAAAGCTACAGTTGCTACTGACGTGGCAGCAGCATGAAGTATTTGATGTATAGACGTGTTTATGCAAGGCAATTGAGAAATCTCTCCACTAGTGCTGATCAGTGTGTGCAGAATGGCATTGCATCAAGTGGTTATTGCTGCCTGATTTAGATTGAATCTATGTCCCCTCCTCTCCTTCCTCACTCACTAAGCAGTCACCATATTTTCTCAGCAAGCCTTCACTCAGAGCCATGGCTGTTCCTGAATGCCATTGCAAAGCTTGAAATGGCAATTCAGCAAGGCCAAGCCACGTTTCAGTGTGGTACCATTTAGACTGACCCCAGCATGTGATGATCTTGCATTAGGCAGCACAGTCACTTCAAACCAGAATCAATATTTAATGCAGTACTGCAATGCCAGATCATTGAATTTTCTTTTGGACCAGATGTTTCTTTTGTAGAACACGTCATTTAGAGTGAATTGGAATTCTAGTTTCACTTTATGCAATTTAAATTCTAGTCTTGTTGATGCCAACCCTTTCTTGAGGCACTCTATCCATTAACTACTAATTTTTCATGGAATAATATAATGCCTTTCCAGATTATTATCACAAAAGCAGTCTTTTTCTCAGATTTAATTGTTGCTTGCACATAAGCAATCATCCAGCCTTCTTCCTACTAAAGAAACCGTATTGTTATTAAATGAGTAGCAGGACTGAAGTCACTCATCTTGAAGATAATGTCCATTGTTGACAATGCATTTGAGTTCCTGTTATCTTGCTGAAGTGAAACATGAAGAGGAAAGCAGCAGATCAATGCTGGTTTTTAGTTTTGCTAAAGAAAGTAATTTTAGCCTGGAAAAGAAAGTTAAATTCCTTTGATCAGTGCCATATGCTTGAGTTTATAATAGGCTTTTGTGTTCCCACTTAGCTGGATCAGATTGAAAGTTGGATAATTATCAGTAAGGGTTAGAAATAAAATAATCAGTTTGCATGTCAAAATATCTTCATTTATATGTCAGTCATGCTGTCTTTCTGGTACAGTGAAAACTGGCTCTGGGTTTAACAGTAACAGCACAATAAACAAACTTCAACCATTCCCTAGCAATTGGGTATTTCTCCTTGTAGACAGGGGAATTCGGACCAGTATTGCCGACTGTGCCCGCTGTGCTGGTATTAAGGCTGAAAGACAGGCATTGGTAAAAATTTTAAGCACATCCCACTAAAACAGAGACTAATCAGGATGTAAATATCCCATTCCTACTTGCCTTCATTTTTTCAGAGTAACATTCACATGTGAACCACCTATACATCTCATCTACATCTATAGAGTTTGATCAGAATTATTATCTCAGAGTTAACTTTGAATCCTCAGATGCAGTAGGTTTAATTGACTTGGACAGTTGCATGTTCTGGAGACAGATCAGGAAGTCTACTTGGTATGTCAGATTAAATATGAGTTTATTGACATTATTTATACTGATGTAATGACATTTTTAAAGGTACCAGCAAATAGTGCTGCTTGCTGTATGCCTTTGCTTTGCCACTGTGAATTTTTAAGAAACCACCCAAAACCAAAACCAAAAACTCCCCCACTTCCTCAGACAAAGCAAAAAATCAAACCCAGTAATTTTAATGATTTTGCACCATAAATTAATTTTTTTTTTTCAGAATTTTTCGCAAAAGAAGCAAGAGCAAACATCTGCTTTTGTAGCTGTTGTCATCCACTCTGTTACTTCACTAAGAGTCCATCTAGGTGAGTCTGTCTTGGGAAATGTGAGCCAAAATTGTGTGCACTTGCTTCTAATTAATGAGCTTCTAGTTGCTTAAGGAGCATTATGACATAATGACTCTTATAAAACCAAGAATATCTAAGATACATGAGGGAAGCACTAAAGTCTCCACTGAGATTGTGTTCTTTTTTATTGTGTTTTATTATATAACACTAAGCTAAGCTCCAGCAGTCGTAGGTGTTGGGAAAAGATAAGAGATTGTTGCTGTGCATGACGTGTATTGCCATGGAAATGCTGTTCTTAAGAAGAAATAAGCCTCCTTCCTATTGTGCATTATGGACTGCTAATAAAGCATAAAAGAAAAAGAAAAAAAAAGTAAGTGAACTTACTCAAGCACTAGGCAATAATAAATGGTTTTTAGAATATTGAAATAAAATATTCAGGTTGGATTACGAAATTGCCTTTGTTCTACAATGGGCAATAAGACAGTTATAAGATGTCTCTGAACACTTTCTTAAACTCACTTGGTCAAGAAGAGCAGAATATGAGTTTGGAAATTTGTAATTCATTCCCTTAAGTCAGTGTCCAAGAAAATTTCAATACTTTGAAAAAGAGTGGGACTTTGCCCCACCAGCAGATTTTGATTGTGTATATGTAATCCAGTAGGAAAATATAATAACTTTGGGATATTATGCACCAACTAAATCATTAGTAACTGATGGCAGCTAAAAATTCTGTAATAATTTGTATAGTTGGGCTATTAGTTTTCTTCCTCTGCTTTTCCCTTTGGGTAAGAGTAGATGGCTGTTGTTCTTCAATAAATGGATACCAGAATCAATACAAGTGTTTGGGAAGTGTTCATTAGTGGAAGCCTTCATTATTTTTCATTATTTGAAATTCCATTTATTAATATCTGAGAATAAAATTCTTTTCCTGATTTTCTGTCACATTGCTTAGAAAGTTTAAAAGCTGACTTTGCACAGTTCTTAAGGGTTTTATTAGTTTCACTGTACTGAAAGAAGGATGAGAGCACAGATGTACTCAGTCTTATCCTCCACTTTGCTGAAGACACTTTGGAGTCTGTTTGTTGACTGTAGTGGCTTTTGAACTTCCAAAAACAGGGAAAGATGTTTGATTCTTCCTGTTTTCTGTGCTCCACTGTATAACAATATATGGATAAAAAAGCAAGTATAAATAAACTATTTTGTTGCTCTAGCTAACTGGCTGAAATTACTGTCATCAGATATTACCTAGGGCAAGCAATTCATCTGTGTTCGAATAAGTATTAGGGAGACAGTTCTGGCTGCCTCAACAAAGATAACAAGAGGAAGGCAAGGCAGTGCTAATGAAGTGCTGTTTTTATATAGAAATCAGTCTGATTTTTGACAACTCTTAAAGAATTGTTGTTTAATTGAAGAAGTTCATCATTACTATTGCATGTCTACTGATTGTGTCATGATCCCAACAGGCATATAAAATTCCTAGTGGCACAGTAATAATTCTAGCTATTTTAGGAATGAGAAAATGTGCTGCTTTATTGTGATTGGGATAAATGCTACTGTCTTGGGATAAAGGAGTCTTTCGCTATCAATTCTTTCCCTCTATAAACATGTATTATTTTAGTTATGTTAATTTTCCCCTTTATTTCTATGCTGTCTTTTAAAACTGACAAAAGACATCAGCTACTGATATGCAGATAAGGTATGCAGAAACAAGATCCTAAATTTTGAGAACTGACAAACCCCAAAAAAACCAACCAACCAAAAAAAAAAAATCTAGATTATTTCCACAAATCCTTTTAGATTAGTCTTTAAAAAACAAATTCCTTTTTCTTTTTTTCCCCCTGGTATTTTTACCCGTTCTTTTAGGTGTGCCTTCTAACTGTAAAAAAACAAATGAGGTCCTGTTTTGCAGTCTTTGCCATTTGTTAGAACTCTGGGCTCCTAATTCTATGAAGTGCAGACTATATCCACATGCTTTTATTAAAGCAGGCAAGAAAAAGAAATCATGCTGTGTAGTTTTTGTTTTATTCAACCAATTTTTCCAAGACACCTTTTAAAATGCTTAACTCGATGTAAAAAAGATGTGCTGCAAACACATTGTGTACTGCAAGGCACTGTCTTCCTCTGAAGTACTGCCATACCCTGGTTGCCATGGCAAGAGAGAAAAAGAATAAAAAATTCCTGTAGCGAATACCTTTATCATTCCAAAATCATCGCTCAGCAGGGCTGTGTGCTTAATAACTCATAAAGAAATACTGTGGGTTTTTCAGAAGGCTGCGAGGGAATTTCTCCCCTGCTCTGCCT
The DNA here is from genome assembly GCA_013396955.1 of Regulus satrapa. Lineage (NCBI taxonomy): Eukaryota > Metazoa > Chordata > Aves > Passeriformes > Regulidae > Regulus > Regulus satrapa. The sequence goes on along the minus strand of VWZN01022236.1, from coordinate 286,990 downwards.
TGTCCTGCCCAGCTGGCTGCACACGCTGCCAGGGGCAGAGGTGACCTGCAGGGCTGGATGGTGATGGTTGATTTGTGCCTTGAGGATGAGTTTTTGGGCAGCCTCCTATTCAGGGAAGAGGCCCTGAGCCCACATGGCTCCTCATGGCTTCCAGGAAGATGCCACCTCTCAGTCCCCATCTTTCACAGACCTGATCTGTCCCCCCTGTGCAGGTTCCAGCTCACACCCCTTCTGGCATCCTGGCGGGCCTGAATGTCCCTGAGTTATGCTCAATGGTACAAGGATAATCTTGTGAACAAATACAGAAGATTTTCAGAAGCTCTGGGCTTTTTGCTGGAACTGGGGCAACATTCTTACTTAAGGTATTTGAATACCTTGTTTTGAATTCAGGGTACAGACCTCCAATATCCTGAGTATTTTTAAAACATCCCAAGTCCTCCTAAGCCATGGGAATGTAATTTTGGAAGCTTTTCCAGAGAAGCCTGACCCAGGGGCGCTGATACCAAATAAATCATGTTAGTACTTGCGGCATTTTACAGAGTTCAGGTTGAGACCTGCAGTAGAGTGATGACATTTTGAGACTTTCTGTGATAGATGACAGTGCCCACAGTCATAGCAACTTGATGCAGCATCCTACTGCTATCACCATCTGCTACAATTTTTAAATATAGAAGGGGATTTTTCTTAGTCAGCATGTTTCTGTCAGAACGAGCTCTTCATAGGCCTAATCTGAATGCCACCGCAGAGCTTTAAACTTCATCAGCTTTCTAATGGAATAACCCAGTCTAATCTTTTCTAAGTGTTTGCTTTTTCTTAGCAAATGGAATCAATTTTTACTCCTCAGTGATTTCTGTAGCTGTGTCTGCACTTATGTCTAAAACATTTCCTGTCTTTGCACTATCATTTGTATTTCTATCAAGAACAATTTTAGGGTCTAGGAAGTCATCAGCTGCTGAAATATGTGGAGAGCTGCCTTTCTGCTTGAAAATTGCTACAATAAAGGAAAATGTATAAGGATGTCATCAAATAGCTTACTTAGCTTCATCTTACCCCAATTTTTATTTAATGGGTGCCTCCAAAATGGGTATGAAAGCAGCGCTAAAGAAGCCATGGCAGCTATCTGCAAAATGCCAGGTAAGTTTTATAAGATTGTTTAAGCATCTGTCACCTAGGAATCATGATGGTTTAAAATATTCATAAAGCATTCTGAAGGCCACAGATCAAAGTACCTGTTTGTATAATACTGCTTGCTGATACTTAAGACAGTGCTGTGCAGGTTCTGATCCCTCTCTGCTTATGGTGCCAGCAAAGCCTCTTGTCATCTAAAACTTCCATGGCTCACACTGTCCCATGCATTCTGTACTGGTCATCTGCATGGAAAAGGGCTGGTTTCTCGAGGATAATTAGACTTGGAGGCAACAGCACTACACACTGCTGGAAAAATATTTTCCTGAGCTGACAGAAGGCTTAGGCCAATGGAAGCCATGAAACAAGCTGGTTCAGTCTACTGGCTGCATTTCCTCCTCCCTCCCTAGGAGACAGAACTGCTCTCTTCACATCTGAAACCATTTACATGCGGAGTGCTCAGAATGGGCTCAGGTGGAGGCCAGGGTGGAGAGCGCCATTTCATTTGCCCAAGTCTGTAAGGCATAATGATCTTTGAAGGAATGCACAACTTGTCCTTGCATGCAGTCTGTCCCTCGCCTCCTCCCATGTCCTTTGGACCCCAAGGAAGGTGTGACACAATAGGGATGTCCCGCAGGGTTGACACCCGCACGCCACTTCTTCCTCTGATTGTTTCCCCGCAGCTGTTCTGCAAATATTTCCTGCCCTTCCTGCCCCTGAGTAGCAGCTCACGATACTAAATGTACAAGGAATTGCTCTCTTTGTAAGTGAAATATAACTTTACAAATGTATGTGGTGTTTGGACATCTTAGGGCTTTAGCTTGGTCTCCTTAAGGAAGATTTTATGTTTAGCCTTCGTTAGGATTTTGCTAAGAAGTTAGTTATTTTGCCAAGATGAGTGCTTGTTTGTCTTCTCAAAATGTTTTAGGGCATGGTTATACTGAATTGACCTGAAATACCTCAATAATTTGAATAGGTAAACAGATGACTTGGAGTGTGAATTTATTTGTGTAGCAGCCCATAAAGCTCCTTCCTGAGCTATTAGTTCCTCCTGCAAACATACACCTCATTTAGATGTTGAATTGAGAATTTAGTTGTATATTGAATAAAGCGCCTCCTGAAAAACAGCTACAGTAATCATTCTTCATAGCTACATATCATGTCTGACACATAAAATGATAGAACAAAGTCACTAGCTGAAGCCTTGGACAGCAGATTAAATGTATGACTAATAAAGCCTGAAAGCCAAGATTGGTGACAGACATTATGTTCATCCTGGCCAATGTGAGTTAAAGAAGCAAGGATTATTTTATCTGAAAAGGCTTAATGAGGAAAAGAGTGAGAATCACTAGCTAGCAGAACAGAGTGTGGTAGATGCTCTTCAGTTGCTCTCTGAATTAGCACATTTGCAAAATAGAAATAATAAATCCCCTTTCTCTGCATCTTCTGTTCAGCAAATTTCTCTGCAGATGCCATTTGTTTGCTGGGGGTTTTTAACCTTTGTGCGTTAGCAAACTTCAGCCTTGAGGAGCTCAAGTTGCTGCTGCAGTGAGGTGGAAGAAAAATGCTGCAAGAAAGGTGACTGCCATGAAATATAATGGCAGCAAGTGTTGAAGCTAATCTCTGAATTTTTGTTCTAATATTGAGATTTGAACTCAGTATAGCACAATACAGTATGTGACAGAGAAGAAGGGCTCAGTATCTGCATTTTTTCAAAAATTTGCAGTTAGATTTCCTTTAATGGTGTTATGCACAGGACAAGTACAGTGGGCAGAAGGAATGAACGATACTCGTGATAAAAAGAACCTCAGATAACCATATAGTCTTCTCCTCTGTGGGCTCATTTTATTTTTTTTGCTTTGCTAGAATTCTAGTCTGGTTTCAGGTAGCCAGGTTTTCTGTGCTTGTCTTTCTATTTCAAGAAAGCACTAATAAAAGAGTGCCAAATGCATAATCTGAATGGTGGGCTACTCTATGAATTATTGTGAGAGCCAAGACAAACACTATTTCTTTAAATCTGCACACTATTGTTAATCTATATAAACCATATTTGGCATCAAACAACTATCAGAGTGATTTGAAACAATTTCTGTAAGTCTCCATTGCAATGACTGCAGTTCCTGGCAAAATCAGGATTCTGATTGAGTCAGGATTCTGACTCAAGTGGTCCATCACAATTCCAATGATGATCCATTTCAAGAATTTCAGTAGTTAAGAGCTCAAACATAATATTAATAAATAGGAAGTGCATATTTCTGTCTGTGAAGACTGCATTTCTGAGCTAGCCTTCCTATTGACATATTGTTACATTTGTGAAGATGTATTTGTCTGATTTGAGAATTGCTGAGCTCTGGTAAGGTCACAAGGAGCCCACAGGTGATCTGTGAGCAGCCATGGGTTTCACTGACTTGTGTGTCAGCTCTCTGATGTGTAGGGCAGTGATTCCACAGTGAATTCTTGGGGGATCTCCACCAATCCTGGCCTCCTCAGGCATCTGCAGCACAGGCAGGAGCTGCAATGCAGGAGTGAGTACTGGAGTAGAGTTGATGCTGGCTGACACTGATGATCAAATGATCAAATTGCAGGTGATATATGGTACAAATTTTACAGCTCTGGCTGCTATGAAATGCTTGAGGGAAGCTGAAATCTTCTAGAACATCTCAGGAAGGAAATATTTTTAAAGCTACCACTGATGAAGACATGATAATATATTGCTTCCATATAGCTCCTATCAGTGAATTATAGCTGTAAGAAAGTTGCTAGGGAGATAATACTGGACACTGAAGGATTCATATTTTTGAAGCAGTTGTCACTAAACTGACAGCTGCTGTACCATCTATCTTAGTATATTTGCTTCTGCTGGATAACACAAAGATAAATGCACAAAAGGGGGAAAAATACTTCTGCTTGTCTATGTTAGGTATCAGTAAATGGTCTTTGAATAACATGTGACCTTAATTTCTGGAGCACAACATTCTCTAATGCATGGCTCATGACTTCTGTGTTTGGTTTTTATTAGTTTTATATTGACATGTTTTGTTTCCCATCCACTGCTCATCATACACTGACCAATTCAATGTCCTATTTTCAGTCTCTGATGAAAACAAATCATATTTTTATGTAGTTTTTCTAAGATTCAAATCAAGGCTACTAGAATTGTTACAAATCACTTTTGAGGCAAAAGGAGAAAGTTGATCCCTAAAATCTTTTACCTCCTTGCACATTTTAAGCTCTGAAATCCCCTTGACTTATATTTATATCCCTTTAGTTTTTACTAAGAAGGCAAGTAATCATGCAAATTTTCTGGTGTTCAAGTTTGTAAACAAACATGAACATTTATTTGGGGAAGATTTCCAAAATGCAGGTACTTCCCTAAACTTTACACTGAGCTTTCCCCTGCATTCTTGACCAGAAACCTCTGCATGTTCCTGCCTTGAGCAGAGAACTTCTATTCAAGAGCAGATTAGAATAATTCATTTCTTTCCCCAAGTTTAGCTTCTGTTCTGGTGTGGAATGTTGAATTGATTCACAGTAGGATACATTTGTTCTTAGCTGATGTGCCAGTTTATTGTCTGGGTAAATGGGAGAAGTAAATTTTATACTGTAGATCTTGATTTTGTTTTTCCTTTATAGAAACTTGTGACATTAAAATTATAATGGTTTTACTCTATGAACTCAAATGGAGTGAGATAAGGAGCACTTTTAAAAATCAGTTATTTGGAAGATAAGGTGCCCATCCAGCAGACTTGTCTCCCAAAGCCACCAGGGTGATTGACAGATCATGCTCCTTGGAACTCATCTGCCCATTACAAGTCTGTTCATGAGTGCTTATCTGTCCCCAACAGATGTAATGACTCTTTCTCTTGCTATTCAGGATCCTATTATTTGTATGATCAGTAATACTAAAAGCAACATTTCCAGTGTACAATTTCTATACACAGATAATCACAAAATAATGAGGAAGAATCAAGCCTATAAAAAACAGACAATGGAAAATTTGTGGGTTTTTTCATTTTAATATGTGGTTGAAAATGATGGAATAATAATTGAGTTCATGACAATTCTCTTAATGTAATTCTACTTGTAATGACATCAAAAACTCAAAACTTGGCAAGAAGGGTTTAAAAAATTGGTTCTCTGTGTACTTCCTGATGGACAATTTCTCAGGTTGTGATGATTGTTATGGATATCTTTGTACATTGTTTTGTTATAATTTCAGCTATTTCTGATAATAAATTCAGTAGCAGACATACAGGATCTTTCTTGTGGTAATACATTCAAGTGTCTGTTTCCTAGAGTGCTGTAAGTGTACTTTGTAGCAGGCCTCTATAATGTGGTTAGAAGAGGGTTGACTTTTAATTTCTGGTGAATTTTCCAGGCAGTACAGGTGCCTGGGCTTCACACCCTGTGCCCAGTTAGCCCTGAAAACCCTGTGGCTCTGGAATAGGGAAAATAAATGTGTTGGGCTTGTGAAACTGCAAATGAGCCCTATGCTGTCCCAGCCTATTTGGGGCCATCTTTGAGTCCAGCTAAGTGATATTTTTATCCCCTAGAAAGAATGACAGCAGATACAGATGGCTTTGTCAGACAAAATGCTCTGTTCTTCATCAAAATCCAAAAGGTTTATTCACAGTTGGGTGTTTGCTTTGCTTTCTTCTATATAAATTGCAGTCTAAAAATGAACTTTGAAGAAAGAAATTTCATCTTACTGAAATGTCTCCTGTGGATTTTATTTTTTTTATATTTTGTATTGAATGAGAGGTTGTTGAAATGGGCTTGTTTCTGTGCAGTTTTACAATGTGAGTAAGTTATCAAAATTTTTAACAAACTAGCTCACTGCTGCTGACACTGATTTCAGTGTAGTGTGACATTAAAATTTCTGGGGCTTTTTCCATTTCTTCCAAGTGTTAAGGCTATATTATACATAAAATTACACTTGCAGTGTCAAGCGTTGATAAATTGAGATCTTCCATTTTAATGTTACTTTTATAGCTTAATAGCTTTTACAGCTTCCTTTTCTCATACGTGTATATTATTCATACTTTCTAGTTACTTTTTTCTCTGTTCTTTGTTTTATTTAAATGTAGGATAGCTCTCCTTTGTGAGCATGACTAGTTTGTGAAATTTTGGATTGTTACTTTTTTGGAGAAAGGAATTAATGAAGAAATGCAACATGTTAAGGTATTGAATGCTCTCTTGGAAAAATGGGTTTCCTAAGTCTTTATCCCATGCAGATACTATCATGGGATATGTGTATTAAAAAAAGTAGATGGAAAGGCTCTAGGATTTTGTTTTGTTTTGTATAATGTTCCAACTTCCTACTGTTTGACTTGGCAACCTTAGCAAAGTTTTCTAACATGCTTTTTCCTGTTGTTACCTATAATGTATGACTGAAAAACTGCACTTATAAAAAAATTGTATTTCCTCACTTTTTTTTTTTTTCTGTTGTTGCCACTTAAATCTCATTTACTGTTTTTTTCAGTTACACTGAGGAAATTCTTTCCATTTTGCAATAAATTTGGAGAATGAGCGTGTTTGCTCTGACATGATTTTTTTGTTAACCTGATGAGCTTACATAATACTGTATGGCTTATTTTTTGTGTTGCTTATTACTTGCAAACGTTTCAGGAATGTTGATTTCCTCTATGTGCTTTGTGCAAACAACTATGTAAATAATTCCCCTGCCTTAAAGTAATGAAAAGGTCTTTTGGTTTTGTTTTTAAACATCTGTCTCCAAAGGCTGATAAAAATTCTGCTGGAGCTCATGTAGAATTGAAATAAATTCCTGCAGCTTAGTCCCATTCCTGGGATGGCAGTGATCTGTGACAAGCATGGTAGAGTCCTGTCTCCTAAAAATGTTCCAAAATCATCAACAGATTCTACAGGAGTCCATGATTTTTAGTCTGTTTATGGTCTTGGAGCTTACAGGAATTTAAGTCAGCGATGCTGAGGTACACGTGGATTCTTCCAGTAACAGAATTAAAATTAGAATTGTTAACTAGAAATATGTAGGTATGGTGTGAGACTCAAAATCGCAAATAACAATAATTAATGTCTCAAATACATGTCAGTAAACAACTCCCCATCTCTCTTTGCTGCAGTGTTTCCTAGCAACTGCTGTGTTTCTCTGAACCTGTGTTGCCTTGACAATACTTGTGGCATATTGTACATCTATAGAGGGCATTTTGTTCAAAGGGCTTTACAGGCCAAGAATGTGTTGGTGAAGCATCCTTGAAATGCAGCTGTTATTTGTTAAAAATGAGAAGTGAGTAGACAAAATGCTATTGCATGATTTGGTGAGTGGGATGGGAGAATATGAAACAGGAATTTGGGGTAATGCTGGCAAGGATCCCCTTATGTGTAACAGAGAGAAAGTCTGGCTCAAACTCACTCTTTCTATGTTCAAGTGAGTCAGGTGCCTTTTAGAAGGTGAGGGAAAGCAGATGAATAGACAGTGATGTTAGAGCATTCATCATTTGAGCAGACCAGTCAAGTTAGCTAAGTTATTGCCATTACTGCTGTGTTCTAGGGGAATACTTCAAACCTCTAGTCCTTCTGCAGTCTAAGCCCCTTCACAGGCTGTGTTGCAATTCTGCATGCTCTTCCCTGCAATCTGTTTTCACCCTGTGTGTCTGAGATTCCAGCTCTCTGCACTGTTAGGAGCTGCTCTCTCTCTCTGACTGCCTCTCTTGCTGGCCTTGACAGTCGCCACATCCTCAATAAGCAGCTCCTGTATCCCAGCTGCCTGTGATCTGGGCTTAAAACACAGACAAGGTGCTGCCTTTTTTTGAAATCTAAATAATATAATCAAATATCTTAGGGCATCTCACCAGGCAAGTTGCTTTAAGTTTGTGTTCCTGATATTAAGAAATAAATACTTTTGCTATTACCCGTGGATCTGGCCAAGGATTTTCAAATATGTCCCAATACAGGGAAAGCAGAATTTTTGTTTAGGGTACTTCTTTGGTCCAGACAGAGAGATGCTATTGCTTTTCAGCTCATCTGTCATGATTCTTCCTTAATATTATCCATCTAGTTTTCTAGGCATTCTGTTCTTAGAAGGCATTAAAAGGCAAGAACACTCAGATGCTTTTAATTGTATGTTTCTTTCAATTTTTGTTTGTCTCTTTTCAATTTTTTGAGCAGAATTTTGAAGCCTAAGGCAATTGGTCTGGAACTGCTCATCATTTAGACAAATTTGCTATGGATTGTGATTTAACATTTTGCCTTCATATATTTTCTTCAGAGGAATTAATGTTGTTTTGCATCCCATATAGTTGTAGATTTCCTGTCTGTTATCAGATTGTAAGATTTGTTTTTGAGCTCTGAGTCCTTCAGCAGCTCTCCAACTTCTGTCATTTTGGATGTTAAAAAGTAGGTTGAAATTTCAATGGTAATTTGTTACAGAGAAATCCATGAAAGGTGAATAAATCAGCAAACTCCTCTTTCCATCACAAGCCCATTTTAATAACATGAGCATTGTAAAAGTTTAGTTTATGAATCTATTACTGTTTTCAAGCTGGTTTGGCACACTACCCTAGAAACCCTGCCTTGAAATCAGTTCAAGAGCTGAAAATAGGTGTGCAACAAGGATTTTAATGAAAAATCAGGCAAGTATTATGGGTTGTTATCTGATTAAGCTACATGCAATGGTCTATCATTTTGGGGCTACGTGTACCCCATACTTGCATTAGTGAGACGTCTTTCCACCTTTGGGAAATAAAACAAAACAACCAACAACCAAACCAAACTGAAGTTTGCATGTAGGAATATCAGCTGAGAAGACAAAGCAAGGAAAGCAATTACTTGGGGAATTACTGTTGGCTCGGATGCTGTGGCTGAACAGTAGCAAATAAACTACCACAGCTGCTTCTGTAGCCTGCTCTGCTGACTTTTGTGCTGAACTGTTTCCACCCTGTGATTAATGGTGAAGTTTATCTCATGGAGCCGTCATTTTGACATCGTTCACTTGTACAGCAATCACTTAAAAGAAAAGGAAAAAAAAGGGACTTAAATTGCCCCTTTATTTTTGTAATCAGGAACAGGATGCCCCAGCTCTTAGTTCAAACTGACCCATTATGTACATTTGAGAAATGAGTCATGGTCAGAACCTCTCCAAATACGTTCTGGGTGGTGGGAAGACAGGCAGTCTCAAACTCCCAGATATAAACGTGCTTCAGTGTTTTTGTATGATAGTGAGATCCAAAGCAGCATGGGAAGTACTTTGAAGTTCTTGGTTTAAAGTTCTTAGATCTGCTAAAGTGATGATAACTTTGGGATGTGTTGTTGGTGACATGGTGACACCATTAGATGTGTCAGTTAATGCAGTGTGTTAGGTGCTTTGCTACTGAGGAAAAGGAAGGAAGTTAATTTTCAAGTCTAGTGCACTCCATCTACATTTTCAGCCCATTCTTTTTAGGGCTTGATATTGTTACTCGATTCTTTTCCTCAGAATCTGTTTTTGTTGTTTCATAAATATATTACTGAATAAAACCAATTATTTTGGAGAATGCTGAGTTCTATCGAATTATGTTATCTTTCCTTTAATGTGTGTTATCTTTCAAGGTACAGACCAAGGCTCATGCAAGGGTTTCTGACTCTTTCTCTGTCTTCTGGTGTCACTCTAATTCTGTATGCAGGCTATGTTTGAAATGTGCCACCCTCCAGTGTGAAGCTAATGCTGGGAAGCCCCAGGCTGGATAGTGCAGATCTCCCTGCTCCTATTTGTGATTGGTTCTACAGTTTTGTTTTGTGTTCTTCTCTGCCACTCAAAATGCCATTTCCACAGCTGCATTTCTGACTTCCTAGCTATAGCATTCACTTCTAAATAGAGATTAGACCCACTAAACAAAAACTTAATCTTTGTATCAGTCAATGGATTGTCAACGGTGAGGTACAGACCTTATTTGTCTTAGTGAATTATTATTATTTGTAAAATTGAAGATATGTAGATTCGGTTCCTTTATTAGAGTTTGCCTTCTGCATTTGCCCAGAATCAATTTTGATTCTAATACTAAATTCCAGAAATGTCTACCAAAAGAACCTACTTACAGGAGCAAATATATCACAGTTATGCTTCTGCTTTCATTGCTTTTGGTCTTCCACAAGGAAAATGCTTCTTGCCTACAAATTGCAGAATCAGAAATTAACTAATTTCTTATTTAGAGAAGTCTCTTCCATGAGTTATACAGAGCACAGGAGTTTCTGCCTCCTTCTGTTGTGCCCCACAGTGACACCATCGTTTGCCACTCACTGCAGTGATCTACAGCCTGGCTGGGCAAAGAAATTCATTCCAGTGCCTTCCACCTTACTGCATTTTAGTCAGCTCAGTGACTGGGGTGATACAGATTGTCTTGCTTAATAGCATTTATTTTGAATACAAGTACATTCCAGTTAGTCTCTGGCTCATTGCCTACCCAAAACTATAATTTTTTGGAAAGGGTGGTTTCTGAGACAAAATATCTGTTAGAAGCTTCTTAAAACTCAACTTCCTTATCATTAATGACACCTGTCAAATTGGTGCTTATAGCAGTGAGTGCATGTGCAAAGACATTCTAAAGAATATCTGCTCTGTTTTTACCTTGCTCTCCATCCTCAGTACCTTCATAACTTTTAGAATGAGTAAGAAGAAATCATAAAGCAAAATATAAACACAGCAAAAAAAGCACAAACTCTCTCTCACAATGCTCTCTTCAGTGAAACAAAAGTAGAATGACTGATGTAGTAAAAAGCACAGTTGAAATAAAATAATCTGAACAAACTGCAACACTTCAGTAGGATTTATGAGAAAGCTGATGCTTAAACCCTAATTCTGAGGGTTTCTAATTTCTTCCAGCATTTAGTATAGCTAAATATTAGAGTTACTGTTATATATTTTCCAACATTTTCTGGTTCACTAATTATTGCTTGAGGAAGGCTTAGAGAACCACAAAGATAGCAGTTAAATAACTTAATCTATTTGGTAATGTTCCTTTTTTCAGCCACATCTTCAGTGTGAATGGAGGACAGACAGGGAAATATGTTTGTATTTACTGGATAGTTTGCAGTAAATAACTTGGCCACTAACAGCTCTGCCAAAGTTGTTCAACATTGTACTCCTATATAACCTCAGAGTAAAATTATTGCATAACAGGGTGTGTGGTTTCCTTGCAATCTCTCTCTCTGAAAAATGAACTTTTGATAAATGTTAAGTACAAATATGTCTTTCTATAGTAGGAAACTTTCAAAGTCTCAGCTTGAGGTTGGCTTGTGAAAGGATGTTATTATCTATAATACTGGACCTTATGGGGGAAATGTAGACCACTATGAGTATTTGGGATTGTATATTTTAAGGACAAAAACCAGATTAAAATTATATGATAAAACCTGCTTTTAAATTTGTTTGAAGATTTCAGACTTGGTCTAGAGGGTTAAAGGCTAATATGTGCAAGTGACTGAAATCTGAAGAGTTGATAAAAATCTCACAAATCTTTGCTTCAGGTCTGTCTTTGTGAAAATTCAGCTCAGTCTCATTGCAGTTTCTGTGCTGAAGCCTCTAGTGGCTTTTTCTTGCTACTAAAAAAGTGATCAGGTACTTCATGTAATCCCTGGGGATAGTGGGGAAGACAACATAATGCAAATAGCCTATTAAAAATAGCAACAAATGAAATAGTCACTAGTGTTATGTAATGAAAGCCTTCTGAGGTAGTTAATTCCAGGTTATATAAAGAACTATGACAGTGTTGCTGAATATTGGTGACCATTTCTGTTTCAGATGGGGGATGACACACCAACCAACCAGAGTGCACATGTAGCACTTGGACATATGGGCAGGAAGAAAAAGTAAACCAGAGCTCTACTTGTCTGCTATCTAACTGTGATTCTTCATGAACTTCATCTCATGTACTTTAAATGGAATTACTTGTGGCTGGGAAGAAAGTGGTTTATGATTTTATTCAGGATTAGTGGTCTGTAGTTTGAAGAGCAATAGGATCAGCAAACTTGCCATGAAGGGAGCTGACAAACGACTGTGAAGTACTTCAAAATAGTTATCGATAAAATTCCTCAAAGGGGAGATAATTTTATCTGTTTTCCCAGAAGGGATTAATAGGTTTCTAGGTCTCTTTGTACTGCCCATAAATTTCAGACATTTTAAGAGGGATTAGAAAAACCAAGCTAAGGAAAGGGAATGGGCAGGGTGGAGACAAGAGTTTGGGAACTTGACGAGGTGGTCTCATGCCATGATGACACTTCACAGCATAAAAGTGCTGCACTAAAAATCAAAGCGAAAAGTGGAAAAAAAAAAAAAAAGGCAGCTGGCTAGACAGCAATGCAGAAGAAAAGAGTGTGGAATTAGCAAGGTCAGTGTGTGTAAATCATGGGCAGCAATCATCTCCCTCTGGTCCTGCCAGGGCGTCCTGGTGCCAAGGCTGGCCAGACTATGAGCATTGTGCATAAGGGAATGCAGAGCAAGAGGAAAGAGTCCAAGGAGCTACAAGAGAATGACAGAAATGTTTAGAAAATTTGATTTATGGGGTTTTGAGGAACTTTTTGGTTGAAGAAAGAGACAAGCACAGAGTTTCAAAAATCTGAAAAATATTGTCATAAGGAGAGAAGTATTCTCACCAAGGGCAGGACAACAGCTAAGTTGCTGAATTGCAGCAAGGGAGATTTAAATAACAAATTATGCAAGTTTTGTACATCAAGAAGCAAACTGTATTCCTGTCTCCTTAGGTGACTGCAAAATAACTTTCCTTGGAAGTGTTTAAAAATGGATTAGATGGATATCTGCAAGGATACTAATTCAAAGCAGCAGTTAGCTTAGATCCTCTCTTCACCTTTCCCTTCCAGCTGTGCCTCGCTACATTTCTGTGATCTTTAGAAGAAATTCAATGCATTATTTATTCTGATAGGAATGGCTCTCTTCCATGTGTCCGAAAAAAGGTACCTGAAGTTGCAGTTTGGATTGCTATTCTACTTGACACGCAGCATTTGATTTTATTTTTTGGCAGCTAAAGTACAACAAAAAGTCTTTGGGAAGTCAATCTTGTAAAAGACCAAGATACTTGCCAGTGTTTTGTAAATACTGAAGAAACTCAAAGTGTTCACCAAGATTAATTTCTCCTCATGTTTTCTACTGAAAAAGTAGTAACATCTGAAAAATCTGCTAAAAGAGCATGCAATACCCCATAACACAAAATGGAGAAAGAAGAATTTTGTGGCTTTGGGTATGGATGGATGGAACTAATCATTTTATATATATAGTTTTAGGTCATTATTGGTTAGCTCTTGAATTTGGACCAGAACAGAGGAGAGAATTTTATAAATACATTACTTTGCCATTTTCCATATAAAGCAGTGAAAATTTGTGGCACCCATAAATGAAACTTTTAGACAGCTGTGATATTTGATAATTTACAATAACAGTTCCAAAAAGAGTTATTAATTTCATTAAACTTTCATGATATTACACTCTTGATAGAAACTCTAATTTTCTGTGCTCTCATCACTATGTATTCTTGTGGGTGGACCTTACTACAATGGTTAACTAAATATATCTGCTACTTGTTTTATATTTTCTATTAAATTTAGAGCTTGGTACACAGGATTGTGTCTGCTTAAGATTTAAACCTTTGCAGCAGAGATGTATTGCAGCACAAAGGTATGATCTTTTACTTAAGTAGAAAAGTGATGCATATTTATGAAGGGAAATAAAAAATCATAAAACTCATTATGGGAGAGAATGCATCAGGACCCCTTTCTTTTATCCATTGTATTCAATGTCAGCAAAAGTCTTAGCTATGAGCAGAAAAAGTCCATCAATGCTTGTTAATTTTGAATCTAATAGGAATGTTGCTGCTGGTTAGCTCATGTTGATGGCTGAACGCAATGCAGGAAAATAGTTTAGATGTGTGTGATTCACAGGTGGTTGTTAAGGGTTATTTTGACACCTGAAAAAACAGCAGTATTTTCTGGAATAGTAATGCAAATTAATGCCCATTAATATTTTCTTTTACATTTACTAGTAATACATAAACTGGAAACTTCATGTTTACAAGGTTGTGTGGGTTTGCTGTCCTTGAGAAAGCTTTGTCTGCCCTTCTGTACCCTGTTCAAAAAAGCACCAAATGTAATAGCTTGCAAATGTTATATCCCTGTGCTTTTCCCTATTCTTTATCAAATCAGTGGTTTAGCAAAATCAAGTAAAACTAAAAGTATAATTAAATGCAGCTTAAAAAGTTACCGCTTCACAGATCTTGTCTGTTTTTCTGAGCAATATTAGGTAGTCTAATTTAAAATAATAATTTCTTAGCAGAAACTATATGCTGGGGGGGAGGGGTGGAATAAATGAGACAACCATCCATAAATAGAGATTTTTCTTTATTGCACCTACTTGAATTCTGTCAGTTGTAAACACACTAATGACTTCTAGTACAGTAGCAGACTGTTTACTTTACTCTAATCTCATTGAGATGAAGGAAACTCCCATTACAGTCAGGTTTTCAAAATACATTATCATTTCCTTTTGTGGATAACCACACTAAAATCCCTAATTCTCATGGGTTAGAGGACTTGGCACATTCTCACAGGGAGGTGCCTCTCTCTGAGCCAGCATCTCGGGCTTGGTTTAGGAAAAGAAGACTCTGCATTTGCTATACTCTTTTTTCCATTCTCTGTGCTTCCAGAACTGTATGCTTCTGTTTTTTCAGTAAATATTTATGGTAGCCCATGAAGAGTGCAAGTCTCACCCAGTCTGCAACGAACTAAGGATTGTGGAAGTGTCTTAGAGCTGCTCAACTTTGAATCATGTTTAGTGAAGGTGAAGCCTTTCTCACGGGGGGCTGTTGAGGCTTTCTTGCTGAAAGCAAAAGTGCCATCAGTAATGACTAGCAGTTACTCAAGTAGCAAGTTTGTTACCTTGTCCCACAGATTTAATGACATAATTGTGGGACTGCAATTGTCCTGACTGGGTTTGATAATCATGAGTCTTGCTCTTATCTTTGGTCTTTCATCTGAGCTATGAGGTGTTACACTGCTCAGATAACACTTGACTTGCAACAAAGGAGAAGGTCATCCTGGATAAATGGAAAAGCAACCCTGCAAGAGGAGTTTAACGGTATTGGTAAAATTAGAAATGTGTTCTTCCCTCATGGTGTTATAGTAACATGAGTGAAAAACCAGCTTGTTCTACCACGTGGGGTGTGATGGTATAATGTCATTTTGTTAAGCAAAATGGGATTCATGTCAGGGTGTTGAAGTAGGTTGTTGACTAATTTTAGAGGCAGGAAAAATTACAAAAATTGTAGAAATTTTACATAGCACTTGGCCAAAGGATTTTGTTTCTTGTGTGAGAAGAGAATGTCAGCCTGCAGAATCAGTATTAAATAAGACACCTGGAGCATGCCTGGCAGGAGCTCTGACAGTTCCATCCTTGCCTACTTCGGCTCACAGGCAGCTCTGAGGACACTGAGCTGCAGTCACTCTTTCACCCCCGTTTCTTTGGTGGGTGGAAAGTCTAGTTGAAAACACTCTTCTTTTTTTTTCTTTTTTTTTTTTTTTTTTTTTTTCCCGAATTGCAAGAAGAAATCAAGACCTGTGAGCAAAGAATCCATTTGGTTCTCTGCATGCACCTGTAGAATGCACAGAAACTGTATTTCTATGCCAGTTATTAATGTTCTTTATTTGTCATTTAAAGTGCTTGTATGAATTCCTTCTTTATTTGTCATTTGGTAGTAATTATTTTACTGATTTATTCTCTTCATGTCTTGAAGCTATTGCTGATGGGTGAAATTTTTTTCAAATGTATTTCAAAGAGAATTTATCAAATAATTTCATCAGATCATTAATAAACAATTGTGAATATCTGGTATAGGAAAACTGGCTGAATGTTCTGCCTCAGATGCATGGTCCTATATCCTGTTCTAACATAGGAGGTGTTTCTCTAACTTCCAATAAGGTTTGTTCCTTTGCATTTATTATTTCTTCTACTTCACTGGAAGAGCTTACTCAATTCGTTTTGGTGTGAACGCTTGCAAGAATTCTGTTTACGTGAGTTGGGCTGCCAGTAACTTTATTCATTTAGAAATGCTGCCAGTAAATAGACTATTCAGAGAAAATAAACACAGATGCTCATACATACAATGGAGATTAATTTAAAATTTCTACTAGTAAAATTGAAAATAGAAAATTGTTTTCAGTATTTCTGCAGATGTATTTGCAGTAGTAAAATAAAAATTATTATCTTGTTGGAGATATTATAACTGGGTGCAATGGATGATGTGAATATGCTCTTGGTCACTGTCAGAGAGCACCCAGCAAATGTCAGGTATTGCTTTTCAGTAAAGCTTGCTAGTTTTTGGGAGAAAAGTTGTAATATTAACTATTTTAGAAGATAATTTTAAAGCAGTATAAAGAGCTTCAAACAGCTTGAGGCCCAAAAAGGTACCAAAAAGGGCACTTTTTTGTGTGCATTTAAAATTTGTCTATGATTGGGAATTTGATTAAATAGTAACCTCACGGGCACTTGCATTTGGTAAAGTGATGATTGTAAAATGGCTGCTATTAACTGATGGCTCTGTGCTCCAGACAAGCACAGGAAATATGGTAGAAAATAAATTAGGTGAAAATCATTCCAAGATTGCTCTTTGTCTTTTGTACCTTGCTATGTAAATCTTTTCCATGTACAAAATAACCTTAGTCATCTAAATTTGAGACAAAGGAATTGTGACTAAAACTGCAGATCACTTGAGGCTTCTTGGTGCTAATTAACTTACTTAGCTCAGTTGGTTGGCAGATTTTAATCACTATAAAAGCTCCTGTGGATATTTTAATTTGTTTTCATTTTGAAAGCAGAAGCATATGGTTCTTTAAAATATGTGTGGCTTTTTCTGTATTCATTTGAGAAATCATAATTAATGTTTCCACGTGCAAGACATACATTTGGTTTCATAGTCACTCATTTTCAGACTTAACCCCTTAACGCTGACAGAGTTATGGTGCCAAGAACAGTCAACCTATAACTTCATTTCCTGAACAACTTGCCTTTTTAACCTGGATCAGGGGGAAAAATATGGAGTTTTGCAAGTATTTCTAACAAAATGACCCAGGTAACAGTAGAGTCTCTTAAGCTTTCAATATATACATTGGTAAAATGTTAAAGGATAGTGTTTCTCTAATTAAAATTTCAAAGTTCATCCTTTA
The DNA here is from genome assembly GCA_013396955.1 of Regulus satrapa. Classification (NCBI taxonomy): domain Eukaryota; kingdom Metazoa; phylum Chordata; class Aves; order Passeriformes; family Regulidae; genus Regulus; species Regulus satrapa. The sequence goes on along the minus strand of VWZN01022236.1, from coordinate 269,686 downwards.
GTAACAAAAATAATTAGAATAACAAAATCCAGGGGATAGCTGGTGTCTCTTCAGAGATTCTCCTTCAGATCCTGGCCTCTCTATGTTATTCTTCATCTTCTACCCCATCACTAGTATTAGAAATTGGTATCCAATCCAACTCTAAACCACTTCAAATGTTTTCGCGCTCTCTCTCTCTCTCTCTTTTTTTTTTTTTTTAATTGAAATAGTGCATATAGACAAACCCCAGTCTTTTGAGCTTGTGAGTAGGTGAAAAAAAAGCCATGATCAGGCAAGCAAAGGAAATCCTCCTGGGCATGATTTAGCTGTCCATTAATCAAACTATTAGTTATCCATTAATAAAACTTTAGAAAGACATCTTGATATGCATGCTTTCCTGAAACAAACATGTGCAGAGGTATTTATATTGCACATTCTGCATGTGTATCAAAGACCTGACAGATAAGTTTCTTTATTTCCTAGTTTATTCCATTCTTTCTCCCACTACCTTTCTAGTTTTGTCCTACAAGGCAAGAGTGGGAGTGTCAAAGTTGCAGATATTTCTCCCTATGAATTCTCTGCAATTGGATTAAGGAAAAATGATGATCCATGATGATTCCCCTGATGATTCACTGACGGGTCACCCCTGATGATTCCAGGTTCATATCTTAGAGTTTTAAGCACTGGCGGATGAATAGGATTCAAAATACAGTGTCCACATCTTATTTACCAAGTGATATTTTCAAGTGCAGAAGATGGATTTAACATAATTTTAATACACTTGGACTCTGTTTTGAAATTCTATTACAGGAGCATGTAAGGAGCAATTTTAGAATGTTAACTGTGTTGTTTGGGTTCACTTTAGTCTCAGTATTGTTTAGTATCACTGTTACAATTCAAAGTGGTTTTAATTTGATGTAAATTGTTGAACAAAAAGTCAAAAAATACTTGAAGAAATTTTTTGTGCAAGAGTGAACTTAATCTCGTTTCACATGTCGCTTGAAATTAGTGTGTTAAAATGGGAGATAGTTGATATCAATCCAAAGATATTCCCCCCCTCATCCCAAGCCCAAAACACTGCAGCAAGATAATCTGCAATATTCTGCACCAAAATAATTCCTTTGCATGGTGGAAACAGTAGGAGGAACCCAAGAAAGAGCACATCTTTACTGGCTTTCTCTCCAACCAGTGTTTCTTGCTGTAAAATATGTAAAGACACCTCCACGTAGGTGTTTTTCCCTGAGCCCCTGTGGCAGAGCTGGTGCACACCCAGAGGAGCTCCGTGGAAGCTTGGCTGCAGCTGGGCTGGGGCTCTCTGCTGCAGCACCAGCACAGTCCTGGACTGGGAAGCTCTTTCCATCTCTGCTGGAGGGAATAGGTTTTCTGTGTGCTCTGCCAGCGTGGCCTGGCTTGCTGATGTGCCTGTCATTGTCCCTCGGAGGAAGGAACATGTGGAGAGGAAACAGGACCTCGGCTGCGCTCGCTCTCCTGAGCAACCACATCTGTGCTCAGATACTGGAGCAAGGGAAGCGAGGATTTCCACCCATTGTGTTTAGGGAATGTCTTCACTGATTACGAAGGCTCTTAAGTAAAAGTGCTTTCCTGCATTTTCAGTTAAAATTGCATTTCCATTGGGGACCACCTCAGTTAAGTCAATATCAGCCCCATGGAAGTTTCTGTTAGGCTGAAAAGAGCAGAACTCTGCTCTTTCAGATGCATGGCATCAGAAAATATAGCTATAGCTTTGACTAAATGAGAAGGATGTGCCACTTGCTGTGACAAAATGAGCTTCAGAGTGACTGAAGAGAGTCAATACATGTGGCTGTACTGTTCATTCATCTGCATTTTACAAAATTGTCTCTTTTTTTCTATTAGTGATGTGCATTTGACTGTGAACATATTAGCTGCGTTTGTACTGCACTTACTTTTTTCAGCAGTCATCAAAAATGTTTTTAAATGTTCACATTTAGTCATGATTACACACCTGGGAATGACTACTAATATAGTAAGATTTAAAATTACCTTCCTGGATGATGATTAACATATAAGAGCTTTACACATCAGTAAAAATCCATATTGCCGGGAAAGTTAAAATATATCTAAAAGAAAAAAGAAATAGGATAAATGTAGCACACAGGGCATATTTATTCAATATTGCCATATGCAGATGGCAGAGGACAGTGCAAGGTTGTCATGCAGGGAATAGCTGCATCGAGGCAATCCTCTGCAGACATTGAGACACCTTGAATTTCCTCTTAGAGTCCCTGACTAGTGAGCCGTGCTCGCTTCAGAAAACCCAGGTGGCACAGCTGCTGTTCCTGGGATCTCGCTGTGGCTGGTGAGCACCATGCAGACATCCCCGGGTTTTGCCCGTCCACCTCTGGTTTTCCGGGCTGTACCGCAGGCTGCAGCGGCCTCTGTTGGAAAATCGCCATCTCCTGTGCCTGCCCGAAGCCAGAGCTGTCCAAATCCCCGCTGCCTCACCATCCCTTCTTCCTGGGGCTTGCAAGGGGACACTGTCCTTGCTCCTCGGGCTCTTCCAGGACACAGCAATTCCCCTGGCTAGCTGGGGGTTTCACTTCATCACGGATTAACTATGCAGCATTTCTTCAGGAGTAAGGAAGCCTTTCCTTGTGCTGCTGTAATGCTGACAACTGTAATGCCATGCAGAAACCCCAAGTATTAAAGGCAGCACATTTTTGCTTTTCGGATGTAAATTGATCCTCTCTGCAAAGACGTTTCTAATGTGTGGCACAGCTGGGGAAGCTCAGTATTCAGCAGGAGCTCTCTGAAGGCATAAAAGTAGGGGCAGATTCTGGACTTGGTTCAGGTTAGGATATCTCTGCTTGCCCTGCTCTTTGTGATATCCAAGTGATGTAACTGATATGGCAGAGATAATATACAGAAGAGTGCTCTATTAATAACTTCCCTTTAACAGCCACTTAACCCAGAACCTTGGCTTGGCATTGCAGCCTCCACTGATAGTGCTCTCAGCAAGGGTACTGACAGCGTGTCTTGAAAGCTAATGAGATGCCTGGGAACAAATGTTTGGCAAGATTGGCAACTTTTAGAGGTTTATTTCAGGTACAGTTTGTCCTGGTGTAAGAGACTTGAAAAATATTTATCCTGTGCATTCTGGTTCTTTTTCACCCTTTTTCTCAGTTCTGTGACTGGAGTGATATCCCTGTCAAATTTGCAAGGGTATTATTTGTCCCTTATTCTCTATCTCCTGTAATAAATCTCTTCAGTTGCAACACTGGTGGAAATCCAGTTAATTGTATATGCCTTCTTTCTTTCATTCTTTCAGTCTTTCTTTTCAAATACCATATATTGGCATTACATAAGTTTATATTAGTTATGTCTGGAAAAAAATGCACATTGTGCTCTGTAATTTCCACTTTGTGTTCTATAATTTCCTTCATTTCTCTATATTATAGAGCAGTGTGTATGTTAGCAGTGCTATATAGATGCAGTCTGTACCAAAGTGTTCTCAAAAGTGGTAATATGGATAGAAAAATGTCAGAAAGCAACCACAAACCCCCAAATCAGAACCATGAGAAATGTTTTTTGCCAATACCAAAATAAAATGAAGGCAAAATTCCATTTTGTCCTTTGGGAATTTTAGTATTTTACATCTTGTTATAATAAAGTCTTAGTCGCTTATTTTCCTTAATGTTTTGATCAAGCCTTAATTATATTTGGACACAGTTTTTCTGGAACTTAATGGAAGGATGAGAGAGGACTACATGAGGTATATCTTTTTAAGCACAAGGGTTGCCTTTGCTGCAAGAAAATGTTAATAGAAGCTTTCCTCGATGCATTAGTTCAAAACTGAAGAGTGAAATGCAGATCTTCATCTGAAGTGCACAGTGCCTCACTTGAAACTGTGCAGGCAGCTGACAGTCAGGCTCTGACACCTCTGATTCTGCAAATACTCAGCTTTAAAGCAGTCTGAACTGCTTTAAAACCAGTGTGACTTAAGCATACACTTAACGTTAATTGCACGTTCAAGTGCTTTGCAGTACTCCTGCTTTAAGAAATTGGGCAGAACATGTATATTGGAAGCAGCTCTTACCAACCTTGCAAATAATGTGCTACAATCTAATAGTCCTCAGCCTTTGCAATACTGTTGCAGCATTGAATTCTAACCTAGGTCAAAGCCTACAGTTTTATTCTTATCCTGGGATTTTCCACCTTTTGTTTGCATGTTCTATTGCATAACTAGTATTTTAGTTCTAAATTTTCTCAGGCTTTTTTCTCATTCCTTTACACTTACACTTAGAAATAACGTAGATGCCTGTAGGGAGAGGAAAAAGGAAGGGGGAGTACAAAAAGAAAAATGAATCATGCCTGTGCATGAACAGGGATGTGGAAGCTATTTATACTTGTATAAATACCAGATTAGTAGGATTTTAAATGTTACTGCTCTGTAGGTTTTAAAAGACCTTATAAACTCTAGGTTAGTTTTGCTTCACTTCTTTCAAGGTAGACTTATTTAAGAAGACAAATATTTGCTTTGATTTTTTAAGATTTATAGCACATAATGGTTTTCTTGGACTCATAAACTATTTCCCTACCCACTGCTTGCTCTTGGAAAGAGAGGCTGTCTCACACTTGCCAAAAAGAAGTGGCCCTCACTCCTACTCTCACAGGTTCTCAAGTGATTCATCACAGATTGGTGGACTCTGCTCTTGTGAATCCCCAAACACATTTGGCAATCTGTTTGTATGATGCAGTCACTACTGGATATGGATTTGCAATTCCTTTTGGAAGAGGGTACTCTTCTTGTTCAATTTCCCCCACACTGTATTACGTGGGGAAAAGAGTTTTTTATTTCTTGCTAAATAAAACAGTAACATTTTTATTATTTACTTGTCAACAAATTCCTGAAAGAACAAAAGTTGTCAAGATGTATTGAAACATGTCTCTGTACTTCTGAGTAAAGGTCTTTCCTGTAGGAGCACAAAACACAATCCCAAAATGCACTATCCACTTTGGAAGTTATTTCTTATACATAAACACCTTCATTGGTCATGTTATTCTTTTGTTAGGTAAGTACTAAATGCAAATTAGTCTGCAAAGCAAACCTCTGGAGGAGACCTCTCCTCTTATAATTCCTTTCAGACTTCTAGCTCTGTGTGGTAGTAAAAAAAGCAGACGAGGCTTTCTAGGCTTGTTTAGTACAGGGACAATTCTGGTACATGGAGAGCACTGTGCTATATATAAGTTCATTTCCTTATTATGTCCTAGCCTAGGCTGTTTGATTCAGTTGATACCAGGTTTCCTTTGCAGATGTCTTAGAAAGAAAAAACATGTCTGTCTCTCTCAACATTTTGGCATACAATTTATTCTTCTCTTGACATGCTTTATTTTATCTGTTCTACATCAGACATGTTTTTTGCCTTGATGATTTTCTTGCCTGTGTGGCGAGAGCTAAATGTCAGTCAGTGTGCATGACAAATTACTTTTCTCTTGTGTAGATTACCTTGAAAACACTAAAGGTGCTGATGGCAGTAGAATAGAGTGACAACAGAGTTGAGGAGGGGATTCTTGCAAAAGAGGGTGAAAATGACTGTAGGCTTGCTCCAAGGGGGAGGTTCAAAAGCCAGTGTAGGCTATTTGGGGTGCATGCTGAGAGATGATGCAGTTGTGACAGGAAGCTTTTCTTAGTGAAAATTATTTGGGAAGTGATTAGGAAATGAACAAGTATCCTTTATATCATGAGTGTACAACAGCCACAGACCTTTTTATTTCAGTCATTTATTCAGGTCTGGAAGCAGAAGCTGCTGCATGTGTTGAAAGCTGACTAGACTGAAGAGTGGTGGGCTTGGATTGTGTCCTCTCATTTGAGGATGAACATGGTGTTGATGTCATAGAACCTTTTAGCTTGGAGAAGACCTCTGAGATCACGGAGGCCAGTTGTTAACCCAGCACTGCCAAATCCACCACTGAACCCTGTGCCTGTGTGCCACAGCTATGCTTGGTGTACTAGGCTTTTCACTAAGAAAGGCTTTCTGCCACAGCTGCAGCATCTCTCAGCATGCAAATAGCCAACACTGGCTTTTGAACCTTCCCCCTGGAGCAAGCCTGCAGTCAGTTTTCACCCTCTTCTGCAAGAATCCCCTCCTCAACTCGGTTGTCAGTCTATTCTACTGCCAACAGCACCTTTAGTGTTTTCAAGGTAATCTACACAGGAGAAAAGGAATTTGTCATGCACACTGACTGACATTTAGCTCTCGACCGCTTCCCTGGGCAGCCTGTTCCAATGCTTGATAAATCTTTCCAAGAAGAAATTTTTCCTAATATGCAGCCTAAAGCTCCTCTGATGCAACTCTTATCCTGTTGCTTGCTACTTGGGAAAAGCAACCGATGACCCCCTGCCCCCATCTCCTTTCAGGTTGCTGTAGAGACCTAGAGAGCATTTTCCTGAGCCTCCTTTCCTCCAGACTCAACCCCCCACTTTCTTCGGTTGCTCCTCATAAGTTTTGTCCTCTAGACCCTTCACACTTCACTGCTGTTCTTTGGATGCAGTTCAGCCTTTGTTACACCAATCCCCTGAAATGGATTTGAGCTTGTGGTAATGCCACATATTTTTAAGAATCCCAGAGGAGAGTTTGTGAAAAAAGAGGAATTGACAATAATGCTGTCGAGAAATCTACTGTACCTGGAAAAAGGACATTTTCCATGTACTTGCTGTAGGTGTCAGGTAGAGACATTAATAAGGGAAGGATATGTTGGATATTAGCATCTGGTATGACAAATCACTAGAATAGAGAGTAGCAAGGCTGGGGCAGCTGTGTCTTTTGTCACGCTAGTTAGTGGTTAAGCAAAGCAGTTGTTGGGTATAAGGTTTCTGGTAGAACTGATATGCATTTAATAGGTGTTAAGCACTTACCACACCATGTTTTAAGGAAATCATGCAAGGGCTTTTCTCAATGGGAAGTAATTATTTTTGCACATAATCTTCTGTACTCATGATGTGATTCTAACCTCCTGGGAAAATCTGCAGTTTTTTCTCCTCAAGTGCCATTATTTCTTTTAAGGAGAAACAAAAACCCAATCCCAAAAGTGGGCCCTAAACCCATGGATTTTCTGGGATCTACATGTATTCAACATATACATAGTCTAAATATTGTTATTTTAAAAATTTCTACAGTTTTCCCCTTTTTTGGGTGGAGAAGGATATAACAAGGATGACTGCTTAGATCTTTATGGAGTTGACTTTTAGCTGAAGGTTTCTGTAGAGGTCTGCTCGTCTTGGGTTTGAAAGGTAGAAATGCAATTCCTCACAGACTGTGTGAGCCCTGTGCTGCTTATGGATGATTTATAAGGGGCTATAATACTTCTGTAGCTCTCAGGGAATGAGTCTATGAAAATGTCGAGCTGATGCCTCACTGAATGGAGTCGCACACAGACAAAAAGAATGCAAGTCTTAAAGTGAAGATCAATGAAGATCAATGCAGGGAATTCTATGTAGTACTTTATTTCTTTATTCTGTTTCTCTCATGCTCAGAAATGAAACAAGTGTTCTCCTTGTAGCACTGACCATTGAGTGGTAATGTTATAATTCCTTTCTCTCTTTTTCACCCATTTATTAAGAACAGTGGATTAATGTTTTTGAATCAAAATTGCTGCTCTGATGGGTCATTTTCCTCTGTGAGGTGCATGTCCAAGTGTGCAGAATTTCACAGATTAAACTCACTTCCACTTTCCTGTGCCTAAAAACATGATTTATAAAGAATTGATTTTGCCTAGCTTGTTTTGAAATGTGAATCCATTTTCACCTTATTTACAGAAATGCATATTTGAGTTCAAAGTCATCAGAATTCATCTTCAGATCAACATATTTGTAGGGAAAGGTGACTAAGAGATGAAAATAAAGCTTTCTTCAGTCTAACTAGAAATTAAACCAATTTCAGTGATATTCTTAAATACCTCAATCATAAAAAATAGTGTCAGTTTCTAGAAAGTATTGCTGTCAAGTGAGAGGTTTTGTTAACCTTTTGAATTCGTGAGCTGTAAAGGATTATATAATAACAGAATAATATCAAATAAAGGAAAACCAGTATCTCTGGAGACAAGCAATAGGACACCAGGGCTGTCATTTTATATGCTTGGTTGAACCCCAGTATGGGGCCATGCAGACCCCTTCCTGGAAGGCTTTAACAGGAGATATGTTTCTTCCTTGGATGGATGCTTCAGTGCGAGAAGAGGCTGCCTGCTGGAGCTCTAGACTCTCATCCCTGGAAGTACACAAGCCTTAGAGCTGTGACTGATTTAATCTATCAATTCAATCTACCCCAAATTGACCAGGAGGTTGGATTTGATGACCTCCAACAGTCTCTTCCAAAAAACGTTTCTACTCTTTTGTTGTATACCTTGCTATTCCAAGGTGTTACATTTATGGGATGGACACCTTGGAATAACTTGACTGCGAGCTTGTCCTGTTACAGAAGAGACAAGAAGTTTTCTCTGCCTCTGTGTGCCATTATCATGACAGTGATGACAAACTGGTATCCTGCTTTCAGTGCTGTTTTCTCCCCTACGTGTCTCTGCCAAGAGCCACATTTTCAGGTTGCTGCTGCTGTGGTAACCTTTCCACCTGCAGGATGAAATTCAGTTCTGAGCTGTCATCACTTAATAGATTGGCAGGCAGAGTTTTTTCCCCACAGTGGAGAATTTCCTTCGGTGAAAATATGAGATGTGCACGTGTGCATGTGTAGTACCCATGCAACATTAGTTGCTGGGCATAACACAGTTACAAGTTCACCAGCAAACATTTTCACTAGATTTATCCCATCCCAGAGGGGAGAAATTGCAAAGAGTGCTGGTTCCTGGAGCAAATAACATCCGATGGTGTCTGACTTCCTGCAGTTGCTCTTTTCCTTTGAAAAGCACTGCTTCACCCCCTCCATCATGTTTGATAGCTTGGTCAGGTTGCTGAACTGAGCTGCCTGATCCACGTCATCTTTTAATGAGCTCCTTGTCAAGGATTTGCAGCAGGACTGGTGGGGACTCAGGCCAGCAGGCTGCTGCATGCCACTGCTGTCACCTGCCCAGGACCACCTGGGTGCAAGCAGAGCTCAGGCCACCTAAGTCCTAGGAACCATCCAGGGAAGGGAACATTTCTTTTGCACGTTTGTCTCTTCTTTATCCATGCCTAATTCACAGGCACAAAGATATTTTTTGGTTGCCTGGCAACCAGCTGGGGGCATATTGGATGGAAGGGACTTAAGTGTGTGGATTTGGGTTTTTTTCGGGCAGTGTCACGATACGTGTTACTGTTCGGGTTTGCGTGTATTGTTGCATCTCTATTTTAATTATTTGTAAGGAACTATACTAACTGCTATACTCTGCTTGGGCAGAGCTTGGAAGAGCCCATGCTAAGCAGTTTCTGCAAAAAACATCCCCCGAAAGCTCTGCTCCTGCAACTTTGTCCTGTCCTAAACACCCCGACTTGACCCCCCAGCACATATTAATGGTAAGGTGAAGGTAAGGGGCCTTTGGAGTGGGTACAAAAATGTGGTACCACACCCACAGAAAATTAACATTTTCCGAGACAAAACCGTTTTCCAGCAAGACAAAAAGGAAACCTTTCAGCATGCTGTGTTTCTCTTATGATGGGGTTTGGGTTTCTTTCCCGCCCGTGAAAATGAACTATTAATAGAATTAGCTTTCTAATCAAGGGCTAGCCAACTAGTCAGCTATCACTGTCAGTTTTTCATTGCTGGTTTTTTTTTTTTATTTTTATGCAGATGCAAAATAAAACACTTGAATCATGACAATATAATCTATATGTACATATCCATGTCATCAGTTTTTATTAGAAAATGAAAGAAAGATTAAATATATTCAGTGTCACACCATGGTAATTGATGTCCCTTGTGGCATGTCATAAGATGCACTGCTATGGTGCAAGCTAATAGGGTCACAATAACATTTGAAACTATTTTTCTTCTAAACAAATAAGAGACGAAAGGAATTTAGACTGTGTGGTCAAGAAAGGTTTCTAAGAGTTTTTATGTGCTTCCATGTGACCAAAAAAGTAGTCCAAAATTATAAGAATTTCTTTCTTAAAAAAAAA
>VWZN01022236.1:215716-248784 GCA_013396955.1 Regulus satrapa | reverse complement strand
TTTTTTTTTTTTGTATGGAGCTGTTTTTCTTTGGTTTTTTTTAACTCTCTGGAGCTTTACTCAGACTGTTGTAGGCAGTCTTTTTAAGGCATACCCTCTAACATGTCTGTTACTTACTGACAAACCTTATCTTTTTGGTTCCATTAAAATATCCATTCAGCTTTCTAAAATGTTTGTGGATAAGGGATTTTTTTTTTCTGTATTTTATAAATGCTAATGAATCACTATTGTTGTCAGGCCAAAAAGGTGCATTAATTATTACCAATATGACTATAAAATAGGACATGTGAAAGTATATGGTACAAATAAACCCCATAAGAATCAAACTCATAAAAAATTTCAGCCAGTGTTTGATGTGCTGGTTCATAGCAACAAATTTAGGTAAAGGAAGTGGTATTGGTTTTCAAGAGAGCGGCATATGCATGTTATGCCTAAAGTAGGGCAGCCCCTGATAAAGAGAATATTTCCATGATAGGAACAGCTAAAACATTTAATAAGAAGAAAATTACAATGTAAGGAAATGAAGTTCTATCTGCCTCATTTCACTGCACTGCACATACAATATTTAAATGAGCCTATGATAGGAACCATGCTGCATTTTCAAATTATTAACCTTTTTTTTTTTTTTTTCTCCAGGGAAGTCTTTTTGCTTCTATCACATTAATTGGGGGACTTTCTATCTATGTAATTCAGTGTGATAAAGTGCAGGCATGCAAAGAAAGGTCTGAAGTAAGCTGATGCCTGATAGTTGGTCATGCATTTGTTCTTAATCCAAGGAAAATAAAGAAAGCCAAGTGAAACTAGCTTTGTTCTTACTAGTGATCTTACTAGTGTTTGTTCTTACTAGTGTTTTTACTATCTCCGAGTGGTATTCCTTGAACTGAGAACTCTCACTGCTGTTCACAAGTGTTGTGACTGAAGTTAACTTCTTCCTATCAAAAACTCTCAGTTACTTGGGCTGCTCTTTTACCAGAGCAAAAAGACAATGGTGATTCTTAAATACTGCTGTCATTCCAAGAGCTTTAGAGTCTTCGTCATTGATACCTTCCTCGTGCTTTTTTTTTCTTTAATTGTGAAAACTGTTTCGTGGTCAGACATGACAGGTTTTTTCCTCATTTACTCTCTCCATTGTAATTTAGGTCCCAATTCTTAGATGAAGGGATTTATTTCCTACTCTTCTAGAGACTATTACATCAGAAACATAGATCTCTTGGTTTTAAAGGGGGATTACATTTTCCTTTTAAGATTTTGATTAACATAATACATTTATGTAGTGTTAGAACCACTCCAATTCCTTAATATAAGCACGAGATTATAAATTGTATATTACCTGTGTAGAGTCATACATCTGGTATTTCTTTAAGGGCTGATACTGCCTATTTAATGGGAAATAGTGATAAAACAGGTGACAGACTTACAGCTAATTCATAAATCTGTGTATGGTGAAGAACTATTAATCTAATTCCTTCTTCATAGTCAGGTTGTAATTCCTCTGCTACTATTATACAAAATGCCCCAAGGGAAGGAGAGCACCAAGCAGATGTAGGAACAAAACCACATCCTTACTGATGCTCCTTCAAGGAATGATCTCGTAGCCAGATGGTACAGGAGTTCTTCCACACACTGCTTAGATCTGACTCCCTTCAAGTGATCTAAAGCCCTCAATCTAGCTTTCTAGTGGGTACTCTATGGTGCTTCTGACTTGATTATCATCCCAATTTTATTTAAATTCCAAGTGTTTAAAATGGGACAGCTCTAGGCTTGCCAGAGTGCTGATCTCACCAGCATTTTTAAGGGGGTAAAACCTTAAAATAAGATGCCTCAGGACACGACATTATCTAAACTGAAGGATGCATCTTAAGGCTTAAAGGATGATCATAAGACAATATAGGTTTGAAAAATGGATAAGCTGGCCTGGTCTGGCCTGTACTTTCTACTGAGAGCAGGTCATCAGTGAATTACCCTTCGAGGAAAAACATTATCTGTGAAGTACTGGGAATTCTATGAGTATTCGAGGAAATAGATTTCTGAGCTTAGGGACTTAATGGGAATGTTCTTACTCCTCATTATGCTTCTATTTGGAGTGACATGTTTTTCTGGAACCTGAGTATCTTTGTTCTGAAAATATCAGCATTTTGGTTGCATTAAAAGTACTATGAGAAGGATGTGTGCCACAGATAACTTTGCAACACTGTACAAGCAGGGAAAGAAGGGAGACAGCAGCTTCATAGCAGTGAAATCTGCACATCTGGGTTTCACAGTTTTGCAGTATGGTTAAGGCCAACAAGCTTTGATGCAGTGCTACAGAAGTTAGAAAATAAATCAGTAAGTGCTAAGTAATTTTTTTAAGACAGATAATACATCAATATATTTTAAAAGAAGGGGCATTTTCCCTTATACCTTTGTTTTTTCCCTTTTATCAGAAGATTCAGATTTCTTGAGACTTCTTGTTGCTCTTCTGAATTGGCTTGAAAATATTTCAGTTTTATATTTTCTACACCTCTCCCAAAGATGTCATCATAAAATGACTGGCTATACTGGGGCTAAAAGATTACTGTTTTAGGTGGATGGTAATTCTAAGAAGAAAAGATGCACTCTCTGAAATAATTAAATGGGAACAATCATGGATTAACTGAACTTAATCTGATAAAGACAATTCAATACCTAATTAGTGTCTTGTCTTTGTTGCATGTTTTGAAGCTTGAGGTTCATCATTAATGAAAGTAATTAAGTGAACAAGCATTTCATCACCAACAGCATCCTGAGAGAAGGGGACAGGTTGGCAGTGAAAGGAGAGGACAAAGGCATGGCTGGATCAATAACGTGCAGCTCTGCCTTTCCTGATGGCAACTATTGTGCTTCCAATTACAATTGCTTTGATAGCATCCAAGGAGTTTAAGTTGCAATGAAGTGCGCAGAGATAAATTGAGATGCAGAGTTTCTGCAATAATCTTGGAAAGGTGATGGCTATACTCTGACTTGAGGCTTTTTTGTTGCTTAGAGAACTCATTCTAAGTTATGTAATTTAATAGAGCTTGACCAAGGGACAGACTGAGTAGGGTCTGCTTGGCAACTCATACTGTAGTTCTGATTATCTCTTGACAGTTGTGTTGCAAATTTGTATGGCAACACGTGACTGTCTGCAAATGATTAGCTTTTAAATTGTCTTTCTTGCTTCATTATATAAGAGGTTATTTGCCAGTTGTCTCTCTTACAAAGTGAAGAGAATCTACACCTTACTATTAAAAAAAAATCCAGGAAACTATGCAGATAAAGACAAAATATTTGGAAAGGCTAAGAGTAAGATGCTGACCTCTGTTGCATTTGCTAGTTGAAGCACTTAAATGGGGTTATTATGCTATTCAAAGGTATTTTGAACATGGAACAGCTGTTAGAAATTCTAGATTTCACAGACTTGAAAGCAAAGATCCATATTATAAGACTAAAATTTAATATTTAGTGCCCACTGAGACTGGACCACTCAGAAAGACCAAGAAATTTGCAGCATATTAGATGAGGAAATACTAAAATTGTGCATTAATTTTGGAAAATCTTTCTGCACAGAATCACAAATAACTCTCAAATACCACCTGGTAACTTATGTTCTAACAAAGGATGAATTTGCATTGGAGGGATGATGCAAGTAAGTGGAGCTGCATATGGTTGTCCTGCAGTTGGAATATACAATGAAAGTAGATGATAGCTTCTCATGGAAGTCTGATTATAAATGTCCATGTTGGAGCTGAGGAACAGGGAACATTTCTGAAAAAGCCTGGTCTTTATTTAGACACCTTTTAGCATCAAAAGGTGCTTGGGCAAAGGCTTTTAGTCTAAAAATCTATATTTGGAGCTGTGACATCCATGTGTTTAGAGAAGCGAATAGGAAAGCTAAACCAACAAACACAGTAGCTTCATGAGGAGAAGCTGTAGAGTTGAGCTTAAGAGAAAGATATTAAAAAAGGGGATACTTTCAGAATCCAGACATTACTGGGGTATAGTTTTCAACTGGGCAGTAAACATTTGAGTCATTCCCAGCAAGCCAGAAACTCCCTGTGGTAGTGTGACTCAGAAATGAAGCAATTTGTAAGTATTTCCATGGCATTATTCTCCACAACTCTTATTCATATCTTGGAGCAGTGCAGAGCGTTCCTCAGAAAGGCAGAGCCTGTGGCAATGAACAGGTAGCTCTATCAGCCCTGTTAAAAAGTGTGAAATAACAAAAGCACTCGGTGTTAAAGAGCATTTTTGCCCTTTTATGAGGTACAGGCTGTTTATTAAGGCCTGGGCTTGGAAGCAAGGTGACTTTTCAAATATTAACTAATGGTATTTAAAAAAAAAAATCCAGAGGAAGAATCAGGATGGGGATGTAAATAACAGGCAAGCAGAGAAGAGCAAATGATTATAAAGTTCATCTATTATACCTGTCATAGAGACTCCTGTCTGTTGCAGACCATGAGTGACTGGCATATCAGAGGAAGGCCTAAGGTGGAAGGAAAAGAAATAAAGCAAGTGAAGCAAAGGACCAGCTTACAGTTCACTGAAAAGTAAAGATTTTGCAGCAATGCGAGTTTTATAGCTCATTGATCCTTAAACTATTTTTGACACTCTAATGGCATATTGATTCAGAAGGTTGTTATATGGGGAAAAATGACGCAGAACTGCAAAATGGTTGCTAAATTATTGAATAGATAATTATTGTGGGTTCAAGGGCTTTTGAGAACTTGAAGCTATGTCGTTCTGATTTTGGCAGGGGTAGAGCTAATTTTCTTCACAGTGGCTAGTATATTCTTCACAGGGCTGTGTTTTGACTGTGCTGAACACAGTGATGATAATACAGACATGTTTTTGTTATTGCTGAGCAGGGCTTGCACGGAGCCAAAGCCTTCTCTGCTCTTCATACTGACACACTGGTGAGGAAGTCGGGAGTTCTTGGAGGGTGGGAGGAGACACAGCCAGCACAGGTGACCCAAAGTGACCAAAGGGATGTTTCAGACCATTTGACATCATGCTCTGTAGATAAAACCGAGGGGAAGAAGGAAGAAGAAGGGAACATTTGAAGTGCTGGCATTTGTCTTCCCAAGCACCTGTTTTGTGTCATTGAGCTCTGCCCTCCTGGAGGTGGCTGAAAACCTGCCTATCCATGGGGAGCAGTGAATTAATTCCTTGTTTGGCTTTGCTTGAGTGTGAAGATTTTATTTTCTCTGTTGCACTGTCTCAATCCACTGGCTTTTGCCCTTTGGATTCTCTCCCTGATCCCACTGGTAGGGGAGTGAGTGAATCACTCCACAGGGCTTGGGTTGCTACCTGGGGTTAAACCACAGCTGTTGTAAAACGAGATTATTTTGCTAGAAAATTCCTGTTAAAAATTCTACTAGCTATTGCCAAAATCTCTGTCACAGCAATTAACCTGTGTAATGCTGTACTGGTAGGGGATAATTTAAGTGAACTGTCATTGTCCCATACTTCAAAGCACCTGACATGCCTGTGTTATCTGTGAGAAAACAAGACTGAACCAAAGAGGTTTTGAAACCATTCTGAAAGGTGTATTGCTGAATATGTTGTCTCAGAAGCAGGCAATATTCTGAGTCAGTCTTTGTACAATAATGTGATAATTCAGAAACCATCTTTACCTCCCTTTTGCCACTGCTTTAGCAGGGAGTTCATCACTAGGTGAAATGTCTGTTTCTCTATTTTTTTGAAAAGTAGAGGATAGTAAAGAGCATGTGGGGGAGAGTCCTTAGAGTCTTGTGGGCTTTTTGCACATAGACATCTCTACAATGAAGGAGCATGCAGAGGAATGGCTAAAAGGAACCAGCACAGCTCTGCAGAATCCACTGCCTGGAGGAATGAGGGGGGCTGAACTTGGCTCTGGCACGTTTAGATTCTGTGACGTTACTCTGACAAATCTAGCTCAGATGGTCTCAATCTCTTCAGAAAACCTTGTACAGTTAACATGTGGGACTTTTTAAAGGTCCCAGCTGTGCTTTGCAGATGGAATTACATTACTTTGCAGATGGAATTGGGGTTGGGTGTATACGCATGATAAGAAATGATGATTTACAGGCTGCACTGCTTTCAGAGATTGTTATTGCCCTCTCCCTGTAATTTGTTCAGTGCTTCAGGT
The DNA here is from genome assembly GCA_013396955.1 of Regulus satrapa. NCBI lineage: Eukaryota > Metazoa > Chordata > Aves > Passeriformes > Regulidae > Regulus > Regulus satrapa. Next base: position 242,660 of record VWZN01022236.1, on the reverse strand, counting down.
AAAGGATAAATAGTGAATTTATAGTAGTTGTAGTGACAAGAAACCCATTTGTGTTAAGTGTAGTTATGACTACTGGCAGTGATGGCCAATGCATGATCTGGACAAAGTCTGCATCCAGCTAGTGTCACTTGGTTCAGTGTTATGGAGGTAAAATACTAATGCACACATTTCATAGCACACCACTTGCCAAGTGAAAATTAGGTGGATGTAAAATATATATAATATTTTTATTTATAATTGTTCATATACTCACTATTTCTACAAAGGTTAATCACATTTTGAACCTGTGCATAGAAAATATCTTCTTTACATTTCATCTTTACATTTCAGAATCTAAAAATTAGAACTTTCTGTCATGAAATCTAAAATAAGGCTTGTTAGGGTATTAAGGATTGTTAGTGGAGCCTTTCAGCAGTAACTACAGCACCAGTTTAAACAATAAGCAGAAGGAAATTCAGTCTGACAGGTGTCTAATTATTTCATCTTTAATGCAAGAAAAGAAAGATTATTCTGTTAATGACTAAAAAAATCACGTGCCCTTGTTATTTTAAAATGTTTGCAAATTTGTTAATAGCTTGAGTATCCTTAAAAAACATTAGTGGAGGCAGGCTGTTTTTCCCATGTACTTTAATTTAATTTAGCTTAGTTAAATGGTTGAAAACAATGGAACTTTTAAAAGATCATTATAAAAAAATGTGCATGCAGACTTAATCAACAGGATAAGATAGTTAAGCTGATATAAGTTAGAAATTGTACAATTTGGATATATTATGGAAGAGTGTGTTGAAAAGACAGGGGAGGGAACAGTTGATTCTCTAAGATGTTCCACGCCTATTAGAAAATTTTGTTTTCTTTGAGAATTTCCAACATATTTAACTTCTAACAGTTAAATTTCTTCAAATCCTTTCTGACATTTGACTATTTTTGTAGTCATGAACATGTGTAGATGTGTGGTTGTTAATCTGCATTAAGTTTATGGAAAAGCTGAAAGACACACATTGAAACCCAGGATTCTTTGACAAATTTGATAAATAGTTACAAGTGGCAACAAAATATACTTTGTTAAAATGTTTTTGAGTTCTAAGTATTTCATAATTCATTTTTTTGATGACTATCAAAGAAAATATGGATTTGACCTGTTGTAAATACTTTTCTGCAACTAATGAGTATTTAATTTGCTAATTGTCATTACAGAAGGAACTGTAGATGATTTTCTTATGAAAGCTGGATGCATGCTAAGAAAATCTTAGCCTTTTTCAGTTCCCAGAATATGTTATATCAGTGCCATAACTCCCCACATTTTGTCTTCCTGTTGGTCCTTTTAATTTAATCACAATGCAGCAGAAGAGTATGAGGGAAAACTACAACACTAAAATGAGCAACAGCTTTCTTGGATAAATAGGAACAACTCCACTCTTATTTCTGCTTTAACACCCAATCAACTTCTGTGATTGTTTATAACAGAGCAACATCCCTCCAAATCCACCATTAGGGTGGAAAGTGCGAAGATACAATTATCTAATGTCTGGCAAGAGTGCTCCATAGCCATAACTTCTTTTTATTTAGGAGTTTATTTGATCTTTAAAGAAAGGACTAGAAAAGCACAGTTTTAATGACAACAATAAGATTCCCTAGAGGATGCCCTATGTCTCTTAGTTAACCTCAAATTTATCTCTCTTCATCATATTTTAAAATGTTAATAAGATTTCTTCCATAAAACCTACCCTGAGAACACAGACTTTTTTGAGAAATGTGAAAAGTTCTCAAAAACATAGGCCAAAAAATACTTAAGTAGTTTAGATGTAGCCTAGCACACAAGAAAATGTGGATTTTCAGAAAAAAAAATTTAAGTTCAGTTGTCAGATTTTGTGCTATAGAATAACTAGCTATTGATAGAGAAGTTTAATCAATATTAAGGGAACTTATTTTATAGAAGAAATTGAGGTTTGATATTTTGTTCACTCTGTCTTCAATATCACAGTGACTTGATAAAATATAGAAATCCTAGTAAGAACTGAGTCTTAAATTTTTGGTGTCTTTTTAGTGCAGATACCTGTGACAAATTTTGGTTGGGTGGATTTTGAAGCCCTTCTGCTTCAAAAAAGTTGTTATGACTTTGGAGTTTATTAAGCACGTGATAACAGCAACAATATTTTTTTAAAAAAATAAAATATTTTTATTGTGACTCTAAATGGTACCTCTGTTTTCAAAATGGAAGAATTAGTTTGCATTTGATAATTTCTGGTTACCAGAATAGATAGAAACCTGTTTTCTTGAATGTAATTTTTTGTACTAAAACCTGCAGGTTAGAAAATGCAGCTGTTCTAAAGGATGCTGTAAAGAAAAAAGGCATCAGTGAGTTTTGGATTGGGGCTGTGGGTCAGTGCCAAGGGAAGGCATCTCCTGAGGCATTCCAAGGAGAAATAGGAAGCTGAAGACCATCACACATCTAGATGACTGACATATTATGGTACTTAGCAAAAGAAGACACCTCTCTGAAATGAACTTATGTGACCTGAGAAATTTATTACTGGGAAAACAAGTGAATGTGAAGAATAAACTCATTCTGTTGCTGTCAGGGAAACTAAAACAACCATGAACCTGAAAATAATGATGAACATAACTCAGAAGGTTTTGTACAAATAAGCATTCAGCTGCTGAGAGAGCAATAAGAACAGAGGTGCACTGAAATTTAATGAAAATTTTTCAAAGTTCAGAAACGTATTCAGGTTGTGCTGGAGTTGCTAGAGCTCAAGAATGGTTAATATGAAAGAGTTGTTCATCCTTTCCTAAAGAAAGCATCAAATTTCATATGCAATTCTATTCCATAAATTTGGAGGACTTACCTGCATTTAGATCTACAAGAAGTAAAGAGGAATACATATTTATGCTAAAGTGCTGTGTTAATCCAATGTAATGCAGCAGAAGAGTATCAGTGGTAGGGCAATGTACTTGTAGGGCCCATTCTCACAGAAATATTTCTACCCTGTGCAATTTCCCACACGGAATTTTAGATTCGCTTCTGTTGAGTGTTGAGGTACAACTTATGGGTTCTTTGCTCCCCAATTAAATCCTGTAACTGTGCACCAGCTGACTAAAACTGAGCATGATAAAGCAAGAATTAATGTTGATTAGCTGAGACAAGCTTCAGTCTTAATGAGACCTTGTGTTTAAGATAGATGACTGGGCTTTATCTGGAGGAAAGAATACACTGGTCACCATGTTTTCTATCCTCTGACAAGAGGAATTTGCAGGAAGCATTTGTGCTGTTGTCTTGGTTACTGTCATGCTTCTGCCACGAACCATACGGATGGCATGACCTCATCTGCACATGTGAATTGTGATCCAAAAAGTGCTGAAAGGCTGTTTTTCATTATTATGGCTGCAGTTTTAGATTGTAGTGTGAATTTTGCATTACCAAATTTCAGTGTTAACATTGGACTGTTGATGCTCTGATATTTTGTTCTTTTGAGGCAGACTTATGCCCCTTGCTAAATTGTTAAATCTGTATTTTAATCCAAAAGGATATTAATTATTTTTATATTTAGTTAATATTCTCCTTAATAGATCCTACTATGTATTAGGGAGCATATTATCTTCTGTCCATGTAAATGCTTCTGCCTAGGAAAAGTACTGGTTTCTGTTCCCACCATATCTGAGCAGTTCATATCATAACTGCACTTATCTCCTGAGAGCCTATGGCTTTGCCCTGAGTCACAGAGACAGGGCAGTGGCAGGGTGTTGGCTCCAGAGGGCCAGAAAGCCAGTGGATGTTTCCTTCTTTAGAAAACAGGCAGTACAATACAAAGTTGTCCTTGCCCATATCTTTTCTGAGTAGCTTATGGCCACAGTGGGATGTGTTGTGTTTATTTCTAATTTATATTACTGGTGCATGCCTGATTTTAGTTCTTTTTTGCACCCTCAGAAGCAAAACCACTAAATCAGTCCTAAGAGAGACCTGCATGAAGGTGTCAAGATAGTAACAGAAACTGAACTGCTGAATGAATAGCAAACTCTTTTGCAGAAGAGTACTTTTGTCCTCTATACCTTTATTGATGAACTAATCAGATTGGACAGGCTCCAAATTCCCAGACCAGACAAAGAAACTTTGCAAAGACTGAAACAGTGCCTGTGAGCTCAGAGGAATGCACACTGATTAAATCAGGTTAAGACAAAGGCTTATGGACAGCCATTTCATCTGTTCCCAATTATGGAAGGTACTTAGAACAAGTGGGCCTCCCAAAACTTGCAAGAAAAACTTGCCTGTAGGTCCTATGTGTTTCTTTCTTAGCCTTTTCCTCTTATGTTTCCTTCAGCAATTAACTTTTAGTTTCGAAGAGTCACTTTGTATTTCTATAGAAATCAGTAAAAGAGATCAAAGCTCAATTTACTTACTGAGGTAATCTAGGTGATAATTTCATTGGAAGGTTCCTCTTGCTATAAAGTTTATGCAATGAGCAGAGGTGAAATAAGCAGTAAAATCAAAACTAGTCCAAGGGTCATGGTCATGTTTCTTTTGCTGTGGCAGTGCCCAAAGACATAATCTAGAATGGTCTTAAAAGCCTGGCTCTAATGTTGATGTGTGGTGAAGGATGGGCACAGTTAATTATGGTAAATGCAAATATCCTCTATAGATTTGCTGTAGGTTTCCTGTCTTCAGGGAGAAAAAAATATTGTCTCTCTTTGTAAGCACATCCTTTTTCATTATATCTGTTGAGGGTGTTGAGGGTGTGAAGTAAGAAGTGTTCTGTAATGAAGAAACATTCAGTAATTTTAATCTTCAAGGAGATGGATTGATAATCAATAAGGTTATTTCTCTAGAGCATGCAAAGAAGATATGTCTTGACTTTTGTAAGAATTAAAAAAAAATAGCCAGTGTATTGCACTTTTGTCAGGTCTGTGAGCTGCTGTACAGGAACTTCCACTTCACAATATTTTTCATTTAATTTGATGGGCATAAAAATGCTTGAAAGGTGTGGATAACATATCTTCTGTGCTCCCAGAACTAAGTGAGAAATACTAGGGAGGGTTTTCCTTTGAATATGCATTTAAATTTTTAAATGAGATTGCTTTGGTAAAGGACATACTCCTTGGAGGTTTGTTTAGCACAAATGTTTGTGCAATGAAGCATAAATGTTCATACCGGTGGTGATAATTTTTTAAAGCTTTCTTATTGGCAAAAAAAAGGTGGAATTCAATGAGTGAAAGATGAGCTAAAATAATGGCACCTTCATTGCTGTTCACTTATTAGTGTCAATAATTCTGCTGTTAGAGAATACCTAAACATGAATGAGACCAACAGTGTGTGAGGGGGGATGACCCATAATTCTCTCTGTAAATGCATGTCCCAGATTATATTTGTTTCTGTTGCTGTAACTCTCATTAAATAGTTTTTCCTGAAGTTATTTCTTGATAAAATTATTGTATCTCTACATATTGAAGAATTTTGGAAGTATGCTATGCAGTAGCCTCTGGATGGTATCCAGCTCTTAATTACCATGGCATCTGGCTCACTGTGAGGTGGGTTAGACATCATGGCACTCAGGAACAGCTGCAGCCATATGGTGTTCTTCATGGGTCAGCATTCCCAGTATTGCTGTTTCTGGTGGAGTACCAGGTGATGTAAGTATTGGTGGGAAATTACAGGGCTTGACATAGGTCAGGAAGCAAATGGCAGTAGAGAGGGACCAAGAACAGCTTAAAAAACAAGTGTGGCTTTACCTGGGGAAGTATCCAAATTATACAAAACAGTGAAAGGGGAAAACAGAGGTAACCAAAGTGCAGTCCAACCAGGACACTGCCCGATCTAGTTGTATTCAGGAATTTTGATGACCAGGATACTCTGATTCATTATCTTTCCTAACTACAGTTTCTTTGAATATGGGAATCAGTTCTCTGCTTCTTAATGATGAGGCAATTTTATCTTGGCTATGTTGAAAGTGAGATAAGAGAAAGTGAGATATGGTTTAGTTGCAGACAGAGGCGGGTAAATTTGAGAACTGAATAAAAGTATAAGTCCTGTGTAGTTTGAATTTTTTGAATTGATGGAAACATGGTGCATGATTCACTTTGCTGAATTTAATTGTGCCTATATTCAAGTGGTAAAGCAGATTTTGTAGTCCTGGATTCACACAGCCTTTTCTGACATGACAAATAATATTTTTGGAGCAGCAAAGTTAAAGGTTTGAAGTCATTGGCATACAAAATCTGATATAGGTCCTTTGGTTTTTGATTTGATAGTTTGCTGCTTCTCTGTAAATGTATGTTCTCAACCTGTTTTTTTCAATGTACAATTAACAGTGTGCAGATACATTTTAAAAGAGGTGTCATATGAATTAAACTCCTAAAATACATAATTAATAGGATTCTTTGTCCTATCTGTCTTGTTGGAACAAGAGTTTCACCTCTACCTGCACTGAAATGTACAGATCAGTGTGCATGAATAAAATTTTTACTTATTTTCTTAACTCATTTGACAGTTATGAAATAGGAGATCATGCTATGGAAAGACATTTAAATAGCAGTAACAAAAAGCTGGCAGTGGCTTTTCAAGAGGCCTATTGGACAGCAGAGTTACATGTTAAAAAAACCAGTATTAGTGATAAGGCTAATAAGTCCTCAATAAATCAACACAGAAAATTTTGTGTTGGAATGTCTCGTGTGCATGGGTGTTAAGGCTTCTGGATTGAACGTAAGCACAAAAGGAACATGACAGGCTGCTTTGTGGTACATAGCTGGGCAATTATAATTATGGATGGGACCTCAAACTCAAATTGTTTATGTAGCTGTAACAGCTGTTTTGCATCTGTCTTTGCAAAAAATTTTTTTCTACTTCACTAAAGCCAGGATGGAGAGGGTAACAAATGTGCAAAGTGTGGTCAGGCAGTTTAAAGTTTTTTCCCCTCTTGATTGCCCCATCCCATGTCAGTGAATTCTAGGGTCTAGTCTAGGTTGAATTTAAAAACTCTTTGTTTTAACTCACTAACTAATAATTTCAAGTGATACACTCTACTTGTACTTTTACATAGAGAATAGCATTGGTGACCTTATCCTTCCTGTTGCTGAAAGTTTTATAGACCCATGTAAAATCATCCCTTGATCGTACCATGTGCATCTAAGCCAGATGGTACAATCTTAGTCTTGATACTTTTCCAAATAAAAGATATTGTCTGCCTTCTGATGGTTCCAAAATATGTTTTGAGAATTTTTTTTCTTTTTCCTTAAAAATTGAATGATGATAAAACTCTCAGAGCAGAGTTTGTTTGGGGGTTTTTTTGGGTGGTTTTTTGTTTGTTTGTTTGTTTTTGTTTGTTTGTTTGGCTTTTTTTTTTTTTTTTAAATAATATTTCCAGAACAGGGAATATTTTTCTGTTACTTGTGATGATGTTATTTTCATTAGATATTGTGGGAGAATTCTGGCCCTGACTGGGGCAATAGAGCAACATGGGCTCCATGAATCAGAAGGCTAAATATGATTATTTATTAATATCTATATGCAAGAGCAGAGAAAGCAGCAAGCATTCAGGCAAGCAGTAAAGTCCATCTGTCCAAAACATCCACGGTACATTGATAAGGCAGAATCCTGTACTAAGCATAGATTGGCTAACCTCTGTAAACATCAGTGGTGTTACGAAGAATTCTCCCAGTGTTCTCAAAACAATCTCAGGGCCAAGTGTTTGGCCCATGTTGTAGGCAGCAAGATATTATAAATTAAATTTTTTTACTTAAATTTATCTTTCCTTTGTACATTGACCTTGTGTGATTCATTTTGGTGAGTAGGTTTATTGTGAAAGCATAGAAAAAAAAAATCCATGTTTATCTGAGACTACTGTTTCATTTTGGTTCTCATTAAAATCACAATTTTTATTATTAGGAATAATACTATACAGCACTATCACTAAGTTAAAAAAAAATTATACAGAATCATATTTATCTTTTAACTAGAGCTAGTATGTTAGAAATTTGAGAACTTTTAATGCCAAGTATGCTTTTTAAATGCTATTCAAATAATGCTTATGTTCTGTTTCTCCTGGCTGTGCTATACCATCTTTTATTAGTGCCTTCCTTTTTCTCCTCAGTCTCATGCACATTACCTTTTCACTCTGCTCCTTGATTATCAATGATATCCACAATCTAATTTTTCTATGTTGGCTTCTCCATACGAAGTAACTTTTTACCCATTGGGATTGTGACCTGATAATAAAAACATCCTTCATATTGTTTCTTACACTGGATGATTTACTACAGTAGCTATGCATTAGTGTTTATGCAAATATTTTCCAAGTTCATATTCTTCTCTGTTGTGTAAATTTATCACTTTCTAGGCTGAAATGTTCTAGGGTGGGGTAGCTGTTTTACTTATTATTCATTTTGAGTGAATGGCATGTAAAATGCATGGCATAGGTGTGGAGGGTGCAGCGAGGTGGTTGAGAAGTTGTGTTACTAGGGAATGAGTGAATGGATGGAAGAAGGTAATTCCTAGCATCACACACTTCCAGAAGTTAAGGTTTATTTTAAGAAAGTATTTATTAACTCAAAACAGATTTCCCACTTATCCTTGGTGCTACAGGGAGACTGATATGTATTAGCTGTAGAATTACAGGGGGAATTTTGAACTGTTCTCTTCATAGACACTTGCTCAAGAACTAAACACTTTTGTGAGACCAAGCATTTACTTAACAAATTCACTGTATATTGCTGTTACTCGTTTGCAGTTTTCACTGGTCTCCTTGAGTTTGCTTCCTGGTGAGAAATGACAAAGGAGTTTAGCAGAGGAATTGTCTGCAAAACCTTAGATACTCAGAAGGACCTGCTCCAAAAATCACACGCAAGTCTTAATGCTGCAACATGAGCTAAACAAAGTTTTCCAGCAGAATTAACACAAAGTACAAACACAGAAGAGAAACAAATGAGGTGTTTTAATGCACATCTTGACCCCTGGGATTCAAGAGGAGCTAATGTATAAGATCTTCGAGTCCACCAGCGTCAAGTAGTTATGAATTGGGTGTAAAACACAAGCATCTGTTTAATATATCAGAACACTGCCAAGCTGTTGGGGACAAGTAACTTCCCTTCTCTAGTCTGGAATATACTGAGCAACTGAGCCAAAGAACAATCAGCTTACTGGCAGGGGTGGAAAAATGTACTTGGCTTTCCCCTCGTACAAGTAAATAGCTTAGTTGGCATGGATGAAGAAAAACATGCAAAAACCCCGTGTATTAAAAGATGTGTTGATTTATATCCCCTGGGATTGAGAGTAGTTTAATCCAACACTGTCTAAAAATGAGGCAGGTTCTGAATATGTAAAAAAGAAAAAAAAAAACCCCAAACCCTCTTGAAATAAATACATTTAATTTCATTTGCTACCCAGACTTGGATGCAGTAAAGAAAAGGGAAATTATGTACACATGACCACCCAGTGAAGATGCTAGAAAACTGCCAACTCTGACATCAAGTGACAGGAAGATGGTGATTAACACCACATGTCATTTTAAAAGGGTTGTTTTGCATTCAGGATGACTCACAGGACAACAGTGTGCAACTTGCCTTTGACCCACTGACCAAGAGAGATAAAGGGAGCAAAAGAAAGCTGGTGAACATTGCAGGGACTGGAGAACAGCTACTAAACTTTTAAGGATTGAAAATGAGGGGAGTTTTCCTAGATTTCACTCCTTGCTGACATAGGGTGAAGACTTCTACTGTCCATTTGGTTTAATCGATTTTCCCTGAAATAAAATAAATAAATGCTGTTCTCTTGTGAAAGAAGTAAAAATTATCTTGGTAAAAATAATATTCAACATAAACACTCTATTGTAGTGGGACAATTTGGATGAGAAAGTACTTTAATTTTGTTTTCTTCACAAGTATGGCAGCATTTCTTATCCGTATAGAAACTTTTAAATATTGCAAAAGTAAAGTTAATATGTCTCCAAATGCATCCAAAATAGTTATGTGTAGGGCTTTCCCCTCTGTTTTATACATGCTTTCTCCCTTTTGACTGATTTATTGATCTTTCCTATGCATGGATTGTTTTTCTATAATTATCTCTGAGTTATTTTTGGCAGATCCTAGGATCATAGGATAAATCACATTGGAAGGAACTTCACAAGGTCTCTAGTTCAAATTCCTGCTCAACTCAGGGTCAGCTCTGAGAACAAACCAGGTTGTTCAGAGCTTTATTTGATCTGGTCTTGAAAAATAGGAAGGAGGGAGATGGCAAAACCTCTCTGGGCAACCTATTCCACTGCTTGGCCACCCTCATGCCAAAAAGTGTTCTTTATACCCAGTCTGAATCTCTTTTTTGTTTTTCAAAATTATATCCATCGTCTCACATCCAGTACCACAGTAAAGAGCCTGGCTCCATCTTCTTGATAATATTCTGAAGGATTATTCTTTATCTTAATTTTTTTTTTCCTCCTTGAGATTAAAAAAAACAAAACACAGCAATCAGGGCTTTTCTGACCTTACCCTAGGTTACAGCTGTTACACCTGTTTCCTGTGTTGAGCAATGATTTCTCTACCATTTATTACTTTTAGAAGGAAGGAGTCTTAAATTAAAACTATCAGCTTCCCTGCCTGCTTATTCTTTATAAATTTCTCCGGAGTTTCTGGCTTCACTTTGTAGGCACTACAAAACCCTGAAAACATTGCAGCCTGGAAAAAAGTCTTGCAATAATTTCTAGGCTGCCCTTCTATTTGCCTTGTTTTTCTTTCTGACCAGTGGCTCAATCTGCCTATGTTGATGCTTATACAGCAGTGTCTGATTTCAGTTTCAAGAGCAGAGCTTCAGTCAGTGCACGTCAGGCTCAGCTTGGGCATGTTTTGCTCAGGGTCATGAGGCTGGGATTTGAACCCAGATCTTGAGAGGGTGATGCAAATACTGCAGCTATTCCACGTTGTTCCCATAGCCTTCCCCACCAAGCCCCTCCAGCCCCCCCACCCAGGCTGCTTCTTGCTGGTCAGCATCAGGATCAGAGTATGTTTCAGGGTGAAACTGTCAGCAGAATTTTGCCTGTGTGAGAGATTGAGACTGGTGGGGTGGTGTAGTGATCTTCTGCTTTCGACTTCCACGTCTGAATCCACCAAAATTACTTTCATGGCTTCCAGGAAGGACCTTACTATCACTGTTTACAAAACTCAGGAATAGCTGTCATATGGAAAATGAGCTAGAATGGCAAGGAATCTAGTATTCCTAATTTCTCTCTGTCATCATATTCTTGATGTCCTCTGGAAAAGGTCTTGAATTCTGTGCATGTCGAGATAGCAGGAAGACATGCAGTATTGATGATGATTTCCTTTTCCTTGGCACAGAAATGAGAACAAGAAAAACTGGGCAGTAGCAGCATTGAAAAGGGGTAATGTATTTTAAAGGTTCTCAGGAGAAAACTATAGCAGCATGGGTTAGGGCTGTGCACAGTTGAATGAAACTGGGGGCCAGCATCTCTCTTATGGGTGTCTGCTAAAATAACAAAACAGAAGGGCTCACAAGATTAGTAATGGCAGGAATCTTTTTTCCTCTGGTTATTATGACACAACTTTTTTACTCTCTGTCATCTGTTTGGCTCTTTGTGTTCAGTAAACTGATGGGTCTACCTGACTGCCCTCACCATGCAGCTGGCACTCCCTGACAAGCACTCAGGCCAACTTTTGTATGGCTGGAGAGGTGCAGTGCTACCCTTATGCTTAAATCCATTCCCTCATGGGCGTGATTGATGTAATTTGGCTGCCAGAGCTGTGGAGGCAGCTTGCACTTCTACTATCCGTGCTATACTTGTCTCTGCTTTAACAGAGTACTTCCATTTCCATGGCTGTGTTAGCCTGGCTTCATTTTCAAGCACAATAAAAATTCCTTGAATATGTCACATGGGCACTTTTACTTAATTACCAAAACAGCATTTCTAAAATAAATATAAAAAACAATACTTATTCTCATATAGAATGTGATTTGATGCAGTGGGCAGGCAGTTAGCTACGAAAGTCAAAGGGCTTTTTTTTTTTTCTTCATTTTTTTAAAAATCTGGAATCTGCCAATACTGCCTACCACTCTAAATGTTTGGGACATAATTTACTGCCATGTAGAGATGCCCATACTTTCAATTTCAGCAGGATGCTTCTCAAAAGAATTAATGAACTTGGATGGAGAAGTAATTAAGGCACTTTAGCTAATTTATTAGCTGGCATGCTTAGGTTAGTTTGGGTGTCTCTGCATAGCATTACACTGTGCGGCATGGACAGAGCATGGTATGTCTAAAGAACAACTTTTTTGTCAAGCCACAATTTTAGTCTCCTGTGGTTTAGTTTTGATGTTCTGTTGCCAAGGTCTCTTGAGTTACTCAAAGTATGATATTCTGCTTGAACTTTGAAAGCCTGAATATTTAGGTCTTCCTTACAACTCTGGCATGAGGTTGTCTGCCTGTGACCAGTGACATATGGAAGAAAAAGCAGCTGCAGAAAACCGCATTTATTGCATATGTTGGATATGTCTGCCCCCCTGCCCTTGTAAGCTTTTATTTCAGACACTTGCCTTGCAATTCTACTAGGTGTAGAGTAAATAGAGGTAAAAACCTTGAGCCATATCACTCTAAATTTATCCCAGCCCTCGTCCAAACCAGCCTGTGCACCGTCCAGAGCTCCTAGGAAATTCAGGGGCACCTGGTGCACACCACAGTTAAACCTGAACCATGCAGCACAGACGCTCTGGCAGTAAACCTCTCTCACTTGTCTTATTAGGAAGGGAACATGCCTGGAAACAGGCCATGTGGTTTCAAGAGATGTATCTTAGAGTTTTGAAATAGAGACTTGCTTGTCCCACTTATGTGCCCTGGCCTACTAGTTATTGTGGAGCGCATTTTACAATAAATCAAAATGTTCATCCTTGACTGGAAAAAGTTCAATCTTTTTCAATTAAATGTCTTATGAGAAGTTCCAATTTCTTTTAAAAAGAAAATACAAAAACTCCCCAAACCTTATATCAACCCTGCTGAAGAAGGCTGCTCTGTGAAAGCTGTTATTAAGATATAAAATCAACACTTTTTAAGCTGATGGGCATTTAGCATCCATTTGACAGTTTTTACACCTTGGTAGTTTTTAGTCCTTATAGTCAGAATTTCACCCCATATTATACAATTATAACCTAATCTATATCTATCTAAATTATCTCTGAAGTGTTAGGTGGGCACTTTTTTTTTTTTTTTTTTTTTTTTTTTCACAGAAATCCTCAAAATATGTGTTGTGGTAGAATTGAAAGCCGTCAAACTGGTCTATGTGCCTGGTGTAGGTGAAGTGAATCTGCTCTATGGTATATTAGGCTCATGAGCTAATTTTTTAAAATGGAAGCTGTTCTATAAATGTTTTAGGCATAATTAGAATATATTGGGAGAGAAATCCCAATGGAAATAAGCACAGAATGTGACTGGCTGATGCAGGCTCTCCTAGGTGCTGCCTACCAGAGACACATAAAACATATAAAGAGCTCAGTCAGCTTTAAAGGTAGGTGAAATAAGCATCTGCTTATCCTAGCAAGGTGATACAACTTGCAAAGACATTAAAAAAGGAAATTTATCCTGGTGTCTCCTTGGTTATTTGCTGGCAAGGAATCTTTGCTGCCAAAATTTTCAAAATGTTGAAACTGATCATGCTAACCCTTTACAGAGACTTGGAAGGCTAATAGGGGAGGGAATGAGAAAACACTCAGAAATTAGACTTCTTAGCAGCACCTATTTCATTTTGGATTTGTAGCATGTGTGTAGAAAAGAAGAGAGTGGGCTTAAACAACTGAATGGGAGTTTATCTGTGGCTTGTTTGTTTTACCAAACCAACCAGGTATGGATGAAAGGTGCCCAATGGAGACAGAATTTACTGTAGGGGTAAAAAGAAATTGTATGTGACAAGAGTAGACCTTCCCCTCTGCATTTGTTTGATACAAAATAAGTAAAAGCAGGAATTTGAATTAATAAATTGAATTTAATTTACCTACTCTGTCTGCTGTATAATTGTATCTTGGGACTGTAGTATCTTCCTCAGGTAGGAATGGACAGTGAAGTGGAAATGTGAAACTAGAGTCTAAAATGCTGCCTGCTGGGTGTCATGAGAAAGCAATTCTATTGAACAGTTTTTGACATGGTGTTAGTTAAGAGTTTGGAAGAAAGCCATTTTTTGAGCTAGTATAATAGCTCTGTGAAGTGGAAAGTAAATTTAATGCAGGAGCTAAGTCATTGCTTTGGCTGAGAAGATGAGATGTAAATTCAAGAAAGATATTTTAGCCAGCTAAAATTTGGGGCTGTTTTTTAAGCCAGTGTCTGTACACATACACTGTGGTTGTATTTAAATAGATCCATAAATTTTTAAATACGACATTGTTTGGGGAACTTTATCTGTCTTCTTTGGCTTATAAGAGGCTGAGCAAATGCTGAGGTGTTCAGAATAGCTAATCACCTCTTCTTGTTTACCATGGTCTCTGGCTGATTACGCCTCAGACTTTTCCCATCCCCTTGAGGTGGAATCTTAATTTATTCATCCTTAAAATGTGGCCATACTTACAATTAATACTTGATATTTGATATCTGATACTTAAAGTTCTTTGAAGTAAAGTATGAAGATTGAAGGAAGCAAAGAAGTGTAAACTGTTATTGCTATTATACTTCAGCTAAAACCAAAATTTGCTCTCTCTAGAAGTAAAATCTACCAAAGTTAACATTTGTGGTAGTGGACTATCAGTAACTTATTCTAAACCCATGCAATGGAAATGTTCAAGCGTTGAAGACTGCAGAATTGAGCTTTTATAAATCTTTGCTTTTTAAAGGAAGCCACAGATTCATCATTAATTCTTGGATGATGTACGAAGCAATCTCTTCCCCTTTCCATCTGATGGGGAAGTTTATCCTTTGCCCTGCTTTTATTTATCTCCTTCAGAGCAGCAAAATTGCTAAGTAATCCTGAAGACAGGAGCTGTGGTTATAGCCCCTCAGATAGCTCACTGAGAGAAGCATTAATGCAAATCAGTTTATGCCATTTAAAGAATGCTGCAATCATGTGATGCCTTCCTAAGGCATGAAAGATAAAGTATATCAAATTTAGAGCCTCTTGGTAAAGGTATATCCTATATAAACCAAAACCTTTGCTGTTGTGAAATGAAAAATATACAATAGGGGGAAAAAAAATTTATGTATTTGTTTTAGCTAAAACGTGTGTATTTTGGGGAGGGATATAATGAAAATCCTGTTAGACTATCTCCAACTCCTGGCAATCACATCATTTGTGTAAAAGCTATGATGCTATTTGTTAACATGGTTGCTGGGGCAACAGAAAACCTTCATCTCTTCAAGGTAAAATCAGAAGTGCAGTGAGTGTGGAAATGCAAGAACTGACTTTATACGTACACAAATGAGTGCTTTGTCTCTTATTCCTCATTTCACAATAGAAAAGGACTAAAGCTTTTTCCTAGTTCATTCTGGTGCTGAGGAGGGCAATTGGAAGTTCTGAGTGGTAAAATGAGAAACCTACTGGGGGAATGAGACACTGCTGCCTGCTGGTCTGCCAGTGGCTCCAGCAGATGGTATCAGGTCTCAAAAGAGCCTAATTGGCTTATCATAGGCAACACACGTGTAACAAGGGCTCAGATAAAGCCAGCAAATCACGTTCAGCTTGGTGATTTGATTTTGTACCTGTGCTTTTAAAGTGAAATATAGCTAAGACAGTATGAATCCATTTGAAAGAGCTGGATTCGAGCCTCTTGGAGCCTGCAGTCCTTTGCTGGAGCTGTAGTACAAATTTCTAAAAACATCTGTAGTGGATGTTGCAGGCTGGCACAACCTGTGCATTTGCATGGGAATCTCCGTTCTGACTCTGCTCTAGGAGTTGTAAGGGAAGATCAGCCAATGTGTCTAAAGTAATGTCATGATCTGTCCTATACCCCTGGAATCATATTCTCTAGTTTAGGGCAAGGCATGGAATTCAGAAAATGGTAACTTTTTCAGAGGTAGTATAGTTTAGTTAATGGGCTCTATCTATCGGTTTTAATGAGCACAAGGTTTTTTCCCCATTTCTTTCTATAAGACTGATCAACAAAATCCTTTGCTGCTATTAGGGTTTTCTGAGTTTTAAAGTTTTGTTTCAAGGCTGCTATTTGAGTACCTAGTGATAAGAAAAATAGCCATAGAAATAGCTTTTTATTTATGTGTTGTGTAGTCATAAGGTTTTCAAAAATCTCCACTGTCCTGGTTTGAAATGGGTTTTTTTCCTACTTCAGCACCTCCTTAATGTGTGTGTCCTTGGTGGACAATGTAACTTAAAACCTATAGTAAAAAATAAACAAAACCCTTCAGAGAAGCTAATTTTTGTCTCTGATGTATAATATGCCATCCAGGAAAAAGTAGCAAACCTTAAAACACAAAAAAGAACCCTGATTTGAAAGAATCTATGGGCTTGTACAGACCATACAGGGGAAATGACACTGAATCTAAAATTTGCATTAGGAAAACTTATTAATTGTAATTTTTTTGGTAAGATCTGAAGTATGGACACCTTCAAATGAGTCTGGGCACAAAGATGCTGCATCAAATGACAAAAGGAAATCCCCCTCTGGAGAATGACTTTTAGAGATTCATTGGATTTGTGTAGTTACTCTTCTCATACTGTGAACAGGGGCTCAGCTGAACAGTTCTGACTGTTCAGCTACCTTTGTTGATTTACACAATGAGATTATAGAAAAATGTAGATTATTGAAAGGAAGCAGACCCAGGGACCCACACACATTATTATTTGTTGATCATGATGCTGAAACAGAATTTCCTACAAATCCTCATTCAGTTCCACATTTCCTTAAAGGGTTAGGCACAGGTTCATGTATATTTTGCAATATTAGCTGGCTGTTTACGGGATAGGATTGTTTGTAACATTCCACAGCCTGGTCAGTAGTCTACCTGACAAGTAATATTTTTTGTCAGTCTTAGATTCTGTGTTTGAGTTTGCAAGTTATTTTCAAATTTGAAGTTTGTTTTTGTAGTTGCTATCATGTTAGAAAGTTATCAAAAAGGGGAGTATAAACCTATAAGGTGCACTGTTCTTAAATTGCTTTTTGTATGCTGCCTCCAGGTCTGCAGGTAAGCCCTTGTTTCCATTTTTCTGGAAAGAAACAGAAGGTTTCTCTAAACTACTCATATATAGGGAGAGCAAACAGCCTACAGGAGCCAGTAAAGGGGGCACCCTATGTCTCCAAATTAGCAAGCAACTAGAGTTTGATTAAAATTGCTATTGGATTCAGTAAATTAGAGGGTTCTTACCTAGCACTATCTATAAAATTAATCAGCCACAAAATACCCCATGCAGATTACCAAGCTCCTTACCCAAGAAGTTTTAGAAAATAAGCACAACTGGCACTTCAGATCCCCGGCACATATGAGAACAAGATGCTTCCCAGTAGTTTGTGATAAACCAGCATGCATTTTAGCACTTCATTACTCATTGAGGCTGTCAGACCTGCAATAAATGCATGTGCACATATACATATATATGTGTAGTGCTGTTCCTGGCATGCTGCGTCATTGCATGGCTTGGTTATGGATCCATTGTCACTGACTGTCCCTTTCCTAAGCAGCTGCTTGTTCCTAACTTCACATAAGCTATTTGGAACACAGCAGGGGATAAGCCTGCACAGGGAAGTTTGCTGTGAAAGCTTAAAGGCATCAGCATTGCAAGTACCCATTATATGGCCCCTGGAGAATGCTAAGGGAAATAATGTGATTATTCATCTGGATCTGAAGCTGTATGGTAAAGCCTCAAAAGCTGTGGCAGCACAAGCTAGAAGAGTTCTTCCATAACTCAGCATCTCAGTAGGGACCTGCCTGGGAATTTGGTTCCCAGTCAGTGATCATATGAAAAGAAGGTACATGTTTCTCCAGCTGCCAAAAGCCAGATCTCTTCAAAGCACCGTTCGCTATCTCATTAGAGCTTCTCACCCTGGCATTCATTAACCTTCTTCTGATGTGCTGTACAAGCTCTGCAGAATGAGGGAGTCACACTCCTTGCTATTTACAGTTCCAGCTAAAAAGTCTTTACAGTAGTATTAGGAATCTCCATTCCAGGCTGATCCAGGCCTTCTTTCCCAGTCTGGAAATAAGCCCAGGATTTAATTTCCAAACTTGTCATTTATTAACCATGAACTAGTATTGATGTTAGATGGCTGAGGGAAGGTAATTTTTAGACTTCTATGCTGGGTAGACCTTTCTTTTGCTATATTGAGATGCTGGAGGAATTGGACTTTTAAAAATTTTTTTTAAATTTTATGAGTCTTTGATAGATTCAGGTTAGATTATTTTATACTGAGCTTCTGGAGTCTGCAAACCAACAAAACCCTAGGCTAACTAGTGGAACACTATTCCCCAGGTATACAGGGAAATTCTGTCCCAGAGTTTTCAAGATCTGCTTTACAACCACATCAGTTTCCAATACCCTTACATGTTATGGCAATCCACAAAATGGCTTTTCTGGACTTCTAGTGCAGTAGCTGCTCCTCTGGACATTGCTCTGCATTTCTGGCTGCAGTCAGCAATATCCCCCCCGAGTCAGTTTGTGTGCCCAGCCCTCTGGAGAGGGACAGACAGAGGATGTGACCTCAGTGGAACTCAACAGTGGCATGGGTAGGAATGCAATTTGCTGCAGATCTGGATATTACGGTAGGTCAAACAAGTTTATAATAAAATATTTTGGAATAGTACTGCAATGCTGCTAAGGTAGAAGTGGGCATTGTTTTTTATGTTGCCTTCTTTCTGATTGCTTGGGTCTAGATGTTTTGCTCAGGTGATTCTGTAGTACAAGGTCAGTCCGTTCATTATTAGAAAGCAGTGTTTCTTTCTCCCCAGAGCTTAATTTCTAAGCCTCAGAGCTGCATTGCAAGACAATAGATGGGTAGAATTGATTTTAGGAAGTTATTTTTCAAGATCATTGTTCAGTATGTTCCAAGGTTGCTACTTCATGTTTTTTTACAATTACAATCTCTACCAACTTATTTGTAATGTCTGGGTGCTTTGAATTGAAGCACTTTACAGTTTCCTGTGTTTTGGGTTTTTTTCTATTTTTAGTTTCACAGCCCCCCATGCCCCCAACAAAAGAAATTTTATCAGACAATTTAATTGAGGAATCAATTACAGTAGATAAATAAGTTTTATACTGAATGCCATGTAAGTATAGAGTGTAATCATTTTTCTAAATTGTGCTGCATGTTTTGATTTGAAGCAATTTGTCCTTCATAGTTAATTTATAAGTTTTGGTTGTGTTCAGGCTTCAAATGAGTTTTAGCAGTGTTGGGAAAAGGAAGAAGCTAACCACCATGCAAGTTTGTGGCCTGTACTTGGTGACTTCTAGCAAGATATATCATTACCCTCAAGAATTTGTGATTAAAAATTACTCCTCCTCTTTTCAGTTTGGTCAGCAGAATACTGAATCTAATTTTATACCAGTGCTGACCTAATTTTAGGAAACTGAGCTCCTGTGGGTCCTGTGTTACTCCCTAGCCTATTTTCTGTGAGCCCCTCTTACAAGGGAATTATGAGGCTTGTCTTGGAGTCTAAAAATCTTGACCAAAGGAAACACCTGGAGCTATTTTCGTATAGGCACTTTTTCATGTAGGCACTTGTTGCTTGCATGAGTTACCCTGCTGTAACCTTTATTTTAAGGCTTTCTTTAGGTAGCAGTTGTTCTGATTTATTGCTACTTGTGGATGCAGTAAAAGATGGAGCACAAAGGGAAATCAAATTATCTGAATTCTTTTCAACTCAATAGGTTTCTCAATCACACTTATTTCAAATGCTAGTACTCAAGTCTGCTTAATATGGCTCATTATGGTGTGAAAGCTTAGGTCTATAAATAATAAATTAAGTGTATCATAGCTGACCAAACAAATAGTTCCTAGGAGAAGAGCGAGGAATCCCACTCACTTAGATACTTATTTATTGCACAAGCACTTACACAAATGGGGGGAGTGTGTTAGCTTGAGCCATTTCTCTTGGATTACAGACAATCCCTCCTTTTTTCTGAAGCAGTGATGACTCTTACAAAAATGGCTGGAGAACAGAGTGTGCTAAAAGCGAGTGCTCCTTTCAGGGAAGCTAAGCACGCCGTGCCTTTGACACAGCAAAATGCAATTGTCTGGTTATTGCTTACACACTTTTCCTGTTCCAATGTACCTGAGTCATCACAGTTGAATAGTATCCATTGTCTGTGATAAACTGTGAATAGGGGATGATGAAGTGGTTGTTTCCTGGAAAGGAGTGGAATTAATCTTCAGAATTCCCCATCCCTTATAAAAGATATTCTGACAATCTGAAAACTGAAAAGTGTGAATATTGTTAAAATTCATGTGGCTTGGAAAAATCCCTGTTGGGTTGTCCATTTAAGTACATTTTTAGGCTGGAAGCTTTTACACCAGTTACAAATATATTGATTTTTAAAAAGAAATTATTGACCTTTAAAACCCTGGAGTCATCTTCTGCCTGGCCTATGGGAGACTTTTGATTATTTATATTCACAGAGGCCGAGGTAAGAGCTGGCAGTTTGGAGTCAGAGCCTGGGCAGTGATCAGAGCTGAGGGGTGGGTGACGAAAGCACAGGATTTACTAACAGTGATTTACACAAGACTCACTGCAGGTGGCTGAGATACCACTCACAGGACATCAGTCTATATCCCAAAGAGGGGACCTTTATTTCCTTACTACTTCTACTCTATTTCTGAGACAATTCCCATACCATTTGTGATTTGAAAAAATTTACTTTATTCTTCTCTTCTGTGCCTGTCGTAGCAGTAATAACATTTCAACAATATTAGGCTCTACTTTCTAAGCAGTTTAGTACTCACCGACATGTATGACTGTAGGTTTTTTTAAATGAGATGTATATGTACATAGCGCTAATTTTCATACTTACCAAAAAATGACTGGGCTATTTCTGCTGTGCCTTGTATTTACATTTTCACCCCAGAAAATAAATAGTTCCCAAAGTTCAGACAGAGGAGCAATTTTCTGTCTGTCAAAACATATCAAGAAACATTATATAAATGGGATATTAGTCACTGAATTAACAGATCTGAAGATAAAAACAATGCTGTTATTTAGTGACTATACATTGATGACAGACTAAATAATGTGTAATATATTGGGTTGCTTTTCTGTTGTTTTTTTTCTGGTTTTCCTTATTTGAAATGTTCAGCTAGTATCACAGAAGTTTTCATCCCCAGCAGGTTAACTGGAATAGAAAGCTTGGCTCTGGCAATCTAAGATGTTCAGTGAAAAGAGGTTGCAATGATTTAGCATGGCTCTGAGTCACAACAGGTGAAAATCAAATCCCTGCTCAGTTCTATAGCTTTCCGCTTTTATACTCGTGATATACTGGCACCCACATTTCTTCTCTTCAGTGTTTCTTTTTTTCAGCAGAGTACACTTCTGTACTACTTCAGTATTTCTAAGGAGATGTTTGCACCATGTTCCTTGTAATTCAGTGGTTGTTCCTAGGCCTTTTATTTCTTTTGTGCCTCTCAAAAATCACTGTCCCATACCTCCACCACCTATGATAATCTGTTCCTTCTGGATGGACACTCTTGTGTGCTGGCAGTGGGAGACTAAAATGCAATGTGGCTTCTGCTGTCTTGACAATTTATGGGTACTGAGCTGTCCAACAGAAGGATCAAAACTCATCATCCCAATCCCACTATCACAGAAAAAATCCATTCGTCCGTTTGCAGTGCTTCAGAATGTGATTGACAGGCCGATGAAAGGTGTTGAATTGATTTTGTAGTGTGCAATAAAATGATGTCAGACTGACAACCCTGCTTTGCTGTAGTGTCTGGACTCTCATAGTATCAGCCCCCATCCCTACCCCAGCTCACCTCCAGCAGGACTTATCCCTGCTCCCATTCCTCAAGGACTGTGAGCTGAAGGGGCAGGTGCCTTGTCAGAAGGTTTAGCTCTAAAGATTCTAAAGTTCCTGTTCCTGCCCACAGTAAGGGACCATAGGACATCCCTGGCTCTCAGGGAGGGGACAGCTGTCACATCACCTCAGTGTTGTATTTGGGACTTTGTTTCATTGTATTTGGGCCCAGTTCTGGGCCCCTCTCTACAAGAAGGACACTGAGGTGCTGGAACATATCCAGAGAAGGGGAAGGGAGATGGTGGAGAGTCTGGAGCATGAGTCTGGGCAGGAGCAGCTGAGGGAGCTGGGGGTGTTCACCCTGGAGAAAAGGAGGCTCCGGGAAGACCTTGTCACTCTCTACAGCTCCCTGACGGGAGGGTGTAGCCAGGGGGTCAGCTTCTTCCAGACAACCGGTGACAGGATAAGCAGGAATGTCCTTAAGCTACACCAGGGCAAGTTGGACATCAGGAAGAATTTTTTCACTCCCTGAAAGGGTAGTCAGGCATTGGAATGGGCTGCCCAGGGGGACAGTAGAATCACTATCCCTGGGAGTGTTTAAGAAATGACTGAATGTGGGTGGCACTTATTTGACAAGGTAGTGTTTGGCTGAAGGTTGGACTTGATCTTGGAGGTCTTTTCCAACCTTAATGATTCTGTAGTTTGTATTTGTTTTCTTTTGTATTCATTTGTATCTTAATCTTTATTTATTTATTGAGTAATCTCCAAATTCATTATAAGTGTCAGAAAAGTTGAGAATAATGTCTGAGAGTAATGTCAAAAAAGAAAAGTTGAGAGTAATGTCTGTCCCTTTTCGTTTTTCCTTCCCTTATTTCTTTCCTTCATTTTCACATGGGCTCTATTGCTCCCTTTTTGCATCAGCTGTGTTCATTTTATTCATTAGCAGAAGCAATCTTTCAAACAGATTTTCCAGGCAGCTATAGGGAGTGCTGAAGGAACTCTGGAGTTTCCTCTGTAAATCCCAATCTGTACAGGGTTGTCTCTCTTTGTCCTGTTCTTTCCTATTGTATAAAAGTCATCCTTCTACATTTTAAATCCTTTATGTTGTGTATGCAATTGGCTCCAGATAACTTTACACATTCTCTTGGCAAGAAATTGCACAGAATTAGCATTTACATTTACCTTTTGAGGTGCAGTACTGATAATCTGATTAATGTTAAACCTAGCAGTTATGCTTCTTTCCCCATTATGTTATCCAAGAATCAATGCTGAGGAAAAAGTACATTATTCAGGTAGGAAACCCCCAAAATTAGTAATGTGATCTGGCTGCAGTTTTCCTGAGACTTCTGAAATTATAAGTATTGTTTTTTTTAAATTTAAATAACAAGTGGTAGAAGCACCTGCTATCTCTGTTGAATTCTAGTTCAAGTCTTCTAACCAGTTCCCCTTTCTTTTTGAACTTTCTCTTAGTTTACTGTAAAAAAAAAAGCACTTTGAGATTAAATTGCCATGTTTAGACAGGATGAATGTGCTGCAAGGTAGAGGGCTTTAGGTTAGCTGGTGTGAAGAGACAGGAATTATTTCACTCTGTTGTGATCAGCAGCCCTAAGGCCCTGCACTCGCACTTGTATTATCATTTTTGAGATGTGAAACTATTTTCATAATAATGGACTTACCTGTATAAGATACTAGGTTTTGACACAGGTAAAATTGGATGAAATGACAGGGTTGCTGTGGTGTGCTGGATGTCAGACTCGTTCAGTGGTCCCATTTGACTTATAAATTTATAGATCTTTCTGCTGGTTTTGTTTTAGGTTTGGTGGGGGTTTTTTTCTTTTTTTTTTTTTTTTTTTTTTTCTTTTTTTCCCATCAAACTTCATTGCAAGCACAAAAATCCAACTTAATTATTTTCAGCTCCTGAGGTTTCAGACCCATTAAACAGCAGAGAGGCTCAGTAATTGTTTTATTACTACCACTGAAAGTGTAATAATACTAGTGGCAAGAGAGGACAGTGAGCAAAACAATGAGAGAAATGTAAAGGCATAAACAGAATCATTAAAGCTGTTTCACATGAGATAAACGCCAGTGTCAGGTTAACATTTCAAACCACAGACGTGGGTTTAATTAACTCTTTCTTTCCTTTCCCTCCTGAGGAAACTAATGTAGCAATATTTGGCTTTCTTAGAAGTGCAAGGCTTTCTGTGTTGCTTCCTTTCCTCTCAAATCAGTCACCAGCTATAAAGAAGTTAACAACTTCTACAATGGTAGGTGCTTTCTGCAGCTCCTGGTAGCATAGAGGTTGTCTATTTTAGTTCTGTCCTGGCCCAGTTCTGCTGTGAGAAGGAAGCCTGAGCTGTGTCCTGGCATGGCACGGGCCGATGTGTTTCATGACCTGAACTCTGCCCTGGAGTTTGACGGGATAATTTCTTGTTTATTATATATTCAGTGTATTAGACATGACACAGTAGTGATTTTAAAGTTGTGAGGAAGGCAGAGTTTATAGGTGTTTAGAGACTGGAAAAAGGCTACTCTGTTCAAAGATTCTGTGTTCTTTTCTATTTATGTGAAGATGCCTATTTAAATTTATTATTTTCCTAGAACCTTGCCTCAAATGTGATTAGTAAAGCTATGGTTGTATTTCTGGTTTGAGGGTGTTTTTTGGCTTCTTTAGAATCTGTAACTTTTATGGTGTCCCACATGTACACGTATGTGTATACAGCACACTGTTTCATAGGATTTTGGAATGTTTTACCTTTCTGAGTTTCATGACAGAATCTGTAATGTTTGCAACTTAGGGAAAAACTTGAGTCTTTTTAATACAAAAGTTGGAAAGAAGTTTTTAACAGAGTTATGTATGTAATTTTCTCATACCACCACACACTTTGTGCTCTTGTACATCTTGATGCATTGATCTTGTCCCATAAACCCCCAGTATTTCTACAACACAAAAAATCATTTGCTACATTATTTCAGATACCATGTGGCTCCAGGCTCCGAGCTTCCTTATAAATCAACATTTTACTTGGCTTTTGCTCTGGTTACTTCACTGTGTGGATCCTGATATTGTCCCCCATGTAACCTACAGATCACTTGGTTGACACGTTTCACTAAATGTTACCCGACATTGCTGGTGCCCCGAGGAATGAAAAGCTTTTTCTCAAATACACACCATTAACGTGAAAAGGTGGGGAAAGACACAAGCAGAAATAGGAAGGAAAAGCCATACAGACTTTGCTGAGTAAAACTGAAAATCTAGATTATGTCTAGGATCCATTTCAGAAGTGTCATTCAGGAGAGCTGCTCCAGAGTACACTCTTTGCTCTCAGAAGTGTTTCCCATTGGACAGCTGTTAGTTTATTCACAGAGATTGTCTTTAACACAGCACTCCTAAACTAGCCAATGACTCAGTAATGAAATCGCCTCAAAACCTAGAGAGAATACATGTCTAGCACACTTAGCTTCCTCATAATTTTTGAGATTTGAATTACAATCAAAGGAACACAAGCAAGCTGATATTGAGTGAAAAGACTTTTCACATGTTAATGAAATGAAAGAGAAGAAAAAGTATTTCCCCGTTGGTTCAGTTTTGAAAGACATCAGTTTTCACAAATGAAATTATCTGAGAAAACTTAAGTATGGCAAAAGCTACTTTGTGATGAACACAATATTGTTTTTTTTTTTCTTGAGGAAGAACTAAAATGGTGTCTTGGAATCTGCGTCATGTGTTTTTTATTTTAGAGAAAATACAGACTACTGGATTAAATAAATACAGAAACAATATAGATTTTAATGGAAAAATAATTAGTCCTAACAAAATAATTAAACAAAAACCTAAAATTCTTGATTTTATTTTAAAGAAGAGTCTGTTCAAAGACTCTTTCAATCATTTGTGATTGAAATTGGATGGATTACCTTGTATTTGTATTGGATTCTGACATTCTTTCCACCCATTTACTGAGATACATGTTTGGTACATTATCCTTTATGTCTCAATTGGATGTACCCTTCACCACTGAAGGCCATCAAAGGTTCAAATTCTGTTGGACTGAAAATGCTAAAAAAGTGTGGCAAAATTTGTTGAAAAATGCAAGAATTGAAGGTAAAGAAAGCATTATGCACTAAGTACGTTCATCGTTAACTTACAGGGTGTTTGAGAGATGACAGGAAAGAATTTTTCTCTCAGAGGGTGGTTGGGTCCTGAAACAGCTCCCCAGGGCAGTGGTCACAGCACCAAGGCTGGCTGAGTTCAAGAAACATTTGAACAACTCTCTGGCACTTGGTGTGACTCCTGGGCATGGTGCTGTGCAGGGCCAGGAGCTAGACTTGATGATCCTGATGGGTCCCTTCTAATTCAGAATACTCTACGGCTGTATAATTCTAAGACTTCTTTACTCAAAGAAAAATGCTCTCCTCAAAAGGTAATGCCTAATCATGAGAGTTGGACGCCTATTTTCCATCATATACATGCCTTGCTTTAACCCCATAAGCATCCTCAGTCTCAGACTAAGATTAGATTTGATCCTCATTTATGAGAGCACGTTACAAGAAGGCTGCAGGAAGCAACGTAACAAATGTGCAAAGTGTTCCCTATTCTAAAAAATAGGACTTGTGTATATTTGACTTGAAAGACCATCTTCATTGAGATCAATAGAACTGTTTAAAGTGTTACTTGTAGGTGCAATTGGCTTACTTTATAACAAAGTACTATGCAGCGGGGAGGAGGGAACCTTGACTCTGTTCAGGGTGCAGGGAATAGATCTACAGCTGCTGAAGCTACAGTGAGATTCATGCTGAACTATGAAAGTGCCTGAGTGTGTTTGTTTCAAAGCAGATGAAATTTAATCCATTCTTGCAGGCCTCTGTGCAGAATATGGTTAGTAGTTGGGAGGGACTTGATACTTTTCTAGAGGTTGATATCAAGAGCTTGTTCGTTTCTTGTGAAGTGTGATATGTAAAAACTTGTTGATTTGTTTAGAGCTCTTCATCTTTGGGTGGAGATTTATGTTCAAATTAAATATACGGAAATACCAGAGAACTTAAGAACTTTCTATTCGAGCTGATTTTTTGAGGGGAAGAACTAGGCTGATTT
>VWZN01022236.1:181212-211938 GCA_013396955.1 Regulus satrapa | reverse complement strand
AAAAAAAAAAAAAAAAAGACGCTTAAATCTCTTACCTTGATTTAGCCCAGTGTAGCTTTTGGGTTGTTCTCCGTCCACTGTGAGAAAGAGAGGAGCCGAAGCCAGCTTGCAGTGAGTCATCCTAAAGGGCAGGCTGGGCTCGCTGGGGGCCCGGCTGCTGGCTGCCTGCGCTGGGGCCGCTGCCCGGGCGCCGAGCGCTGCTGCCCCGAGCTGCTTTCTAAAATGCGGCGGCACTCCCCGCTCCCAGAGCCTGCCCGCTCTGCCGTCCCCTCTGCCGTCTGCGCTCGGAGGAACTTCTCGGCATTTCGGCGATTACATGATCAGCTCTCTCCTTCGGAGGCTGGCGTGGATGCTCTGCGCAGGATGCGTTCAGTGAAGGGAGTCTGTGGCCCTGTGAAAAGCAGCACTCGGCTCCTTGCAGCAATTTTATAGGCTGTTTGTCTGGGAGTGGGAAACCAAGGGCAANTCACTCTAAGTCTCCAAAGTATGGTTTAATAATTCCATAACACTCACCACCCCTCCCCCCCCCCCGCCCCTCTTGTATGCATATGCTTGTTTATGCAAATATTTTCTTAGCAAGCTAATAGAGGACAGCTTCAAAGAAGTTGGTGAGGGTTATAAATACTTTAGTGTCATTAGGAAAGGGGAAGAAATGTTTAGGTTTTGCTAAATTTGCTAATTTGCTAAATCTGGAAGGCTTTTGTGGGCTTTTGAATGGCCTTTATTAAATTATTTGTACTGCTACCTCTATATCAAGCTGTGCTTAGAGGCTCTGAATATTTGTCAAATTTGTCTCTCTGGAAGAGGTTGTGGTGTCTGATATTTTATATTACTGCAATATGACTGTGTGAATGATCTTAATCCTAGCTAATTGGCACAGAATTCCACAAGAACACTGGGAAAAGAATTACAACAAAAGGTGGAAGAGCTAAGATATGTATACATTCTTGATTAGAAAACTGAATGTAGGATAGTCCAAACGATTGCACCAGTTAAATATCCATTAGGTGTTCTGCCTGTGTTTCCCTCTGCAGAGTACAAAATGATTGAGGTTTTATTTTTTATTCTGGTCTTACTGGATAAGGATGGTCCTGTGCGAATGAGATATGGATTCTTCAGATTTTATTTATTTTTTTTAATATTTGATTTAATTTTATATATATATATATATATAATTCTGACTGCGCTTAAGGTACTAGGGATTTACTGGACTCTTAACTCATAATGAAGCAGAACAGTGGCCCATATCCAAGAGCTTAGGAAATGTTTCCTTAGGCTGATTGCAGGCAAAATCATATTTTGATTTTTTCTTCCCCCTGGAAATTTGAACCAGTGTGGCAACCTTCTTTTAACCCCATTAATTTCCACATCTAACTCTACATGGTGGCATGCATAGTAAATACCTGTGAGCCATGCGCTGCTATAGAGTATAAGGAGACTTTTCCTTCAGCCTGTGAGTGAACAGCATGCAGTATATCCACAAGAGTGTTTAATCTGAGCTCTCTGTGGACTTAAATTCATCAGGAGAAATAATCTTTGCTACTGCTGGGTAGTGGCCATGTAGAAGTGCATATTATGGATAATCAGCTGTGTTTAAGATGTCCATCCAGGGTTTGTTCAGGTCTCTTAGAAGTCAACCAGAACTGTAAGTGTATTCAAGGTGTAACAGTCCTCAAGTTGGAAAATGGTTGGGTAGGAGAAGAAAAAGATTTTCTGCCCTGGAGGACACCTGCTGAACAAAGACTGCTTCAGCCACTCTGTGTGGTACTGGAATTGTCCCTTAAGATCCTGAAGCACTGGGAATATTCAGTGGAGAGAGACAGGGCAGGGACAGGTATCGGTGACAGAAAGTATAACCAAATCCATAAACACATTTCTCTGAGGTGACAGATGGCAGTGGCTGAAGCTGGGTGTCCTCCATGGCAGGACAGGAGTAGAGCAACTGAAGTGACTGTGACTGGCATTCTTGCACGTTCAGAGAGCCACAGGCTTGGTAGCTTGTTCTTTAGTACTGTTCTTTCTACCTTTCACATTGATAGAAACGTCACTAAATCACCCACTCCTGATCATATCAATAAGACATTCACATTATTATAAAAGTGATCATGAAAACATTTTCAAAATAAGAAATCTATCTTTCTATAGCCTTGTCCTTTAAGTTCCTAAGGGGATACTTTATTAGTTCTTTGCAAATTCCGTTCTCCATTGAAATTTGACCCAGTGCAAGAGGTTAGGGAGGAAAAGACCCTGTTTGGCTGGGAGGATTGCTGCTATAGTTTTGTCAATGATTGTTTTTGTCAGAGTAAATATGGTGTAAATTCCAATTCCAATTAAACTTGTAAAGCTACATATTACAAAAGCCGCAAGAGTAAAAATCTCTCAGATGTCTATTTATTTAGAAGCTCTAGCTGATGACAGGAGCATTATTTTCCAGAGACGTTGATTGACAACCATCTTGAGATCAGACAGTGAAGATTTGCATATGCCAGAGTAGTCCTTAGGTTGCTTATTGCCAAAAATAATTGGGAGTCTTTGCTGCAGAGATAATGAGCAGGTCAAGAATCAAATTGAATTGCAAGTCAGAAGTTGGCAGTGTTGCATACAAAAACTTGTGGTGTAACTGCACTTGCCTGCAGCCACGATAAGGCCCAGGCTTTACTGGGCTGCCTGAGGAAGCTGTGACATCTCTACCACTGCAGCATTCAAAACCATCTCAGACAAACACAAGAAAACAAGAGAGCATCCAGAAAAACAAAAACAAAAATAAAACAAACAAACAAAAAAACCCAAACAAACCGAAACCCACAAAAAAACCAACCAACCAAACAAACAAAACCCCAAAACAAATGTGTTTTGGCTTATAATATGGTAACAGTAATTTTATTTTTTCTCCACATGCTAAATAGTCACTGAAAATACAAATGGAATTAGGTCCTTTACCTTGACTTATTGAATGCAAGAAAATGGACTTGATGATCTCAAACATCTGTTCCAACCTGGTTAATTGTGTGATCCTGTGAAAATCACATCACTGCAGAATCATACTTTAGGCTGGTCAGTTTTATTTGTTGGGTGGCTGGGCACCTTTCAAGAAATGACCAAAGTCTCTGGAAAGCAGTGATTTTCCTCAGTTCTTCTGAAGAAATATAACCCATCTACTTATTTCTTACCCTCCCATATCCAAATCATTATTCCTGCTAAATTTCATCCCCTCTCACCTCCTGGTATTTTGTTATAAATAAAGAGAGAACAAAGTGTTTCTCATTATTATTTTGCCTTTTTCTTGTATAGACATATGCTTCTATGTTAAGTTACTGTTAAGACACCACACTTAACTCAAAATTTTGTGCTTCAATTTAGGTGCTGAAAATTTTGTTATTTGAAACTCTAGTAACAAATTCCAAGCATTAGACCAGCTATATCTTCTCTCTCAAGCATTATTTTGAGGTTAAAGTAATGAGATTTGGGTTCTGGAAAATAAAATAGACTGGAGAGAAACTTGAACTTTGACTGTTAAGGGCAAACCCACTCCAGTAGTTGACTTAAAAGTTGATTCCAAATCATTGACTTAAAAAGTACAATTCCAGAAAACAAAACCACTACAAAAGGTGTATCTTTTCTTTCTTTGGTTTGCACCCAAAATATTACATTTGATGTTAGAAGTGTACTTATATTCAAGGATCTGAACTTACTGTAATACCAGTGGTTTTTTTGAATGGCAGTTATTATGTCCATATTTCTATAAATAGGAAAAAATGATGTTTTCAAAACCAATTAAATAAATGGCATGAGTGATTACTTTGGCTGAAAAGGTGGCTGCACACAGCTGCCACTAGCTGTGTGTGAATATTTGTGTTTCTGTTTACTTTTGAAATGTGAAGGAATGCATGGAGATGGAAAACATGGCCATGTTAAAAAAAAAAAAAAGGGGGAAAAAAGGGACTTTTTTGTCTGTAGATAAATAAGCTGTAATATTAACTGGGGGGAATGTTTCATGATTGCTGAAGCTGGTGGAAAAGCTGAAAATGGTACCTTTTATTTTTCCAATTCTGTGTTGTGAAAAGATGATTTTTTTTTTAATCGCAGTTTAGAAAGAAGAAACTGGATTGGATTGATTTCATTCCTCTACCACAATGCAGCTCAACCTATGTTTTTTTGGATTTTGCCTGTTCTCTCTGCTCCAATTCTATGGATTTCTGAGTTTCTATCATCATCCTATTGCAGTAGTTTAGTATTT
Organism: Regulus satrapa; assembly: GCA_013396955.1. Classification (NCBI taxonomy): domain Eukaryota; kingdom Metazoa; phylum Chordata; class Aves; order Passeriformes; family Regulidae; genus Regulus; species Regulus satrapa. Next base: position 207,701 of record VWZN01022236.1, on the reverse strand, counting down.
TTTCTTTAGGAAGTTTGGTTGTTTTCTTTGCCTGATGTCTAATGCAATGCCTCATCAAAATAGTCCTGACAAAATACGCTGATTGTCTCTGTCTGTCCCCATCATGGGTAAGGGGAGCTGATTAATTCTTTTCTGTTCCTGCAGCAGCTTTTTAAGCAATTGTTGTGTCTGCCCACATCTCAGCTTTCGAGGTGGGCAACCCATCTCAGAAAACATTTGCCTCTCGCTCTGTTCTCACATGAGAGGATACTTTAGAAAACAGAGGGCTGCTCCTTCCTACAGAGCATTCAAGTGAACTTAATTCTTCAGTTCTGTACCAGTGACTCAATGTCCCTGCACATCAAGGAGATGATCTCGGTTTCTAAAGCAACAGGCTTGACATATAATGTGCCCTACCTGTTTTAACAAGGATGCAGAGCCCTTGAAAATGGATTTTATAAATTGTTTTTAATGCTATGGCTTAGTTCAGTTGCAGTTTCTATTGCAAAACAGTATTTTGTCTGAAGTGTTCCTGAAAGAAAGAATCCCTTTGGTTTGGTCATTTTTAAGGACTTGAGCATTCGTTTTATTTCTTCTTTCTCTATTAAGTTTTGACAGAAAGCATTTTGAGCATGGGTGCTTTTAGAAGACTAATTAATATGTGGTTATAAAACCAAAAGTCTCAACATTTACCTGGAACTGAGAAAGATGCAAATCTCTAAGGCTGAAAATTCTTTTATGAATCTTTTTTTCCACTGAAAAATTAACAGTCCATTCAAATGCTAGGCTAGCATTTCTTTCCTCCTCCTTTCTCAGCAGAAATGTGTCCAGTTTGGAAATAGTTGAAATAGTTCATCCAGAGGAATGTGAATTTGCCTCAGCTGAATGATGGATTCAGATGCAGTCAGTATTTGTAGTATTTAAGACTCCTACTGGAAATCAACCTTTAATTTGTACCTTAAATTGAATGACAAAGGGTCCGTCCTTGACCCAGAGGAGTTGGGAACTCTGCCTTGTCCATTGTTATTCCAGAATACTAAAAGGTTCCTTTTCTGATTGCCACAGAACCCAAATAAATTTTAAGTCTAAAATAACCCCAAAAGCCCAAGGAGTCTGCTGTCAGGGGAACAGATAGTTCGAGAAGGAGTATTTATGTGGGTTCAGAAATAAATTGGATGCCTTTTCTCAGCAGTACACTTTGGCTTTGCTCTTATCAGAGGCTGGCATGAGTGTTTGTCTGCTGTTTATTCAAAAGCATTTAAAGTGCCCTGTGGCGAGTGCACTCCTACTGATGAATACTCAGACTGATATTTGGGTATTGTTAACTGTTCCAGAACCTTGAGGGAGCTCAAAGTGGGAAAACATACCTCTGATTTCCTTTTTATGCAATGGTGATATTCACGTCTGTCCCTCAAAATCTTAGTGTTCTCCCTAAAACACTGTTGAAGCATCTCTCTCAACCACACTCTAGCAATTTTCACTTGGAATCATTTTTGATTCATGCAGTGTGGGATAAGATTCACAAGGAATTAAAATTTCAATGTTTTGTTTTGTATATGAAATAAATTAATTTTGGTCAGAGGAATATAATTACATATTAGAATAAGATGTTCAGGGCCCAGAAAGTCAGAGTTTCTGAGTTTTCTGAGGTTGGTATCTGCTGTTTGCAAGACATTTACATATCTTTACCCCTGAAAGGGTAGTTAGTAATGAGTTGTTTGGTATCTCCCTGACAAGTAAAGCTTAGAAAATGTAGCTTGCTTCACTGAGCTGGCTTTTGTTGCTGGCAGAATTGGTCCTTGGTGCCAGCCAGTTTGCTTTGGTAGGGGAAGGTATTAACACAGAATTGACGAGCACAGTGGCTATTTTGGGCTCGAGGGGTAATGAGAGGTTAAAAGGTGTGAAGTAGTGTTCCAGCTACCTGCTTTTGATAGCCCATGCATCCCGGAAATTTAATTACATATTAATGGCTGCTTTCCATGCTATTAATGTTGTGAAATGGCCTGTGAGGGAGATGGTCTCAATTAGCCCTTGCATTAACTTTTTGTCATTAATGTGTGTCAGTATTGATGCTTTTAATTGCATGAGACTTGAGGAGAGCTCAAGCAATCACACAGGGATGCCTGGTTTGACTGAATTCTGGCCTCTCGGGTCACAGCAATACAGAACAATTGGGTTTGGTTTAAAAAAAAAAAAAAAAAAAAAAAANTTGTTATTTCTGAGTAAGCCCATCCTTCATAATGATAAAGGAACTTACCTGAGACTTTGTTTTAAAATCTTAGTAAAGTTCACATTGGTTTTCTTGTCTGTCCTTCACTTATTTTCTGTGCACTCTTTCTGCCCCTTCCTCCATCCCTCCCTGTGGCCCAGCCTTTTAAAGATTTCCTGCCTTTCTGTGGGATACATTAGGCATCCTAGTGACAGCACAGCCCAGTCACCATGGCATCAGGCTCGAGGGTTAGTTATCCTTTTCAATGCAATAAAATTTTCAGGGAAAATATTCAGTGCCAGATGATTCTGGTTTTACCTGCTTAAAATCTGATTTTTGAACAGGAAGCACAGGACTAGATGAGCTTGGTGCATGGGATATCTCAGAATTATAAGGTTTAATGGTTTCATTAAAGGAGTGAATTTTTTTCAAGCTTACTGAACAGATGTATTGAAGTTACAATGATACAAGGTTTTAGGTTAAAATAGTATTTTGAAATAATTCATGCTTTTAAATTATAGATTTACTCTTAAATCCATCTACTTTCCCCTGAAGATTACATATTATTGAAGACAAGCCATGCAATCTCAGTTTCCTAACATGTCCTTTCTTAAGTGTATGACTTTTTTCTCTTCTCTAGTTCTGCTAGGGACATGTAGAGCAGGTTAGTTAACGTTATTTGCAAACCTTGTTTATGCATTTATAATTTCACATATTAGTTCCTCTGCAATCTGGGCCAGGGATCATCCAGGGCTGTCACCCTCATGCTTCTTTTCTAAGTTTTGCTTTCACATCCACGTGGATGGTTCCATTTCAGTGCACAGATGCTTCCATTTCTGTTTCACCAGTCTTCTATGGAAACAAGGCAAAGGATTTGTGTAACTTTTCTTGGTCATCTCCCAAATGTGTGACTACTGGTATTTGTTTCAGTATAATTTCCAGACTGCTACTAGCTTGACTTTCACCAATTATTGTCTTTCCTATAGCAATTTTAAAAGTACATGGTATTTGTCTCTGACAAATTTGTCTCTGTTTGACATCCAAAGTGTACCATTGTTCCTTTTTTCCCAAACCAACTTGTTATTATTACCTAATATTTTCCAGCCTGACTGCTTTTCTTCAAAGCCAGTCTAACAAAAAAGTAAAGGCATTTGTTGATTTCCAAATCAATAAATATTTGGATTATCATTGTTAATTCTTTTCCCCCTCTCTTCCTCTCTTTCATTTCTTTTTCACCTGGAAAATTGTTCTTCTAGAACACAAATATCTGTTCATTTTGTTTCTAGTTAAAATACAGGGCTATCTAGGTGTTTATATTCTGTCCTGTTGATATGTAAAGCTGTCTCAGTTTTCCTTCAGAAGCACCTCTATATAATCGTTCCATAAGGGCCTATCGTATAAATTCACTCTTGTTTATCCATACTGTGGTTTTATGAGCAGAGATGCTGCCTCATTCTTAATATTTTTATAAATTAAATAATGTTTGTAATATTAAAAAAATTATTCTTCTGTAATTTATATTTATGTCAAAATAATTTCATATTTTATTAATTGCAAATTCACCAGTTTGTTTCTAAGCTTGAGTAAACTTGTATGTAAGGAGAAAACCTCCTTGCACATGTTCCTAAAATATCTTTCAAAAACAATCCAATCGGACTAATGAATTATCTAATTAGAAAGGTTCACTTTCTTCTAGGTTTTGTTTATATGGTAGCAAATCCTATCTGAAATTAATAAATAGGAGAAAAACTTCTTCAGGAAAGTTCACTTGCAAACCTAAACTGAGCTGTGTTGACTGAAGAGCCATAAAGCTGATAGAAGATTAGTGTTTATGGAGTTATTAATCAAAGCAGAACCACTACTCAGTAATGCACATGATGGGTCTGCTAGACTAGGTTTGTGTCAAAGTTATAATAATACTTTTTCAAAGGGAAACGTGTGTTTTCCCTTTTTTCCCCCTTGCATGTGGATGATGCATGAACACACATAAATTGAAGCTGAGCACTTTTCTGATACAGAATTAGAGAATCACGGTCAAGCTGACTAGAATTTGGTAAAGTGGAAAAAGAGTCTTGAAATGGAGAACAAGGAGGAAATCTTTATTTGGTCTTTCTAATGTTTTTTCCTCTAAAATGTGTTATTATAGTCAGTGACCCTATTAAAATATGAATAACACCAAAAATTGAGAACAGTTTATGCAATTAACTCTAAACCAAGTGCAGTGCATCTATTTTTACTGTGAGCTGGGAGATCTTGCTGAAAGGGTTCATGCTCATCTGTTGCATATATTGGTCAGAAATAGTTTGTAGTGTGAACAATATAATTCTATATAATGGCAGAAATGGACAGAAGTGTAAAGAGGGTGGCAGCTGGATTAAAAGTGACAGTTCTGAGCCTGATGTTTCTTAGCTTTGCCCAATTATGACATTTGGATGCCGTTTTTAATTTTGACGAATTTGACCTGGAAGACATGGTAGTGTGAGTCCTTCCAACCTCATGAAGACCAGACCTGTACATCTGTTAGACAATCCATGGCTGTTTCTTTTAGTTACTTAATTGAATGGTGAGAGATATTTAAGTGCAAATGTGTTCCTGTCATGCATATTTGAGTGCTATAAATATTTGTCCTTGACTGCTAAGTGTGCATCTATTTTTTTTTCAGTGCAGAAGTTGCAATTGGTGTTTTAATAAGCATGATAAGATTTTATAGTATAAAAATAAATAATCTGGGTAATTTCCCTAAAGAAACTCAAAGAGTTTTCTCAGATCAAGCAGAACCTGAAATCTGAACATCCAAGCTTAGGAAATTGTTGATATGCTTTTTCATTGGTATTGATACAGCAGTTAAAACTGAAGAAAGCAATTGTTTACTTTTCTCAGGCGTGGCTTCCAGCAGTTTGAATTATGTCTTGCCCTCATCTTTCTTACACTGAGGTGATCATGCAAATACAGATCAGAGAAATAAACTGTAAAATTAAATTCTGGTAACTTATATAAGCCTCAGTGTCTTAGAAGTTCAACCCAAAATCTGTCTGCTATTTCTGCAACAACACTGTATTTTCTTTCCAAAATAGTTTAAGTAGTGGAAAAATAATCATAATATTAGTGTTATGCAGAGCTCTTCTTAGTCCAAGGCTTGCAGTGGAGGCATCTATTTCCCATTTTCCCTTACTATTCAGGTCGGGAAGAAGCAATAACTAAAACTGAGTAACTTTGGGCTTCCATCCAGCTCTGGGAACTATTTGAGGAGTTCCTCTGTCTGGCCAGCCTGGAGCTCTTTCCAGACCATGGAATCATTGAATGTTCTGGGTTCGAAAGGACCTTAAAGTTATCATCTGCTTCCAGCCCCAGCCATGGGCGGGAACACCTTTCAGTAGGTCAGGCTGCTCTCAGAGTCCAGTCCAACCTGGAACAGAACCCTTCCAGAGTTGGGGCTTCATCACTGTGTCATCACCATATGAATAAAGAATTTCTTCTTTACTTCTAATCTAAATCCCTCATCTTTTAGTTTTAAACCATTCCCCCTTGCGCTATCACCATCTGCACATGTCAAAATTCCCTCTCCCTCCTTTATTGTAAGCTGCTCTGAAGGACTGGAAGGCTGCAATAAGGTCTCCCTGGAGCCTCCTTTTCTCCGTGCTGACCCACGAATCCCAACTCACCCAGCTTGTCTTCACAGGAGAGGTGCTCCAGCCTCTCCTTGTCCTTGTGGCCTCCTCTGGACTCACTGCAACAGCTCTGTGTGCTAGATTTGTAATATTTTTAATTTTGCACATAACTCAGAAACAGTAGTTATTAATCTGACTGCTTTATGGTTGAAAAGCTATTGCTATCCAAGGTGATTAGATCAGTTGTCAGCAGGGTTTTTATTTGCAGGGAATGGACAGCAGATGCTCAGGAGAGCAGACACTTGAACCAAACCATCTTTTATTAGCCTGAGACAAAGCACGTGGCTGCTAAGAAACCTCTATTAGCACTACCTTTAATTTTGCCACCAAAAATATCTGTGCTGAACACATCCCAGTGTGTAAGACTGGGCTGTAGCAGTGCTGATGAATTTTGGCTGTGCTGCTCTCCAGGGACAGACAGAGAGGCTGTGGCCCCAGCCACGGACCTGCTGTCCTGTTTGTGCTCGCTCTGTGCACAGGAATCAACATCCCATGGGAACAGGACGCACAGTAGCTGGGAACAGTTTGCTTTATTAAGTAAATTTACTTAATAAAAGAAGTTAATTAAACATCTTGCATGGGTAATCTCTTTCAGTGTAGGCTTTTGGAAAATTTATTGCTTTTCCTTTTCATTGCTTTTCTTTGACCGATACTTTGTTTCATTGAATTCCAGATTCAGTCCATCTGCATTAAAAATTATTTCACATTTTCTGGTTGGAAAGTATATTAGGAGAGGCTTTGAAGTTAAAAAGTATAAATCAGGAGAGGTTCTTTGATTCAAGGCTTTCTCAAAAAGCCCAAACAAATGGGGTTTGAAATGTTGGGGTTTTTTTCTTCTTCTTTTTTTTTTTCTTCTTTTTTTTTTTTTTTTTTTTTTTTTTTTTTTTGTGATTTTATTTGTATAGTTGGTTTGGCTTTTAAATATTTTATTTTTTTTTATTCCCCAACTAGCTAATATTTTTCCAATGTACAACGTAAATTTTAATCTGCTTACTTAAAAGAAAATTTGTTTTGTAAACAAAACATGTCATTAATATTTATTTTACAATATCAGCATTTGAGACTTCAAAGACACTGCCTTTCTAAAGAAGAGGAAGGAATATGGTAATATTTTCCTGTGCAATAAATATAGCTTTTTTTTCAATAGGGCCTGTGTGAATTTAAAACATGTGAAACTTTAAAATACACAGATACAAAATGTACCAATTTTAGTCTCCATGGACCCCACCTTAGCATGGTAATTTGTTGAACCAACTCTTGCAATGCTTCAAAATGTCCAAGAAACTGATTAGACCTCAAATCCATGTTCTGTTCCCTGACTTTGCAGTTATCTTTTCAATTATCTCAAATTTATCTTTGTTCACCTGGTTTTGTGCCATTTTTCAGTTAAATGTGATTTCATTTCTTCTGTAAATGATGTTTGATTAGAAGGAATAATTTGTTTCCTCTGTGAGTATTTCTCAATTAACTGATTAGCAAGTTTGGCTGGGAGGTTTTTGTCTTTTTTTTTTTTTCTTCAATATTCTTTCCCTGTTTGAATCAGAGGTTTCAAGAATCCCTATCACATTATTTGTTTTTTTGGTGTCTGTTTCTTTTCAAATACCTGAATGCTGAATTAATTTTTAATAATATCAGCAAATAACAGTAGTTTTGGTTTACTTATTTATCTATTTCATTTTGTTTCAAAATCTGTTTTATGAAAGAGATTTCTCTGAAAGATCTAAGGGTCAGCTAACTTTTTTGTTTTGTTTTGTTTCACAACAATATATATCTTCCATTTCATCAGCAAAACAGCATAAAACATTGGAATAAGGATTTTTTTAAACTGTCAGAGTCTTAAAGAAAATTTGCTCTTTTCACACTTTAAAAAATATATATAAACTGCATTAAACCTTCCTGTTATTTGGGAATGTGTTTTTTGTAATGATTTTTGCTTTGTGATTTATGAAAAATATTGAGGTAAGTAATCAACATCGAAATCCTTTCTTCAAACTGAAAGGACAATTTATATGTGAGAAAATAGTATCTGATGTTTAGGAGATTAAGCCTTGTACAGGCTATAATGTTCATTTTTCCAGTCATGCAGTTGAATAAATGCCCCTTGTTAGCTATCACTATTACATCAGTTTATACATGAAAGGTGACAAGCTGCTGTTATTAAAGATGTTGGTAATGCTTCCAGTGACCTCACAGAACCAGAATAGAGGTGGAGAACAAGCATCTCTGAATTATGTGCTGAGAAATAAAAACTTCTATTTCCAGAAGGAAAAATAACTCTGGAAATTCAATAGATGAACTATTTTATTATAAAATTCTGCTTACCTCTCCTTTTAATATGCCTGTCTCAGCTGGATTAAATTTTTGAATCTTTATATACTCATTAATACTGAACATGTAGCTCTTCACAAAAGGAAAGCTGAAACCCAACTAGCTGATCTTGTGAAAAATCTTCCACAGCTCAGGAATATGGGCTGCAATAAAACTGATAAATTTTTGGATTATAATTTGAAACCTTTTTTTTTTTTCCCCATTGGAAGAAGATACAAACATGGAACTTTAAAATCTGTGCTTGTGAGTCTCACTGTGAACCCTGGCCGCGTTGCTTTACTGTCTGAGACGCATGTTTGAATGTGTATAACTTCACAGATGAAACCCACAGGCTATCAGTTTCCCTGTGTCTAATAAACAGGATCTATGCAGAATTGATTTTGCTTGGCCAGTTTCAAGATGAAAATGTACTTTTATCTATTTTTCTAAAATGTTTATTGAGGTCATTTCACATACTGTAGCAGGAGAAGTAAATGTTCAGTATTCTCATGAGATAGATGAGCAGCAAGATGATAAAATCTTGCTTGAATGACTTGGCCTGCACCAAATTAATCCAATCTCAATGCAAAAATGAGGCTGGGAAAAAAAAATATGTGCAAGACAAAGCACAGGCATAGAGTCTAAATTTCTTCATTGGCTCCATGTAACACTGTCTTTCATTGTCCCTTTTGCACATTATTCTGGAACGTGCACTGCACTGCCACCAAATGTTGGGGTGAAGGAGCCTAAGAACCCTTTGGGAGCTTTTTTCTTCACTTTTTAGTACTACTCTGAGTGTCCCTGTATTGCTGCTCGCCCTTCAGCTGCACAGGGGCCTGATGCAGCTGAAAAAGCCAACCTTGATTCTGTACTACTTTACCCATGGCTGGGTGCTGGGCTCTTCAGCTGCTCATCTGAGACATCAGAACCTCCCCTGAAATTTCTCTCATCATCCTTCTGCTTTTGTGCCTCCTTCTAACTTGCAGGAGAATCTACAGTAAAGGAGGATTTAAATAGTATTTCCTTTTTATCACTTAGAGGTATATTGCAATGGCCATAAAGTTTGTCTGACTTTCAACCAATTTTTTGCAATACTTTCTGCCCACACATTTGCTCAAAGGTGTCAGATATTTTCTTTTCCCATCATAAATGGTTGAAATACAGAATTTGTCAAGTTTGGTTGCTGCATCACTTGGTTTGAAACAATTTGCTTAATCTGTTTTTAAAAGTTTTTTTGGACCACATAGCACTTCAGTTACCTAAATGATTATTTTTATTGTGTGTCCATGTGGGATAGAAGGAATGTTAGTGCATTTTTTTTCAATTCCTACAGTTATTGATCAGTGTAAATCTGGAAGAGGGGTAGGGAAACAAGGTCAGTGATCTAAGACACTTTTTTCAGACATGTCTCTGCTGATAGAGACTGGAGCAATAAGAAAAATTCTAGATAATTTTTAGCAATGTATAAAAAGCTATACTAGAGAACAAAATCCCTGCACTTAAATCTTTTGTGGTAGTATATCACATATAACATTTTCTCCAGAGCTGACCCTCTGTTTACTCAATACCACTGTTTAAATGTATATTATACAGTATAGTACCAGTAGCAATTTCCCCCTAGCAGGGAGGAGTTATAATTATTATAATGGAATTTTAACATTCCTCAGCTCCTGAATATTTGGTTTCTCCCTTAACAGGGTTTTTATTAGGGGAGCTGGAAATAGATATGATGACTTAGGAAAGCATCAGGATTTCTGTTTATCTATGAGTTCATCACGCTGCCTTATCTACTAAGAGAGGCTACTAGCAAAATCTGTAGTTTACTATCAGCTAGATAATCAGAAATAATACAGTTGGATACAGAATACATGTTTTCAAGTCCCATACATATGTTTTAATAAAAATAGATATAAACTGACTTTGAAGCCCCATACATTTTAATTGGTATTGCATCAATTTCATACCATAATAAAATTGTTATAGCACAGAAACCTAACGTACAACATTTTTTTCACTAAGTGCCAAGTCTGAGGTGTCACTTAAGCTGACCACAAATACTTATTTTTATATTTAAAAAATAGAAAAAATAATCCCATCATAAATATAACTGCAGAGGTTCCTAAAGCATGACAGCAAATTTTTCTCTCTGCTCTTACAGCTTGCGTCATTGGTAGGGTTAAAAAGAGAAGTGGTTGTCTAGCAACACTGACATCTTTATTTCTTGTTTTGATAGTGCTAATCTATCAGCATCTGCAGCTAATGGGAACACATAATTTAGAATTTTTCCTTACAGCTCTGTATGTGAATCAAAATATAATTTTAGCAGTAGGCAAGAAACTGAATTTGACCTTTGTTTTAAAGAGATTGTGTTGCAATTTTAATATAACTTAATAATGCACATTAATTAATAATTAGCACATGTACAGTAATTTCTAAAAGATAATTAATAAAAATTCTATTCTTCAAAAATTAGTCCTGACTGTAGATTGACACGTACTAATTCATAAATTGCAGTAGGCATTATCCTTGGGGTTAATCTTTGTATTGTTAGATAAAAGTAAGGTGTTTTCAGTTTTTTTTTTCCCCCAGATGATTTTTATCAAGTGACAACTAGATTTATAGGATGATCTTTTCTGTTGAATTAACATTCTTTTCACTTCTTTGCCTCAATAGTTTGATTTGTCTGCTGGCCAAATTTCTTTAAAGCACAGGAACAGTAGGTTGAAAGCATAAGGGAGGAGATGATTGAACTTGGAAATGAGTAATTTCAAGGTATTCAACTTAAACAAAAGACAAATTCTTAAAGGTGGAAAGGGTTCAGATGCTAAAGAAAAGAGAGAAGTGGTGCATCAAAATAGGACTAAGACACACTCAAAATCTAAGAAACAACAGGAGGTAGAGAAGGTCTAGAAATAGTAATGTAGCTCTGAATTGGATTCAGCTGTGAATTCAGGTGTGGGCATTGTAATTAATGTGGCCTGTGTGACTAAGGAAGAGCTCCTTGGGGTTATGCTTGAAAAGGGAGGAAATCAGTCAAATCCTATCACTAAAATAGTTTTAAAATAGGCTAAATACAGTGGTTCTGTACATTGGTACTTCTGTAATTGTACGGTGGAGCACTTTAACTCCTAGGATAGAGGAGGGGTTTTTCTGGGAGGTGATGGAGTGATAGTTAATGTATCTCATTCTGAAGTTTGAAAATTAACAAAATATAATTGCTGGGTTCCTGGGTTGGAATAAAAGTTCTCCTTGTTCAACATCCTGCTTATGACAGCAACCTGTGAAAGTAAGAAACATTACACATATAAAAAAACCTCTTTTTGGGATATTTTTCTTGCTTCTGGGAAGTAGTTTTGGGATATCTTAAATCAGAAGCTACACATGAATGATTTTTTTATGGATGTTGTTGCATGTATTTTGCATTAGTTATTCTCCTTCCATTTTGGATCAATGTGTGCTTTGGGTCTTGGTGCTATCTGGATAAGGAGCTTCAAAATGTTCTTTTTTGTACATTCTTTAGCTTGTTTTAGTGAGTTACCTCACAATAGCACTGATTTGCCTCTGTGTCTTGTATGATGGGAAATAGTGAATATTAATTTCCCACTTGCTTTTGTGGTATTATTCATAATTTTATGGCTTTCTGTGACAGTTCTCAGTTGTTAATTCCTTGAAGAATGGCAAGTACAGTGCCATGAAACCAGGGGTAGCTGTCTGTCTCAGCAGGTCGGGCATGGTGCAGGCATCCATTTACAGCAGGTCCAGAGAACAGATGGCCAAGGAATATGTCTGTAGGGAGCCTTTAAAAAGTGGAAGTGACAATCTGGAGCATTATTTATCCCATGTATAGTTAGCAAGATAACCAAAAGTACTTTACATGTCATTAGAGGACTTGTTACTTGCAACTGTGAGCAGTTTGGGAATTCTTGGTGTACTGCAAGGATTTTTGTAATTCTTACATAAAAATCAAATCTCTTCTCCTTCTGAAGATTGCACCATCACTCATAAGTTTTCTCAGATATTGAATATAAGTTTCCCAGAAGTTTTTGTAAATCTTGAGCAAATATTATCAGCCTGGATAGATTCTTCAATAAACATAATTCCTTTAGGACGTCTCTAAGATATATGTGTAAATGCAGGGAATTCTCAGCTAAGGCCTAGAAAGTTAGTGTCATATATCTCATACCTTGAGAATGTGTATTTGAATCATCACAGAAAAGGACTAAGTGTGAGAATGAGTGAAAACTTGAAATATCGGAGTGTAATATTGGAAACATTCAAGTCCAGCAGCCTTGGTACACTCAATGACATGTCCAATGAAGGTTTCATGGCATGGTTAACTTTCCTAGTTTTTCCATCAGTTGGTTAAAGGTTTAACAGAGGATGTAGAAGTATGTAGTTGTGCTATACTTGCACTGCCTTCTGGGGCCAATAGCTTGTGTGCACAACCCTGAGTAATCTATAAGTCATCCTGGCAGGGGTTTCACGTGGCACTGGGCACAGCTGCCCTCTCTCATCTACAGGTGGGCTAACCAGGCACACTGCTCTGATGGGTCATCTTTTGGAGAAAGGAAAATGTTTGTGTCCTCCTTGGATTTGGTTATGGAGAGGCTTATCCCATCTGGACAGGACTGAAGTGCCCTTCCAGAGGTTTGCTCTGCAGGTTTAACAGAACACGATTTGAGCAGGAAGGGTCTAACCCTCCACCCTACCCCAGACCATAGAGAAGGTGTTGAGCTGTGGAAATTTGGGAGCAAAGGAGATTAGGAAGAGTGAAACAGCTCAGGGCAGGGCTGAATATGTTAGATGATGTTGGGAAATGAGGTGGGAGATCAAGGAAGAATCACCTTGCCTCACTGAGTAACAGCCTCAGTCTCTTATACTAGAACCCAATCCCACATGCCAGCATGCTGCAAACATGGGAGTGTGTAATTCATCTTCTCTTCTCATTGTTAATACCCTTTCAGACTGTTATGTCTTTCCATCCTGACTCCATTTTCAGCTACTTAGATTGATAAATATTTAATTATATAAATTTTCCATCATAAATCATTTCTTCCATTCTCTAATCTGTTCTGCTGGTCTTTTCTTAACACACTGCAATTTGTCAGTCTTACAGCTAACATTATTTCCTGCATTGAATTAATTCTTTGTAGTGTGTTCATGCCAAAGGTCAGGTAATTATCATTTGTGCAATGCATTGTCTTTATGGATTTTAGTCTGCAACTGAACTAAACCTGTGTTGTTTTTTGGTATTTCTGCAATGTGGGAGTTTCTATCACCCACACTTCTCTTTTGTTGTATTTTCTAGATTTCTTTCACTCAGACTCAGTGAATAGCCAGCCATACGTTGATTTCTTTGTCCCTAGGTGTTTTTTATGTGCATTTTTCTAAATTGAAACTCATGCTGTCATTTTCTGCCCACTAGTGCCTCTGGCTCTGTCACTAACATTTCTCAGCTCTGACTGATTTTCACAACTCTTTCTGATTTAGTATTGTCTGCAAATTGCACCAGAGCATTGTAAAGATATTTTTAAAAAGGCAGAGCTCATTAAAAAAAAATCTAGAAGACATTTTTCCCCAAACCAACTATGTTCTCATCAACCACCTTGTCTGTTGTCCCCAGAGGATATCATACTTTGTGATATCAGCAATCAAATGTCATGCTTTAAAAGGATAATAGCCTTCATTTTCAGATTGATACTTTTTTTTTTCTATTTAATGGCATTCTTCCTTGGTCTCTAAAGTACAAAGTTGAATAAATATGTGGTGTACATAGGAAAACCTGGGAAGAGATTTGTCTTGTTACAAGACTAAGGCTAGAGGTCACAGCTTGTTTAAAGGGGTGATCTTATTTAGAATGAAATGGGGAAATTCTTCAATAAGAGAAAAGACAAAGCTTCCTATATTCTTCATGCTCAGAAAACCGTAACATGTTGTCCTTAGACACATTTTGGAGAACTGCAGTACTCCTCAGTGCTATTTCTGTACATCTCTAGTAATCTGGCTAGAGTTCTCTGGCTGTCCTCCCAGGTGTCATGGGAAAATAAAATAGAAAATGAGAGATTGTGAGACTTCTCAGCTTGGTGCTTTGAGTGAGAGAACAGCACATGGTGAGTGAAAGTCAGCTGACTTGATCAGGAGTTATGTTCACAAATCTGGCAGGATGGCTGTGTCTACTGTGGTGATCCTTAATTTACTGCAGAGATCCTATCTGAAGGTATTAGGTGTCCCTGCTGATCACACCCTCTAGCTGTGACAAATAGAAGCTGGTTACTGGCTCTTTGGATGGGCTTCTGAATGCAGCTCTCTGGAGAGGATTATGGCAATCATGCCTAGGAATAATAGCAAGGGACAGAAGGAGCAGTGGGCAGCCTTGCCACATCCCACTTGAAATTTCTCTACCTGTTCCTAGGGAGCCTTTCGGTTGCCCGAGGGCAGCTGCACACTCTTTTGTTAGGAAGGTGACTGATGCCAAAGAGCACCTGACACAGAGATTCTCCTAAGGCTGAATGTCTCACCTTTCTGCCAATTAGCCACGTGGCCCAAGTGATAACTGAGCAAGCCGAGAGAAAAACCCCAGGCCTGCAAAGTGGCTGCTCTGCTATGGACACATGGTAGCACAGTGAGGAATCTGGCATGATCAAATGAATTACCACAGCCTCCTGCAAGGTATCTGAGATGGTGGAAGAGATCCAGATTCAGGGACAGAGGCAGCTGTGAACAAAAGCTTCCAATTTTTAATGCGTCATTAAAGACATAAAATGAGTCCAACAGTAGAAGGATCACTTTTAGAGGAAATTTCCTCACAACAACGAAAGGCAGGCTAAGTTCTCTGATTTCTGCTTATGGGTGAACTTTACCACCAAGCTGAGAGAGAGGCATATGGATCCACAAAATCCCAGTGTCTTTCAGTGTGCAGTACATCTCATGGAAAACTACAAATGTACTAACCACTAGTATAAGAAGTTTCAAATTAAGAAAGTGATGTTCCAATCTGGAATTTGTATCCTACAACAAATTGAAAAAAAATTGAACAGGGTAGAGTGGGATATTGAAAAAAAAAAAACCCAAAAACAAAACCCCAGAAAACCCTCTTCAGGAGCTTTCAGTATCTCCTCTTGTAGAACATGTATAACACAGTCTAGGTCTTTATTTCCTTGCTATTTTTAATCTCTTATGGTTCTCCTGCCTTCTGTTCTTTTGCAAGATCTAACAAAGAGCAAGCACGGAGCCAATGGAACAGCTTGTGCAGTTACTGCTACTGAGGCACTTTAATTCTTGGACTTGCCCCCTTTCCTGGGGCAGCCATTTAAGAGACAGGTCTCCCACCAGGCGCACAAACTACCCTTCCAGGGAAATGTGAGCTAATTGTTTTCATTCTGCTTCTGAACTTCAGGGCCAGGGAAAAGACAATGGTCTAGAAGAGCGATAACTTGAGATACCTAAGTTTGGCAGTTTGCATTGGTATGTGCAAGAATTCAGAGCACAGTTAATAAAAGTAGAAATGTTCATGAAATCTAATTTCTTTAGTTTAAATATGTCTTATGTTTATTCCACTAAGGTAGCTAAATAAGGAAGCAAATGCACAAAAATGTTCATTCAGTGGGATATCAGTCTACTGTGGTTTAAGATATTAGAACTGCTTTTCATAAATATGCTCCTGGGTCTTAACAAAATGTTTGCTGAAAATGCAAGATAAGTTATGTTCTCATTGGTCTCAGCTTGTTGACTTTTTGGAGTATCATCACTGCCACAGATTACTGTCACAGCTTTTTGTCAAAATAGGATGATGCCTTTGTTAGACCACTCATGTACTGATTTGAGAAAGAATTGTTGTAGCCTTAAACAGTCTCAGTCTTAAACTGTTAAGCTTTTAACAGCCTTAAACAGGACCAAGAATACTTCTCCTATTTGGAATCTTGGAAGTGGTGTGGATTGTTATAGGATTATTTATTAGCAATTGTTAAAGATCCTGAGAGTGTATCCAATAGGAAGGAGGCTGCAATGGCCAGTCTGAAAGAATATGAAATTCTTCATTCACATTTGAAATAAAAACACAGAGTGAAAAGTTTTAATGTACAATTTAAGAAGATTAGCTCAGACTCCTGGAATTTGCCACATTTTCAATGTTACAGTAGGCTGGATGCAATGTACAGGTAACAAGAGATACTTCTGTATAGCTTTAAACAGCTACGCTTGACCCTCTAATTTTTTTTGGTACTCTAATCTTCTGAAGCCTTTTTTGGAAAAGGGATCTGATCTTTGGTTAGAATTAAACAAATCAGCTTGTACTGTAAAGCACAGTTACTGGTTTTTAAGTTGGATGTCCAATTACATATAATGTAACTACTCAGAGAAAGGAGAGGACCTGCTATGAGATATTAATTGGTTAACATGATCCAGTTCTGCTTCCCTCCCATTCTGCTGGAGTTCTGTCTGTTGATACTTACGTGGGAGAGCTAGCAAGAAAGAAAGTCTACTCTGTAGAAGATTATGAGTTTCCAGCACTCTGGAGTAGGCAGAAATGTCAGTCCAGCCAATCACCCTCTTTCTGGGTCTTTTTTTAACATCACTTTCACTGTTACCTCTGTTCACACACTCCATGGAAAAATCATTATATAAAAACTAAACAGCCCTTGTCTTGTGCCTAGTGGTTTTGAGATCTTATTGCCATTCGATAAGCTTTCAGAGCTCAGTTCTGGGAGTCGCCTGAGTTCTGCAGAGATTTACATAAGATGTAGAAAGGTATAACGGGAAAAAACTTCTCGTTCTTTTCCTTCTCCCTCCCCCCATTTTCTTTTGTTCTATGAGCAGTTTCCCCCAAATCTCACCCTTTTAAAGAAGCTAATTACTGCTCTTCACTGGCATGCATTAGCATTATGCTGTTGTCAGTCTGTCAGGTGCACTTAGTCAGGGTTTAATAGGCTTGCAGTGAGCTACAATTAAACTCTGGAATTAACATTTAAAGAGTGTTTACATGATTTCCTCTTCCCTTCCTCCCCCGCAGCAGTTTGCTTAAAGACGCAAGCAGCTTTCTGCTTTGCTTTAATTCTTATGTGAGGGAAATATGTGAAGAAATCCATGAAGTTGACTCTTGTTTAAAATTTGAGCTCTATTTTTTGCAGCTCTTGGGAAATATTACGGTGCTATTTTTCAAACGAATAATTGTAGCGATTTAAAACCGCATGGTCAAATTTAACTCTCGTAACCATGCTAACAAATGTCAGCAATTAAAAAGAGGAAGAAATGTTGCTCATTCAGAACCAGTGCCATTTTCCACTAAGCCATAAGAGCAGTGAGAGGCTCTCTGGTGTTCTTCTGGTCCAGGGGCAGAGGAGACCTGCATGTGCATGAATTTCTCTTTGAACTTTCTCTGCTTTCTCTGTGGCACTCAGAGCCACACTGTTGTCTGCAGATCTCAGTGCTTTGGTCTCTCAAAAAGTTAAGCCATGTTTGTATGGATTTAGGCACTCTTTGTGTAGATATTCTTTTTTCCCAGTCAGGGGGGGATCCTTTATGCTGTGTCAGTCCCATCAGGGTCCTCTTGGCATTCACTTAGATCACTCCTCAGTTGACTGAAAGCTCTTTCAAAGACCTCAAGACTCAGGAAAGCCCTGCCCACTCCTGCTTCCCTTTCAGGAGTCACCTGTGGGCTGCAAGAATTGTAGGGATTAAATGCATATTTTGTGCTATACATGCTCCAGAGAGCACTGGTGGGAAGCCTCTTAGTAATGGATACAGAGAGATGAGTTCTGAGGATTCAAAATTCTCAAAGGGGAAAATTAAAATTATGTTAAATCTGTGTCTGTGTCCCCCTAGCTATTTTAACTTACTGCAGCTGAGGATATGCCCTAGTGTGGGGGTTTTCTTGGCTTAGGCATTGGATAGAAAATGAGAATCTATTGCCTTTCTTGTAAATAATGACTTTTCAATTTAGCTCTTCAGTATTTCTTAGATATCCCTACTTTTCAAGCAAAACATGCAAGTCTAATCTTCCACATTTGGTAGACTTATTGCTGCATTGTACATTGTATTTATTTACTAATGGTTATTGCCTTAATCATCTTTATGTAAGCCAGTTGTGACCCCCTGGTTTTGGGTGTGGAAGGTGAGGGTAGCAGTACCTCAGTTTGAGAATTTCCAAAAAGTTTTGGTTCTCAGATGACACATGTTCAAACACTCTCCCTTATTTCTATGTGCAGAGATTAGATCTCCTCCATCTTAAATTATTCAAATTAAGAAGGCAATTGAAAGAAATGGGAGGGTTTTAAACTAAACAGATTATATTACTTGTCCTTCAATATAGAATTGAATTTTCTTTCAGGGGGACATGAGGGAATATTTTGGAAAAGAACCTTGAGCTTGCCACATAACTCAAAAACCAACATTCATGAAACCAGGTTACTGTAATTGCTGCATAAATATATTGGCCACAAGTGACAAGACCAAACCAACGATCACCTTCAGTTCCTCTTCCACCATTTGTCAGTTACTTGGAAACTTGTCCCGTTTCTCTCAGTGCTGTTGTTAGCAGAAGAGTTTCTATGGTTTCTGATGATGAATTCTACTAAACCAGTGGATAATTTAAAAACCATTCAAAAGGTGTTGCAGAGCTGGTGCTTGGACAGATATAGTGAAGCCTGAATTGAAAAAGAGGAATTAATGTCGTGTTACTGGGATAAGTTGTTTTCCCACCATGGGATGGGGGAGGAAAATAAAAAGAAGCAAAGGTGCAAAAGCCTTTTCTGATCCACCTTAAGTTTAATAACAATAGCTGATTAATAAATTCTTGCTATCCTGCTGGTGATTGATCTCTTTTAGCTTCTCCTTGACTAGGCTGTTTAAATTATGCCATTTAAATCAGTATTTAACATCACAAAAATCTTTCTATTCAGATTTTTAGTGTCCTAATCTCCCAGATTTGATCAATTTCTTGTACTATAGTGGAGTCTGAGAAAAAGCAAATTGTTTTGCAATATTGAGAGGTGCTGCTTGGAGCAGGAAATGCCCCAAATCAAATAATCTCTGTGAGGGAGAAGTAAAGGTTATACAGTGAATATCTCTTAATCCTGAGGACAACAATCCTGTAATAACAAAAACGCTTTAATTTCTCATCTACTGTGTCAAAAAAACAAGCAAAAAAGACCTTTTCTTTTTTGGTCTGGGGATCTTTGCACCACTGATGAGTGTGTTCTAGTGTGTGACAACAAAGAAGTTTGCTTTCCTGACCTTGTCAGCATGATCCCAACCAAAATATTGCAGCTCTGTAATTGTCTTAGCAGCACCAGTACAACCCAGACTGCAGAGTGTTGGGTATGTGAGTCATGCTAAAGGCAGACATTGTGCAATTTGGCAGGAAAAATTGACTGAGAAGAATATTTTCCTTGAAATACTTCTGACGCCTTAGCTTGAGGGCACATATTGGGTTACAGGGCAAATATGCTGTAGAATGGATGATGTTTAAAAAGAAGTGGAGAACTTTGAAGACACTGTGCTGTAGGCCAGATGAATTAAAAGAATCTCAGGAGAAAATAATCCTATCAATATACTATGCCAATCTTTGAGTAATTCCTCTTTGCTTAGACAGGAGAGATGCCTGGTTTTTACTCTTTTTAAAATGTTTTTCCTCATAAAAGATATCAAATTTGTGGTACTGGAAATCAAATTATGTGTATTTATTCAAGAACAATATTCAATTGCAAGGCTTTTCTACATTGTCTTGTTTATGTTGCTGAGCTTTGAGGTGGAAGATCTCAATCCAGCAGGACTGAGTGTTGCAGTTTTCAGTAGGATGCTGTGCACGCCTTGGGGAAGTCCCATGCATATTACTGTGTAAAATCCTGCCAACAGACAAAAGCCTGAATGAGAAATTGGGCAAAACTTCACCAGAGCAAACTGACAAAGGCAGTATCTTCATCATCTCAGTACAGAAGGTCCAGCAGGCCCTAAACATTCATTGTACTACCAGAATGTTAGTTTGGATTGTGACTGCAGAAGAAATTTCATGGTACTGAGTCTTTGTAGGGTTCAAGGGCAATATTAAAAGGTGTTCAGTGAATATGATTACTTTCATCTCCCATGCCAGAGAAAAGAATGTTTAAAAAATAAAAAAAAGTTTTCAGAAAGTGCTGCATTATCTTTGCTCCTTGCAGAGACTCAAACTGGTTGTTCAAAATAGATGTCTGTTGCATTATTTTTCTTTTTTTACTAAATGAGATTCCTGTGAAAAGGAGGGAGTCTGGCCTGAATTTAGAGTGGCAGGCTGGTTTTACACCTATAGTTGTTGTAACTATACAGTGGAGGATCTTTTGATATTACAGATAATCTGTGTTCATTTTGTAAAAGTCTGTTCAGTTAACACTTCAAAATGAAAGATGGTCAGTGGTGTTGAAAGCTAGTTTTGCTGTGAGTGTTTTCCTTGAAACACTAGGCAGAAAAACCTGTTGTGGAGTTTGCTTTAGTGATATTCTGGTCTGCCATGGTTCTGTTACTCATGCTCTAAAACATCAGATCAATGAAGCACTGAAATATTTTAATAAGAGGAGGCACATCTCTTGTTGAGGGTGTTTGGACAGATTTGTAGCTGTGAGAAGGATATTTGGGATGACTGAAAATGCTGGTTGCCCGCAGCTGATCCCACTGAGCTACTGAAATACCGGTGTGAGAAATGGGCAAGGCATTAAGATGCTGATGATGAAAAGCAAGGACAATTTGTGTTGTTTTATTGGACTTAAATCACCCTACATCTTGTCACACTTCTCCTAAGTGAATTATCAGTGCTTGTCACTAGAGATACAGAGCCTGCATATTAAGGAGAAGTCATTAGCCATCTGGATTGCTCTATGTTTTAGGCATTGTCTCTTCTGCAATGAAATCTTAATATCCATTAATGTGATAATGGAGACCTCATGCACAAGGATGTGGGCCAAAGCAAATAATTGTGCAATAAACCCCTTCTTGATCAGGAGACCAGGGCTGTGATCACTTAGGAGACAGAAAAGGATTGGAATTGTGAAGTCAGACATAGAATAATAGTGGTTTACCTTGCCCCTCACAATTTTTGCAAGGAAGAAATTTTGCCTCATTTGTGGAGGGCCTCCCTTCCCCGTCCCACCCCTTAAAATATTAAAAATTTTTAAAGGAACTTGATAAAAATTTTAGAGAGGAGTTTGTTGCTGACTGAAATATATTGAAACAGAGGTACTTTTACATTTATATGATATGAAGGAAGAATCTGTTTTTCATCAGTATAATCTCTTTCCTCTACATGGAGTTCTCTGATAATTTTTTTAGCAGGGGAACAAGTTAATTATGTGTCAGAAATAGAAAATAGATTTATAATATTCACATACTTTCACCTTTAATAAAACTTCTAGATTGATACACTAGCAATAACTCTGGGAGCTATGAGAGATATAGGAGTTAATAAAAAGACTATCAATTTTAATTCAAAATGACAGAATACATCCTGATTTACTGTAATGCAAAACATGATCTCCCCTATGATATGATATTCCCACCCTGAAGAATATTCCAATTTAATCATAATTCTCTTATATTTCTAGTAATTAAATAATATCCCATCAGGTACAAATAGAACACTTTATATATCAGATTTTCACTGCTTCATGTCTCCTTCTGAGCAGTTGCGAGCATTTATGGTATAAAAGGATGAGGCCTGGTAGTTCACTAAATCTGGACTATTGTGACAAGAAGCAAACTTATTTTCAAGAATGCAGTGTTTTAAAGTAGTGTACACAGCAGAAGCCATACTCTTTAAAGGAGAACAGGATTTTTAAGGTTTTGCCGTAAGCACTCCAAGAAGGATTTTCTCTATGACCTGATGAAAGAGTGAATGTTTTTCTTCTCATTAGGTGCAAGCCCTGTGAGAGAAAAGGTGAATCTTGGAAAGAGGAGAATCCTCCTGAATACCTGTGAATTCAGCTGGTGTGCTTGTCCCCTCAGTCTATTTCTATTATCCCCTAATGGTCATTCATAAAATGAAATGTATGACAGCCAGCCCTGCAGAAGCAGACTTGGAGTTAGGTGAACTAGAGAGGCCTTGGTGATAACGATTTACCCATTCAGGTGTTAATAATGTTTCAGTACAGTGCTTGATGAACTGTAATGATTTCAAATTACCTGCTTAGTAATGCTGTGGCAGTTTGCTGCCAGCAGAATATACCATTGCTGCAGCAAGATACACACTAAGGGCAGCTCCGTTGGAGAGTTAAAACTTAGAACAATAATTTGGTTTTCAGAAGCTGCTATTGATACTGAAAGAAATTATAATCCAATGTGGCACTCTGTTCCAATATTGAGCCAGTGTTTGAATAAGAAAAATCAACATATTTTATGCTTGTGTCTGACTTATATCCTGGGGAGATCAGAAATACAGAATACATACAAAGCTGCATCAGTCTATGGTGGCTTTATCTTTGGAGCTCTAACAGCACTTTAAACTACATTAAATTCAATTCACTAATTTGCAGATATCAGTTTAAACTAAAATATCTTATCTTCTGTTCCTCTTTAGCTCATGTGATTCTGTAAGAAATATTCTGTTCTATCCTGGACCATTCCCTCAGGGCATATAGTCACATTCCTCCTTCCTATGATAAAATCAGTTGCCCTTGGACTGCTAGGGTGAGAGGAATTGAAGCATTGTCTCTTTTGATTGTTAGGTCTCACAGTCCTTCTAAATAATGCAATATTCCTGAAATTTAATCAGTAGCTGATATGAAGATCAACATATTACCATGGCTTCCAACAGCTATTTGAATATTTCAGCTTGAAATAATCATCTGTGGATTGGTGTGCTTTAATGGAGCAGAGAACATATTCTGTTATTGCCTAATCCATTCATGCTCACTTGCCAATTTTCTAAGCCTGTCCAAATCTATGCTTTATCTTTCTTCCCTTATTCTCTGTACAGGGAAGTAATTTGGTGCCTTTGCATTTACTTGCATGGCATTGCTGCCGGGTCAGTATTGTCACTGGGAAATGCTATGTGCTCTGCCACCTCTGGAAATAAGGGTGGAGACATGAAAAAGGGCTGGTTTTACACACCACATCTTGAAGAAAACCTCTGTGCAAGAGAGCATTCCAGTACTGCCTGTCTTCCCCTGGACAGAGATTCACGACTCAGGGCCTGATTTTGCAAATAAGGGCGATTTAAATATTTTCCCCTGATTGTTTTTTATTTTTTTTGGGGGGGGAGGGAGGGAGAAGGGTTTGCAGTCTTTTGCTGCCAGTGAGTTCCACCACTAAACCTCGTCTTCTCAACCTGCTCCATCTATCTAGATGCTTGTATGTTGTTCCATGCCTATTTAGTTTGCACTCTTTTTCTTTTTGTCTAATAAATAGCTCATCCCAAAAAAAGAGAAAAAAAAAAAAAAAGAAAACTAGGCTTGAGAAGATAGTTAATTAATCTTATCATATTAATCTTAATAGTTAATTGGACAAAAAATTGTGTATTATTTTTGTTAGTGGAATATTTTCCAGTGTTACAACATCTTATGGTTTGTTTGGGTTTTTTTCTTCCCCCTCTCTTCTCTCCAAGTGTTTCTTNATCCCAAAAAAAGAGAAAAAAAAAGAAAACTAGGCTTGAGAAGATAGTTAATTAATCTTATCATATTAATCTTAATAGTTAATTGGACAAAAAATTGTGTATTATTTTTGTTAGTGGAATATTTTCCAGTGTTACAACATCTTATGGTTTGTTTGGGTTTTTTTCTTCCCCCTCTCTTCTCTCCAAGTGTTTCTTTTACCCCAGGGTAAAGGGGATGATCAGCTTAAAAAAGATATTTTCGATCAGAGATTTTGATGAAAAACATCTCACACAGCTATTTTTAGACACCTTGAAAATCATTTACAATTATGAATCTTCAGGATTTCCTTGTCATTCCTTCTTAGCACCTGTTAGCTTTGCTCTGGGCACACTCTAGTTTTTCCCTGGAACAGGTTTTCCATTATCACCACTCCCACTTTCAAATGAAGTTGCTATTGCCTTGCAGTTACTTTTATCTCGGTTATACAACTTTAAGTAAAGCAATATATATAAAACACTAAAATAAAGATATCTAACAGTGTTACTGAAGTTAGCTAGTGAAATGTCTGCCTCTCATCAGTCAGTATTTGAAGAGCAGGAGCAGCAGCCTGGTGTAAGTTGTGCTGGCTTGGTGCTGCAGCAATCAAACTGCAATCAAGAATTAACAATCATGCTCAATGCAACTTGCCAGTGAGGGCGTGAGATAGAAGAGCCCATCGGGTGTGACCTGGTTGTGTTGGTAGTCACCTTCATTCTGCACGGCTGCAAAAGGCTGCTGGTGATAACTCATAAACTGAAAAGAGCCCTCCTTTCAGGTTAGATGATTTGCAACTGGGAATTGCAGCATCTCTGGCAATCAGCCTCATCATCTGTCAGTGGACTAAAGACAGCTTCTAGAGTGCGCATTTGAAAACCGGCGCCCTTACTAGTGAATTCCAAGATCATTGTGCTCTAACCTGCCTTTATCTGACTTTTCTCTGTCCCAGTAGCAGGATCTATCAGCCCAAAGCAAAGCTCCTCTAAGCAGACATTCGATTACCGGGCTTGCAATGTGCTGCAGTCTGGGGGTGCATTCCGTGCTCGCTGGATTTACAGGGCGATGAGCTGGTGCATACTGATGGAGCTCGCTCAGAGACAGAGGTGTTTGCAGTGGGGAGCTTGGATCGAGGCAGCTGCTACTTGGGATAGGTGTGGAAGGGGGGGAAGCAGACTTGTTTTTATTGCGCTAAATGTTGCAGTAAACGTGGTGCACATTTTCTGCTATCCTGCTGAGCATCTCCTGAAGAATTTCGTAGTCCAAATCAATCACATTGCAGCAAATTGGATTTTCTTTAAAAATTTAATTGGATTGGTCTTATGTGAATAAGTATTAGGAAAAGTCCTTTATCCGGTGAATGTTCAAAATTTTAGCAATGTTAAAATTTAATTTTTTTGCAAACTGCTTTACTGGTGAAAATGTAAATTTTTTTTCCCCATTGAAGATTACAGCCCTTTTTTTGAGTTGGTTTGAATAAATGGAATTTCTTCAAGTGAGTGACTATAATGCAGTCATTTCTGGACATTTTACTTTCTGCTTATGCTTACATTAATAACATTTCTGGCTTTGCTGAATAATCAGATGGATTAAGTTTTGTTGCTGTGATTCCTCATTTGAGCTTTGTGACTAGCTGATCTGTGATGAGGAACTTTATTCACTGGTGTAAGCCAATGATGTGACAGATTATAATACAATTGATTAATTGATTAAAAAATAGCTGCTTGTAAGTAAATACTGACATATTATGACAAAAGAGTAGAGATTATCTCTCACATTAGCATTGCAAGAATAGAGCCCTTATGAATTTAAAGTTCTTGCTTATGTAATTAAGTAATTATCTCAGTGACTCTCTTGAAGAAAAGTACAAAAGAAAACATGCTGTATGTGAAAAGAACAATGAATATTTTAATAGTTACATTAATACCAAAGGGAAGCCTCAGGGATTTTTTCTCTTGGTGGGTAATTGACAGTAATACAGATTTTAATTTATGTCTTGACATTCCTTTCTCCTGTTTCAAAACTGAGCTTGCTGGTTTTTATTCCTTCAGGTTTCTTCATAGCAAACAAACTGTTAATTTTCTGATTGGAAAGCCATGCCATGAACTGGCAGCTTCTAAACACTTTTAAAGGTCTGTGGTTTTAGAGCTACATTCTAGAGTGTTCTCCTTAACGTGGAGCATGGCAAGATACAGTTCTGTAAAACACAGCAAGGCTTTCTGAGGACTTGCCAAATGAGCCCAGAAGTAAAGGTGACCTTCTTAGGAGAGCACTGTGGGCTTGCTGCTCCCAGGCAGGGCTGACACACCTGTGCAGGGGCACACAGGTACCTGCTCTGGCTCTGGGGAGAGCAGCCTCACCTCTGTGTTTCACAGTTTGCCAGCCACCGGCAGGGAGGTGCCAGGTGAAATCTGAATAGCAGACTCCGGGCAAAGCAGATTGCCACCACTTCCCACTGAAGTACCAGGTGCAGGAGCATTTCAGGGTATCTTAAAAAGAAAGTTATGTAGCACACCACTTGGTGCTGGTTCGGTTCCTTTCTTGCTTGGTTTTGAGGGTGTGGTAGAGTGTGTGTGTGAGCTGTCTTCTCTGTCACTCGGGCTGCTGGTGCTCTAATGCTGACTACATTAGGAAGCAAACTCTGGGAAATTTGCATTATGTGTAATACCAAAGCAAACAAAGCTGCATATGTGAAATGGAAAGCAAAGGAAACCAGAGGGTGTGTATTCCAGGGGAAAAAAA
>VWZN01022236.1:158672-177287 GCA_013396955.1 Regulus satrapa | reverse complement strand
TTTTTTTTTTTTTTTTAATCCACGGCTGGGGAGTGCTTGTGCAGCAAAGAGTAGTTTGCACAGATTCAAGCAGTGCACCCTGTCTTATAATTTATCCTCTGCAATGGTCCCACATTGGGAAGATCTGAACCCAAAAGAGAAGCAAGCAGTGGAGTAGACAGAGACTGGGACAGCTGCTGTGCTTTCACTAATCAACACCAGTGAAATAATAGCAAGTGCTGTATGTATAACCGCATCAGGTGGGTTTGGAACTGGGCTGCATGTTTTTGACAGGATGCAAATGTTGTATTATTACATTGAAAACAATCAGGCTAACCATCTGAAAAGGGAGCATCCCCTTTGACTTGGATTTTAGCATGTTAATGTGCTTTCTCAAACTCATCACAAAGTGGGTTGGGATACAGCTCATAATTCAATACAGCAGATTGAATTATGAATTTTTGATCAGTAAAGATGAGATGAGTTCTTAGATGGAAAAATTAATAGAAGCACCTCTAGTGGGATGATTATCATCCCCTCTATTCAAAGGAGATGAGAATAAAGCTTTTGTCATCTTTCCTGTTAGGTATCCATTAGAAAAAAAACAGAGCAGAGGCACTGAAAAAGATGCCCACAACAGAAGTTTGTATCACAGAGAAACCCTATGCTTCACTTTAATAAATATTTGCATTCCAAGCAGAAATTTATATGACAGAAAAACTGTTCATTTAAATTATTATATAATTTCCAGCAGAACAGCAGGGAAGAGGGACAAAGAATGGGTTTTTAAATGAAATCCTTTACTACACTTTTATAACAGAAGTGAACTGCTATTTTGTTTGTATTTTTATCATTCCACAGCATCATGTTTCACCATGCAAGCCAAACAGATGCATGAAAATCAACTGCTGCAGTGTCTGTGGTTGTAGAATCAATTCCTTTTCTAAGTGCAGCATCCCTTTCCCTTGACCTCTGACGTGTGAAAGCAGGAGTAAATATGAGCAGAAATGGGAAATGCTGTGCAAAGAAGGGATGCTGCACATCCATGGCTCTTCCTCAGTAGCCTTTATATATTGAAGGGTCTCACAGCAGGGGGATAGAGGACATAGCATGGTAGAAAACAGACAGAATTTCATGGGGTAGAAATCTTAATTTAGAGTTGTTTTCTTTCTACAAGGTATGAGTGTGTACAAAACCAGTCAAATGCCCACCCAGTGGGGAAAAGGCAGAATTAGGGAAGGGAAATAGGCAGGGCGTGCACATGACACGGCCACGATGATGCGTAACAAATAAACCCTCTGCCTGGGGATGTTCATTCTCCAGGCCTGTGCTGGGCTCAGAAGCAGAATGACAGGCAGTGTGTCCTGGATCACCTCCTACTGTTGCACACTACTGCTGAAGAATGAAGATTTCTTAACAACTCTGTTTTAGCAAACACGATGAGCAAAGATGACTTGTTTACAAGGAAATTGCATGAAATTTGAGTGTAACCAGCACAGAAATTGTTCATGAAAGTATTCTAAATGCCAAGGGCTGTAAATCTGTGTCAGAACCAAAATTGCTTGCGTTGAAGAGGGAGAAGCATGACACAATTGTAAATAGCGTGGAGAGGAAAAAAAATGGAGGACTTGGATACTCTGCTCAAAGGTGTGAAAATGACATAAGTATAACTGCCATCCACTGCTTGTAAAGTGAATGTAAGTGCTTTCTTGTCATTTTGCTAATTGCTTTAGAGGAGCCTTGATGTTGCAACTGTGTCAGAAAGTAAATACCTGTCTGTTAGTACCTGAGAATGAAACTTCATTCTTTCAAAAAGAAAAAAAAAAAAAAAAGTTCTGTGTTTGCTGTTCATTTTATATGGTAAATATATATTGTATCAAGAAGTTACTGTTCTCAGGCTGTATATTTATCAAGATGTTTGTGGTTGATTAAGTACATGAAGGTAGTCAGAAGTTAAATTAGCCTTGGGTTTTACCTCTTTGTGCATGTTCATCCTCTTGTCCCAACCCAGATGAAGTGGATTAATGGCAGATGATGCCAGGTGAGGAAGTGCAATTTTATGTTTTTAGATAGATTTTTTTTTTGAAGCATGTTTTCCTTATTGCAGCCCATAAGTGTTGACTTCACTGCAAAGGGAGAAAATAGGCTGTGTTTTTAATGTTGGTCCCCTGCACTAGTTTACATATAAATCACTAAAAGACCTCTTTGTTATACAACAAGAAAATTATTTTGCTCTGGACTTCACTAATTTCACATTTAAAATCCTCATGAAAAACTACTCTCACACTTCCAGATCTATGATTCCTTTTTGGTGTCTGCTTGGCAATTAACAGCTGTGAAAATCAGCTCGTGGGAGGAGGAGCTGATGCACCACTTTACACTGTTTAAAATTCTGGTCTCGGCAGGCAGGGCAGGAGCAGGGTAACCCAGCTGCCCTTTTGGCAAGAGGAGCTGCTTCCTCCTGCACCACAGGTAAGAGCTGCAGTTCCTCAGGGCCCAAGAGCTCACTAGTTGAGCACAAGTGATATTTAACATTCGTGCTGTGATGAGATCTTTAAAAAGTATTGTCCAGGTACGAAAAAGAAAAGCTAAACAGAATTAAGGAATAAGGAAGAACTCTTTTGCAAATGCAATCTGATGACAGCTGTGTGGCCTCAGACCTCAGGTCTATAAATAAGACCTCACTTTCCATTTAATCTCACACATGTTTTCAAGTATTAAATTTTATTGCAGGACATTATTTTGTGGCTGTTTCCTTTTTCTTTCCCCAGTCATACAGATTAAATTCTGCACTCTATTAGAGGCTTGTTAAATCTTCAGTTAAATCTTCTAAAAGGAAAACCATGTTAAGAATTTACCAAACTATAATTGTCATGCTACAGTTAAAATAATACTTGAGTATAGGATTTCTAAAAGCTAGTATGACAAAGAAATAATATTGAAATTATTAAAAAGAAATGTGGAAGGCAGGTAGATTTCTCATTACCCTTGCAAGGCACTGGCAGTCTGTTTTTGCAGGTCACTCAAGCTCGAATACTACTGAGGATTTTGCTTCAAATAATGTGTGTCCATGAGTTTAAGTTCTAACCCTTTATCTCCCTGTACCCTGTGGAAAATGAGTATTTGCTGTAGGGAAATGCGTTTCTGGGGCCTCAAGATTTTGAGATTGAACAGGATTGGACACACTGTCTGTCTTGCCTGCTCATCTCTTAGTCCCTCATCCTTTATCTCAACTTTCCTCTTCATACTGGTTTATATCTGCCTTCACATGAAGATTGAGTTACAATGATTAGAATCAATCACCTATAATTGATGACCATGTTTGATTTAGCTGTTTATGACAAATTTTTTTCTTTAAAGATGCCAAATTTGTATTGCAAGCCTAAAGTTAATTATAGCTGCCTTTGTTTAATTGTTGGCTATTTCAGCTGCTGTTTAAAGAACTTCTGTTGTGAGTTTCCAGTCTTGCAGGCAAAAGTGTGTTGTTCCTCTAAGAATTTAGAGGATATTTGATGGAGGATTACATGACCAGCATTGGAAGGAACATAGAGAAAGCACTGTGAGAACATAGAGTGCTGTTTGTGACCCACAGAGAAAATGGTAAAGTAGCAGCCAAAGTTCATCTGGGGGGGTTTAGTAAGCAAATATCCCCAGTAGTGAAATAGGATCATTTTTCATAGCACTTTTCTTTCTCCTTTGGGGCCTACTCAGACATCACGCTGTTTCTAAATTATTAAATTAGGTCTTCCTTGATCATCCAAAGGTCATGGTGCCTAATGTGTGTTAATGTGATGGAAGTGTCAGGCGCAATTAATTTCAGCAGTAAAACATGGGTTTATGGTCCTGAACACAATAAATTAGAGTGTGCTCTGGACTGCTGTAGTTGGGGAAATTTCTGCACCATTAAGGTTTGATAGGGAAGTTCGTGTCCTCTTTAGGTAGGAAGGGGGAGGGAGCCCTGGGTGGAAGGTGGCAGGGTATGCTTCACCTCTGTGATTACTGTTGCTCTCTCCTTTGAGAGATTATATATGAAATGGACATACAATCTCAGAATTGCACTCTCAGGCAGAGCCAGGCAGTAGAGTTTTACACCCTTTGCATATTCTCTTAGCCGGTTTCTTTATGCTGAGAACATTCCAAGGCACATTTTAGGCATCAAAACATCTTTATTCTTGATTCTGGGAAGAGTACATGCTGTCAGAAACAGATCTGTTCTATACAGCTTGCTACTGAGTTTCAAACTTCTGCCATGAAAAATTCAGGTACAGATAGCTGTGGATGATAGAAGTGGGTAGCCCACAGGGGAGTAGTAGAACTGACTAAATTGGCATGCTCTGTAATCTCTCTAATGGGGCAAGATATTACAATTAACTGTAACTGCACCCATTTCCTGTCTGTAAGCAGGAGGAAAGAAGCAATAGCTGCAGATAGGCAGAGAGAGATGGATCAATTTTAATTGAAAATTCTGGTAGCTTTCCTAATGAAGGACAAAAAGCAGTGTCTAATTGTAGTAAATATTACTGATAAACCGAAAACCGCTGTATAAGCCCATTTACATTTACAGTATATCCTGAATTGTTGAAAATTTAGGAGAATGTATACAGAAACAAGTACTTTCAGTAGTTAGGAAGTAAACAATTTTCTCTTACAAAAAGGGATCCTTCTGGGACAAACACTTCCCTCCTAAGTGGCCATTCAGTGTTTTTAATAGCTGTGTATTATTCGTGGAAAATAATTTCCAGCAAGTTGTGGTTTCATAATGGAAAAAGAGGCTTCCTCTTCTCTGGGAAGGAGTAAGAGACTGTGCAAATCCTTTTTTGCACATAAAAGAAGTTAGCTGAATTTTGATGTCTGAGTTCCCCTGACAGAGGAATTCTATTTGGTTGAGAGCAAAAACAAAAACCTTGAATAAAAACCTTCAAATATTATAGTTTGTGAGTAGCAAAACTCTAACTCCAGCTCAATGGTTCTTATTCCAGTGTCATGCAGTTTTCTAGTGAAATCTGCTGGAATATACTGGTGACACAAATAATGTGAGGCATATTTAATTTTGAGGCAGACAAAGAGCTGTAGAAAAAGTAAAGAGCAGTAGGCAAATCGGAAGAGTGAGGCTGAAAAAGAGTAAATACCATAGTGATCCCTCTGGGAACAGTTAATCAAATGTATAAATATAAACTCAGAGAGTGCTGATTAGGAGATGGAAATGAAGAATTGATGGAAGGGAAGATGTAGTTTAGGGTGAGCATCAAATGGAACTTGACTGTATGGGTCGATAGTGCCACAAACTACAATGTTGTAGAGTATAAGAGGAGGACCTGGTGTAGGGGGGGCTGTTCCCACAGTGCTGAAAGTACACCTGGAGAGCCCCTGCTTTGCTCTCTGCCCTTGTAAAAATACTTCAAATGACTGCTACAGCAACAAGGAAAATCAAACCTGGAAGACTTAATCAGAGTAAAAAAAGACCTTTTTCTCTCATTTGTGTGAAGGGTGCCTGGCACGCTGCTGCCATCATATAGAGTTAAAAACCAGATGTGTATATGTTCTAATGTGTAAATTCAGCTAGTAGTATGAGGTCATTTTGTTTAAAAAGGACAGTTGTATTCCCTTTTCATTTGAAAAGCAGTGAAGTTCCAGAATCTGTGGAGGAATCTCAGCTTTCCTTGAAACTTTTAGAATATTCAGTTCTAACTTTTAGCTTTTAGTTCTAGTAAAAAGCAATCTGAACGTGGAACAAACAAGAAGGTCATGCTACATTGGCAACAAGGATGTTAAACAAGCCCTTCAAAAGTTATCAGTAACAGCAGATGTTGGAGGCAAATCTTGCATAATTTCAACAGTGATCTGTGTTTTAACAAAGCCAGAATTTGAAAAAATTGAGTTTCTCTCCAAAACATGTCAAACTATTTGTTTATAGATAAAGTATTTACTGTGGGAAGACTTGACTTTGTAATTCGATGAGAAATACAGACTGTATTCTGGTAGGACATTTATCTACAAACTATGTGTTAGATCTCACTAGATTTCTTCTGCAAACTTCTTCTGGTTTGTGGATTTGGGTTTTGGGGTTTTTTTCCTAACATTGATACTAAATGTATATATGAAAAAACAAAACTGAAAATACCCATGTAAATCACAACAAAGCCCTAGGTCTACCAAAGTGCCTCAGCAAGCCAAGATCTAATTGGTTCATTTCATATGTTAATTTAATTCTTTAATTTCAGGATTTAAAGCTAGGTATGTGCACCAAGTGATTTGCAAAACCAAGGCCATAATAAAGATGTTATCTGAACCGATTTGTTGTTAGGGGTTTAGCTTGTGTTCTGTTGGGGGGATGGCTTATGTCTGATATGACAGTTGGGTTGTGTACAGCATTCATCAGTGCCATCCTGTTTGAGATTGGCACCCATTTATGGAGTTCTTTACTGGTTAGTGTTTGCAAAAATTTGTATGCACCAGATGAAATCTCTGCCCTGTTGAGTCACACTATAAAGTACCTCTACTGAGTCCTCTTTTTAATTCTAAGACCAAGTTCTTCATGTTTTTGCTTTGAGCTGCAGTGTTACCTTCTCGGAAGACAAGAGTTTGTTAAATTTCCTTGGTGGCATTTTTGATTTTAACATGCAGTTTCCTCCCAGATCCACAGACTGTTTTAAGAGGACAATGAAGCCTAATGGAAAGTGTAAAGCTTACTGTCTGTAGGCTGAAGTATTATCATGCAGGAGTCCAGCATAACTGGAACATACTAAGAAATTTGTAAGTCAAAAGGAGTTGACATCTGCTTGCCTAAAACTCTGACCTTGTTCTTGTGGCTTCTTATAAAATGGATCCCTTTATCTCTTTCAGCTGTATGGGAGCTGTACAGAAAATATTTGCATTCTGATGAAGCTTTTACTTCCTCAGAGAAACACCTTTCCTAGTAAAAGTTTACCTAATTTTACAGTACTGTGTGTTTCCAATCCTAGGCTGCAGGCAGGCCCCAGGATGCTTGGCTAAGAAAACTTGGCTAAGATTTGTTCCAAGCTCAAAAAAAAAAAAAAAAAGGTTTTCCTGAAAGATGCTCCCATGTCTATCTTGCTGTCTTGACATCCATCTTTTTGTTATGAAAGGTGAATTCAATCAGCCTTGTTGATCTGGAATGGATTAGATAAGGTTTGTTGGTTTCTCCTCTCCAAATGGGATATTTTCTTGTGGTATTGGATGTGTCTAAACCTTTGTAGCTGTTCATATGGCAGAGTGGGTTCTCTGAAGCCTTCCCATTACCCTCAGTCCAGTGTGTCACAACAACACTAATCTTTTTACTTCTTGTAAAAAACAAGACTGCAAACAGGAACTTCAGACTACAAGGAAAAGAAACAGACTGCAGGTTTGAATGAGGCAGAGCAAGAATGTCTAAGTCTGCTCCTCTCAGGGCTGTATTTTGGCACTCTGACTCTTGGCCAGCATATGTCCCTGTTCAGCAGAAGGAATCATTCAAGCAATCTGTGCTAAAACTTGTCAAAGTCTAAATTAAAATGCAGATATCCTATCCTGGTTTTTTGTCCTAGGCTCTTAGAGCATGTTTCCTGCTAGTAAATTAGAGGACAGGGAGGCATTTATTTTGGTGATAATTGAGATTATTTATTATGTATTTTACATCTTGTGCATCTTTTAATCTATGAAGTGAATGCAGTTTTTATCATTTGTGTCTTAAAGGAAAAAGAATCGGGTGATTAGATGGCTTCCACAGAAAGACAGACCCTCTAGCATAAAGGTCTTTTGAGACAAATGCAAATGTACTTTTCTTTTTAATTAGTTGCATTTATGATCACGATTTTGTGTGCGTCTCTTAACCTGTAGAATCTCCACAGATTGGTATCTGAGTTTTATATCGTGGCTCCTAGCTGCATTGCTTTTTGCTGCAATCACCTTCATCATAAGAAAATCTCTTAATTATGCTCAAAATTCTTTGAAGCTGAGAACAGTGCTGTAGTGAGTCAAAATGTATATATGGTATTTTCCCAAATGGCACAAGAGGGAAAAGTACAAGGCGGTGTAGGAACATATAGTGCTATGTAACTTGGAAGTTCAGTTATTTCAGGGAGCAGAACTGTTGACTAGAATTCAGATATAAATTAAACTCCCTGTGCTACAGCTGAGTAGTTGAGTGACTTTAGGGAATGCCCGTGTTCTTCTTACACATTTTCCCCTTAGATAAAATGAGAATAATATGACTGTAGAGAGGCATAATGAGGTTAAATCATGTTTTCCCTAAGTGCTTGGGGATTCCCTAAGGAAGGGTGTGTATAAATGTGGTTATTTGTTTTATCATCATGTTAATCTTTTGAAGTGCATGAGTGTTGCTAAATTCTGACAGTTCAGAAGCATTTAGGTGTAGTAAAATTACAGGTACATTTTTCTAAATAGCAGTATTAATGATATTTTGAATCTGCAGTTCTAAGGGAATTGGGAAAAATTCAGGGTTGCAGGTATAGTGATAGCTATCATGGAATATCTATGACAGAATTTCAAATATAGTCCCCGAGGAGAGATGCACAGCGTCTTCAAAGAGTTTTAGGAATGAATATGGCAAGCTGGTCTGCTTTGTTCACCTGGTTTCTTACATCTGTTCTTTGATCTTTTAATGTGCAGTGATTGGTATTTTAGTCTTAAATGCACTTTGGGTTATATTTGATTTTTAAGCTTGAAAAGTAACTACTTGAAAGAAAGCTGCTGTTTTTTGTTGGCTTGTGGAGGAGCAGGTGAGGAGAGAGGGAGGCTGAACGTAAAAACTGTTTTCAAGAAGTACCTGTGAGATGCTACAAAGCTGGCCATTACGAAAATCCTCATATTAGCTTAGCAAGAAGTGCTCCCTGTTGTTCAGAAAATTGCAACTTTCTAAAAGCACTCTGGCCTCAGAAAGCAGCCGTAATAGCCAATACTGACAGATGGTATTAAACACACAGGCAGGGAACCAACATGGTTTTGATACTTTACTCCCATTACAAGCTCTCTCAGTGCATGTCTCCTGGGTTAATTGCCTGAGCTCTCACAGAAGGAATCCTGGCTTCTGGTGCAGCAGCTTGCCACAAGATGTGGTAAGAAATCGCGCAGGATTCTGAGCCTGGAGCCTGTGAATGTGTCACCCTGGTAACCGCTTGCACCTGCAAGAATGAGTCATAAGAGCTGAGGAATTGNTTTTTTTGTAGTCTTCTGAGCATCAGAAATTCTTCCTCGACAAAGCCACAGAGAATAGAGAAGAGCTTTGTTTTGCCATTTCAGCTGCTGAGTGGGCATGACCTGGTCCCCTGGTCTGTGTCCCACGGCAGGGTGCACCCACCAAGGGTCCATCTCCTTCACTGGACTGGCCTAGGTGGTGATTACTAGGCCTACACTTGGTGTATAGGAAAACAAGACAGAACCTGTCCGTAGCTACACTATTGCATTTTTAAGGTTGCCAGGCACGTGTTAAAAAACAAATGTGAAGACCTCAATTGCAGTTTGAGTGTCACATCTCAGAAGTAAAGTATCTAAAAATTCAGAGTCAAAACTACATCAATATTGATAAACTGGTCTTTTATTCTTCAGTTTTCTTTCTAATCGGAATAGTATTTGTCCTCTTACAAAGCTCGTTTGATTTGAGGAGCAGGTGCTTATAAATTAGGTAGCTTCAGTGACTTGAGTGGAACAGACAATTAACACCAGCTGAAGATTTGTGCTTGAAAGTTTTACCAACCAGATATTGCTGTTTTGTAGCACCTTTCATCCGTGTCTCACAGTGATTTGCAAACATTAAGTTTCCTAGCACCCCTCTGATGTATGTAAGTGTTGTTAGTCTTAGAAATGTGTGAAATATTCATGACAAAATTGGAGGCATTCAGAGTTTACCCCCCTCACAAACTCAAAAATATTAAGGAAATGCAAAGTTATTTGAGGTTATCTGCATTGTAAAATTTGTCTTTTTCCTTTTTTTGCATTTAACTGTTCACAGACAAAATAGCTGTAATATTTGAGCATAGCCTCCTTGTTATTGTTCCCATTTTCATTAGGAGTGATTTGTTTTCTTTCACATAGTTGTTATATTTTAATTCTTTGCCAATTGTTAATTGTAGCCAGTTCTAAATAGCTGTCCACTGTGAAAGGAAATCAGGTGAATGTCTCCTGTCCTTGAGAAAATTACATCTTCGGGTAGAATTTATCTGGGCAGATTTATTGCAAAACTGTAATGGGAGAAGGAAGTTCTGTAGCAGGAAAACTTGCTTGTTGTTTGATTCCACCATAACTGCAAAGGATTTTCCTCTTTAATACCACTATGGATGTGTCAGCATGAGTAGTTGAGGTGAATATTGAAGATTCTAAGGTGAATTTTTCCTCCCCATACTTTAATTCACACCACAGAGAAGTCACAAACCCAAAACTGGTGTTTTCTGGGGATGGAGCTGAACTGAAAGGTGCACCCCAGCCACAAGTGGGCCATCAGCTGTTTTGTTTTCCAGAATCACTTGTCTTGCTCTGCACTAATGGGGACCTACAAGTCCCAAATATACCCCTTTTTTGCCTAACTTTGTCTCATTTTTGAGAATGGCTAGAGTTTAAAGAATCAATACAACTCTTTCTTGAGTCCCTTTCACCCCACATGGTAGGGAGGGAGTGATTAGAGGGATGCCATTTATTTTCTGCACTATGTTTTTATGTTGGAATACGCTTCATCTTACATAGGAGTCTGATTTGTTTACTCTCTGTGCCATTTAAACACTGATTTGGGTTTTTTTTTGTTTAGTAGGTAACTAAGATAGTTCTATCTAAAACAAGTTTGTATATTTAAGTGTGGCTCTAAAATGGTTTGAGTTTTGCTGGTCTAACCATGCTATGGCCAAGCTGCACATGTTGTCAAGATTGTCAATGCTCTCTGTTTTGATACAGTTTTTCAATATAATTGACTAAGCAGCAGGAAGAGGAGGTAATGGCTACTGAATAAAAAAGGTTTAATTTGAGGGACCAGACTGTCCACATTATTTTGTGGACTGGGATCTCACAAATGTGTAGCAAAGAGGACTCCAGTGGAACTAAGATCCAAGATACAGAATGATTCATTGCTTCCTATGTCTGCTATAATCCATGTAATCTATCACAACTGTCTCTGTGAACTTTGCTCACTGTATTAGGGTCACAATGCTCTACACCCTCCGTTTTGCACAGCAGTACTTGGGAGAGACTTTCCTAATGAAAATTAAGGAAAAAAAAGAAGTTGTGACTGTTGCTATTTGCAGAGCATTTTGCACTGGGTAAGTATTTTAAGCTGGGAAATGTCCCTTTAATATGCTATACTATTCAAATGCTTTGCTAAAGCTTTGAGGTTGGAACGTTGAATTAGCGTGCAGAACACAGAAACAGAACTCCAAAAGACCAGGAAAAAAAATACAGTAATTTAGATATCTATCCTATTGTGTAGCTCAGTGTCGAAAGGAACCTCCTTAGCCACACACACCATAAAGAAAATAGTTTGACTGTTCTTTTGATTTGCTTTCAGCAAATGAAATTATAATGAAATTTCACATCATCAGGCAGATTTACATTAGCTGTGGATGGCAGAGGAGAAATGGAGGCTTTGTAAATGTGTGGACATATATGAACATGCTACTTTTTAGTCCTTCCTTTAGCTGCCTTCTGGATGGAATATGATTGTTAGCAGAATTTGGGTGGCATTTTTTCTCTTTTAGAATTTACCAGTAATGTTTCCCTGTAATGCTAATACTCTATACTTGCCAAGAGAATTCAGTGCTTTGCACTAAGCCTGCAGTGGTAAAAATAATTTTCAAAAAAATCATTGTTATCCTTTTCCTATATAGTGGTACTGAACTACTATTCCTGAAAGGTTGCAAGCAGCTTTTTGGAAATAAATCACATATTTCCTTGGTCAGAAAATTATGCACTTGCTGAAGTCATATTTGAGCTAGGAATTTTCACACACTGCAGTTCTACAGTGTTTTCTACCTTTGGGACTCTGGCTTGGACCTGTCTGTGGCTGTAAAGGACTCTACAGTGGTGGCTGCGCAGCATTTTCCCATCTTGGAGCTCTCAGGTGATTCTGCTGAGAAGGATATGTGGGGAATTACATCAGTTCATGTAATAGACCTAGGGATGCTCTGCAGAAATGTTCTGCTGAATCACCCTGGTAATGAGCCCAAATGCAAATCACAGTTCTGAAAAAAAACCCACAAAAACAAAACAAAACAAAAAAACACCAAAAAACAAACAAACAAAAAAAAAAACCCAATAAAAACCAAACAAGGAAGTCAGGACAGAAGGGCAGGGGGTTCTCTAACAAGAAAGTAGACCAACCTATCAAACCCAGTAGGCTCCAATGGCAGCTGGAGTGTGTCCAAGACAAGAAGGAGGAAAACGGGGTATTCTGTAACTGAAACTTTTGGAAGGGGAAGATGGAACAAGCTCATACACAACCCTTCAGCTTCCTAGTATATTGAAGGGGTTGTCACCCAGGCAAATATTAGGTGGAGAAAATCAAATATATTTTTTAGCT
The DNA here is from genome assembly GCA_013396955.1 of Regulus satrapa. Lineage (NCBI taxonomy): Eukaryota > Metazoa > Chordata > Aves > Passeriformes > Regulidae > Regulus > Regulus satrapa. Next base: position 164,791 of record VWZN01022236.1, on the reverse strand, counting down.
GTTGATTTTAAAGAGCAAGAAGACATACAATTTTAATTTCTAGTAAGGTCCACGTGGTTGGCATTATGTTGTGTTGTGCCATAATCATTAATTTGAGGAAGAGTGTTGTGTTTGGATCTAATCTAGTTAGGATCAGTTCCCTTTTTAGCTACCACTGTATTTTAAAAAGGCAATTTTTCAACCCTTTGCTGATGTAATTTATCACCTACATCCATGGCTCTGACAAGATACTGGCTCTTGTGTTATGCATGGTAATTGCTGCTGCCCTCTCTGAATTTACTCTATGTTTTTATAGCTGGGCTACTTCTGCTCCCAGATCTGCTTTTCTGGCAAGGATATTATAATGAAACACAAATGTCACAGTTTTTCATCACATGTAACATATCCAGTCTGTGATTCTCTCTGTAAAATGAGGCATAAAGACACTTGGTATAAAGTGTGTTATAGCCTCAAAAAGAAGAGGTAGATTTGATGTATTAACTGGGTAAGGGAACGACATATAACAGGGTAACTCATTAGGGACCAGGTACAAAAAAAAGGCAATCAGGTCTCTGATTAAAAGCTACTTACCAGTAACTGCTGGATGCATAATTAAGGCAGATTCTTTACAGACTTCAGTGTATGCAGGATGATTACAAATACTTGGTATTTGAGAAGTTTGTTCACACAATAATTAATTTCAGGCTTCTTTAGCTCTTTCAAGAAGAAAGGGCATAGCACCAACATAATTTAGACACAAAGCTCTAAGCTCAGTTTTTCAGCCTGAGAATCGCAGTCTAATAAATTATCCATGTTTCAATATTTACCAATTATAATTTATAGTTACAATTAAGTTTGAGAGGTCTGAAAATTAAAACAGAACTCAGCTTTGATACAATAGTAATTTAAAAGCCATCATCCAGAGTAACTAACTGTAGCATATCAACTTTCCTTATGGATAATGTGATGGTAAGTCTGTAAGATATAAATCTATGGGATTTACCAAGGCTTTCAGAGCACCTTTGTCTCATTGCCACCCAGGCAAGTTCATGTTGTAGAAATTTCATTGGAAAGCAATACTCATAGAAAATACTACATATTTTTCATAATTGTATATAGAAAAGTTCTTCACCCAAATATTTCTATTAATTATAAAAGCCCTGAGAAATCCTGTGTACATTCTTGAAATGCATCTTTTAGAAGTGAATGCAGAGTTCTTGATCCTATGAATGATGAGCAATTACATTTCTTTTGGAGCCTTACTATCTCAGATGCTCATAGTGAGAATTTGCAACCTCTTTGCTTATTGCTAAAAGCGAAGCTCTCATGTTAGAGCAGCAGAGATCCTGAAACTGCAATCTCACCATGAGTGTGAACATCCAGCTGGGATTTAAATCCCAGCAGTGGAGCACAAAGGGTAACATGTAAAAGCTGAATTCTCATTAGTGAATTGAGCCTTCCTATTGTGGTTGGTACAAAATGTCTATACCAACTGGAAATTAAAGGAGCAAGAGTAGAAGAAAGTGAGCAAAGCTTCTGAGAATGTGGCCTCAAAAATTACAAATGTGTTTGTTCAGCAAGGTATATTTAATGAAGTACTTAATAACCCAGTCATACCAACTACTTTTTCTGTAGTTTGGATAATAATTGAGGTTATAACTATTTTAATCTCATCTCCTCCTCTTGAATTTGGTGGCATAAACACATATACAGGCATGAAGACTATTCTGTTCTGCAGAACTTTTAGTCTTCTGACATTTATTACCTCTATGCTATAACAGAAATATATTTGTATTTGGGGTTTGCATAATGGAGTTTTTTCTAAAAAAGCATTTGGTTTTAATTTCCTTTACCAAATGAGTCTACAGAACTGAGGCCACAATTTTAATTAAAACTTAAAAGTTGACATATGAAGTAGGTGTATTTATATTTGCCAGCCCACACTGTATCTTGTGAATGGGGAAAGTTTTGAAGCCCAGCACATTTATGTGAGAGTATCCACTTCATTTTTCTGTATTGTCAGCCTAGGCTGCTGACTTCTGTGAACTTGGTTCCAAATAATTGTTTTTTTCAGAACTACAACCACTGCTCATTGTCTGACAAGGCAATCAGCACTGACAACTTGACCATGCAAAGGAGAAGAAAAAAAAAAAAGTGGAAGGTTCTGGGAAATTTTTCCTGTGTGCAGCTCAGTTCAGGAAATGCATAGTTTCACAGGTAGAAAAAGAGTATTTCATCCTCAAAGCATATGAATGGAAATGATTTTATTCTAGCATATATAGAAAGTATGCATATAATTTTCTAAGTCAATAGCTACTAATCCAAACTGAAAATGTTTTACTATTTTGATCTCTTCATGGGGAAAAAGAAGGAATCCAAACAGCTATGCCTTAAATATAAAATCTAGAAACATAGGTGAGAGATGACATTGACACATCGATTGCAGTGTAGAGCCTAGCACTGTCTGTTTTGACATGTGGCTAATTGTGGCTTTTAGGAACAAGTGGGAAAAACCAAACAAACCTCATGTGTATCTCATCTGTCACCATGTTAATTAGTGTGTAATTTATCTACTCCACACAACTCTTCAAAGTGAGGAGGCTTTTCTCAAGATCCCTTCTGATGCAGAGGGCAGTGTTATGCTCAGAGATGGTGCAAGCCGAGTAGTAACAAAATTCAACCCTTTTAATCTGTGAAGACCACTGTCACTGATGCTCTGTAAAAAGCGAAAAAGATTCTGTTATCAAGTTGCTTTTCTACAGCTGGCAATGGCATTTTTAAGGATTTATGCTGTTGTGAAATAAAACTTATCAGTGTTTATTGAATTGCTTGTGGCTCAGATGTAAAGAAGCATTTGGCTTCTCATCTTTCCAGAATGGACATCCTTGTCCTACGGGAAGTTGAATAATTCAGGTGGATAACTGAATTATTGATCCATAAACCAAGTTATGACCACTTTTATCATTGTATTTCATGTGCAGTGTCAAACCAAGATTCTGACTGGTATCTGAGGATTGTCCAGTTCACTTTGCAAAACTAGTCTGGAACTGATAGTGGTGGCACTGCTATTTTCACCAACCTGTAAAATTACAAATGAAGGTATGAGTGATGCTCTGCAGTGTTATTTAAAACTGTTGATAACTAAGTTTTAAAATTCTTAGTACTTAGTGTATTGAAGCTCATTCTGGTGTACCAGTAAATTTTTAAGAAGAGATAGAGAGGATCTTCATTTGAGAAGGAACTGGAATTGGATGTCAGTTTGGTGACATACCTAAGCATTGTACTGGACTTGACAGCTGTATCTGGTGTCATCTTTGGTAGGTCACATCTCAGGGGAAAGAAATCAGTATATTTTGATGAGGCACTTGCACCTCTAAACGAAGTTTTGATTGTGGGTAAGGGGACACAAAATTAGTTAAATAGATTTGCTGTGGATTTCATTAGAGTGAGCAAGATAAGATTGGGCCCAGAGCCCAGCAAATGTTGCAGAACTGCCCACTTCCTATGAGATGTGATACTGTTTTCACTGGAGTTGATGAATTTATGCAACAATAAACTTGCCTCTTCAAAGAAATCTTTTTTGAGCTCTCCTTTATGAAGTGCAAAGGTACTCTCCCTGCCTTGTTATCCAGATCTTATTCAAAATCTGTGAAGTTATGACATTTTATTCTTTATGGAAATGTATTATAGGGAAATAAAGCACATAAAAGGTAATGAGAAGATGAGCTTTGATGGTACTGTAGGAGGAAAACAGTATTTCAGTGAAACAAATACTGCAGTGACAGCCAATAGTGATGCTCTGTTTTATCTTTTCAAACACATTTTTCATTTAATTCTAATGCTCTGCATTAATTCATGTATAATATGCCTGTTGATAACAAGTTTATTTGAAACTCATTAAAAGTTACAAAAAAATGAGATTTACATAGAAAAAGTATTTGGAACTTTGTATTTCCTCCTTTTTCTGACAGTCAACGTACACAACAAAAAGCTAATGTGGTAGATGTCCATCAGACTTCTCTTGGCATTACTTGTCAGTATTTCTCCAAAGCCTTTACGTGAAGGAGGCAGGCTCAGGATCTGGCGCTGCCAGCTCACGATGGTGGTGAGCCTGAGGCAGTCCTAGCTGCCCTTACTGGGAGCAGGTACCATGGAAAAGGGCCTCAGCATGCTGGAGGGGCCTCACGGTCCAGTGATGGTTATTTCTGAGCAGGAGCCTTCGGTGCTGTTGGAGGTGCCAGGCTCAGGGCCCCGCAGGGGGTGACTGTCAGCTGGTGTGAGAGCAGCACCTGCTCGCCCCAGTGCCCAAATCACCCTGGTGCTTCTCTGGATCCCCTCTGGCAGTAGAAATGTAGCTTTTCCCCCTTCTGCTCAGCTAGTCTTTGGCTGTATTCCTAGTTCTGCCGAGGAGGAGGCATTTGAGTAACAGTTGTTAAAAATTTGGGGTTGTGGATACCTGCCCATTTAACACTGGGGCAAAAAGCATGAATAAACCATGAGGTATATTAGTCATGACTAAGTGTCTAATAGCCTTTTCCTTGCTGCTGCTCTGCAGTAAATCTTCCATTATTCCTTGTGTTATTTACACTCTAGTATATGTATTTTGGCTACAGCATGAAGCTGTTTTGTTGAAAACACTGTAACCTTTTTAACCCGCTTGCCTTTCCTACTTAGCATATTTTTAATGATTTTTCTGTGATCCAATAGGAAGCAATGGTTGCCACAGGGAGTGCCATTTTGAACAAGCAGACATGCAGCTGTCCCTTTGCCATCTGAGGCCAGAGGGACAGCACAGGCAGCTCCATGAGGGACAGGGGAACAAGGGTCGTTCTGTCCCTGCAGTCAGGACATCATTTCTCTAGCTACAGCTTTCTAGTTACACCATGGTTTTGGGGTAATTTTTGCTGCATGCTCTCTAGAGGTCAAAGCATTAGATGTTGTCAGCTGGCTTCAAGGAATAAATGGTTTCATTTTGAAATTACTAGATGGAAATTTGTGAGCACTCTGCTGGCAGCAGAGGTGTTTTGAACATGTTGTCTGCAGACTAATGGGCACAGCACTCTGGGACCTTGCAGCAGGTCAGCTGTAAAAAGTCAGGCTTATTAAGGAGCACACATTTCTGTCAAACTCGGAATCCAGCTATTGACATCAGTGCTTCACTGAATCACGAAGCAAGTGAGTCCTGGGCTGTTGGCATTTAACTAGGTAAACATCTTACTTGGGCTGAAGGGGGAGCGGTCAATATGCTGTGAATGTTTCTTCCTCTGCTTCCTGGGAAACCATTTTCTGTATTGCCCATGGAATTCTTGTCCCTTTCTTTTCCACTCCCATAATTTGGGGTGATGACAGCTTCCTCAGTGGTCCCACCTTTAGTGTTAGCAGCTGGGACCTTCTGCTTCATTTCCTTGATTTGCTGCCAGAGAGAAATTATTCCTCATAATTTTGAAGAGAGGGATCCCTTTCCCTCTTAATTTTCCTCTGTAGCCTGCTGATCTCAGTGAAGAAATAAAACTCCCCTCTAGCAGTCCATAGTGGCCACAGTGAAGGAGGAAACTATTTAAAGAGAGAACAAAGCTGGGAAGGATGGAAATGTGCTTTAAGGGGTGTGGGGAGGAGAAAGACAAAAATCTTTTTCTGTTATTAGTGAGTCAACTCATGCAAGTGTTTCTTTGGCATGTTCCTTTTCCACTTGATATGCTGCAGGGTTTTTTTTTAGGATTTCCCCACTTCTGTATTTTAAAAACAATTTAGATACAACCAGTTATAATTGCTTGTTCTTTTCATTGTTTGGCTTGCAATAGAGAAATTGTCAAATTAAAATGATTTCATGTTTGATGATTTTTTACAAGTTATTTTCAGAAAAACATTTGCTCTTCCAGAAGTAGAACAAAAAATCAAACTAGTTGTGGGGGAAAAAAACCCTAAAGCTATTACACAGGTTGGACTGAAACAACCACTGCAGTGCAAGTGGAATTTATCAGTCCTAGAAAGTAGAGGTTGTGAACCAAAGTTAATGAAAAGTCAAGACCAGTGATATTTTGTGGAACCTATTCCATATGAGGAACATGCTTAAGAACAAACATTGAACTGCTAAAGAAAGGACTAGGATGGCTTAATAATGTAAAATGTATTACTGGGAA